>JAFFSR010000016.1:210000-375000 GCA_017163975.1 Anastatus disparis | reverse complement strand
TGACATGAAATGTCCCATATATATAAACCTGTGTGTGCTTGCGTTTCAATTGACACTAAAAATCCCATGAATATTAACGTGTTCGTGCATGCATGCGGAACAACATGGAACGTCGCATGTATATACACCTCTACGTGCGCCGGATACTACCTGAAGTCAGTACTGACGAGCGCGGGGTATCGCGCATTCAAAAGACCGGTTTTATATACATATTCATATATATATATATATACATAAGGAACATTTCATGTAGAATCGCACATACACATACAAGTTTATTCAAGTTTATATGGAACATTTAAATTCAACTCATACGCGCTCGCACACGCTCACACATACAATCACATATTTAATTTTATATACACTACCCTCCCGCCACATTTGCCCACCCTACATGAAAATCGATAAAACTTTAAAGTTTTGTGGCTCAGTGAAAAATAGTCGTAATTAAAAAATTCCGACTGGGTTTTGAAAAGGGTTTAAAAACCTTTAATTTAAGCCGAGTTGAGCAAAAAAAAATTAAAAAATTGCATGCCTTATGCGTAAAAAACTAACTAAAAAATATTCAATTTTTTTGCCCCTATTCAAATGCCTGCCATTTTTGCGGAAATTATCGAATCATAGAAAAACAAAATGGAGGTAAAAGCTAAAGGAGTCACCTTCAAAATGAGCTATAGAAAGCTTATTTATGATCAATTTTACGGTAGTTATGGTCATTTTTTATGAAAAAAACGATTTTTTTTAATAGCTATTATCTTAAAAAATACGCATGATATAAAAAAATTTTTAATAAAAAAGTTGTTCATTTTGGAGTCAAAAAAATAAATATTCAGGTTAAACTGAGAATCAGTAAAAAAAAGATTTTATTCATTTTTGATCCCATTGAAAAAAAATCCATTTATTCAATATTTATATTTTAATGAATATAAAAAAAAAACTTTTCCTTCCGGATTTCAGTTAAATCTAAATATTTATTTTTTTGACTCAAAAATAAACAACTTTTTCATTAAAAATTTTTTTATATCATGCGTATTTTTTGAGATAATAGCTATTAAAAAAAATCGTTTTTTTCATAAAAAATGACCATAACTACCGTAAAATCGATCATAAATGAGCTTTCTATAGCTCATTTTGAAGGTGACTCCTTTAGCTTTTACCTCCATTTTGTTTTTCTATGATTCGATAATTTCCGCAAAAATGGCAGGCATTTGAATAGGGGCAAAAAAAATTGAATATTTTTTAGTTAGTTTTTTACGCATAAGGCATGCATTTTTTAATTTTTTTTTTGCTGAACTTGGCTTAAATTAAAGGTTTTTAAACCCTTTTTAAAACCCAGTCGGAGTTTTTTAATTACGGCTATTTTTTACTGAGCCACAAAACTTTAAAGTTTTATCGATTTTCATGAAGGGTGGGCAAATGTGGCTGGAGGGTAGTGTATATATATATATATATATATATATATATATATATATATATATATATATATATATATATATATATATGTATATATATATATGTATATATAGATACATACTTTACCTTTTCGATGTAGACACTTGTTAATTAATAGTTATTTACTATGCTGTGGTACCCACGATCGCTGTCTTTGGATACCTAGGTATTAATGACAACTTAAACATCATCTACAGCAAAAACTTTTGAAATTCTACTAATAGTTTAATAACTACTATAAAGTTGTTGCAAATGTTATCTAGCAAAACATGGATGTTCCGAGTAAGATAAACATTGTCAATAGGAATACCTTTTGAAATGTAGCCATTATTTATTATTAACATGTACGTTACCCGAGATGACATCTTACAATATCCAGGTGATCCTGGCTTCCTGGAAGTCGTCTATATGAATGGATTTTGAAATTTTCCCTACCGGTTATGAAATTTACAGGCATTAGCAGGGACTACGTCAAATGAAACTTGGAGATTCTTTTAAATTTAGATTCTAAGTTTATTCGATTAGGTCAAAGAATACTCGAAAATCAAAAGATTTTAAAAGAACAATTGTTTAAGATTCATGCAACTTTCATGAAAAATGTTGATTTACTCGTAGCCGATACCCATACATAAAGATCATTCATACAAATCAGGTCGCATATAAATTTGCGGTAGTATCCGTACTAATTTATGAATTTTTCGTTCAAATAATGCCAGCGAAATTTAACTTCAAGAAAGCATATTACCATCGTAATTAGTGAATAATTTTAACCTTTTTTCATCAAACATCATTCCGATATACAGGTAATAAGCGTTATTATTTAAAAAATTTGTGAATTTATGAATTTCAGCAATTATTTACTTACCACGAAAGTTAAGAAATCATATTAGTAATTCATTTTATTTGAATTAAAATATTTAAAATCTATATAAGCTAAATTCCAAAAATAAAGAAATCCTGAATTAGTTATGCATTTACATATAATTTTTATTCAATCTTTAACATTTTTGTTTATTTAACCGAACAACAAACATTCTTGCTATTTACATGAAATCATGAAACTTTTATTTTTTACAAAAATATAAAGTAGTTTATTTAAACATCATTTATTATAAATATCATTTCCTTATTAGACATAAATATTTGAAATCATTAAAGATATCTAATACCATTTCAAAATTATAGAAAATGAAAATATATTTTAATAGGGAAAATCATATTTCTGTTCTTTGCTAATAAGAAAATTGGTTTTTCGAATAAAAAAAATTAATTAAAATGGAGATAATATATTGACTATGAATAAGATTTACACAATTAGACACATTTATGCATATTGTGTATGGACTATGGATACATCGTATATAAATTATGTGAGCACAGGTTCTCTATAGCTTGTTATGCATGACTTCTGAATTTTTTTCATACGATGTGACCTTATATAAAGCAATAAAACAGTTTTTTTCATGTCATTTATTTAAATCATATATTTACTTCATGCTAGTAAAAATTTACAATATTATATGTGGCAATAACTCAGCCAATGTACATTATTGGATAATTTTTAATATCATGATTGCTTATTTAACACAAGAGTTTAAATAATAACTTTTCAAGTGTCGATTACTCAGCCAATGTAAGTTTTCAGATATTTCATAATATTGCGATTATTTCCTAATATGAAACATTTAAAAAGAATTTATGAAGTGGCGATTAGTCAGCCAATGTGAGCTTTCATATATTTCATAATATCGCGATTATTTCCTAATATGAAACATTTAAAAAGAATTTATGAAGTGGCGATTAGTCAACCAATGTAAGCTTTCATATATTTAATAATATCGCGATTATTTTCTGATATAAAACATACTATTATTGATACATAATCTATTTTTAAAAGCATCTACGTTGAATTTTACTTCAGATAAATATATATTTCTATTTTCATTAGTATAATATACACATTTACACTGTGCTTTGTATCTTAATTAATTTATTGTTTGCTCGTTTACTAGAGTATTTATAACTTTGAACAAATATTGACTGGTTAATTATTATTTGTGTCTTTGTTTTTAACGGAATATCAAAGTTGTTGAAATCGATTTTTGCTTTTTTTATTTTATTAATATTTTTTAAAATTGATTATCTAAACAAATATACTGATTTGTGCGCACTAAAACTATGTTGATACTATTTGAATAGAAATTAGATATCAATATCTCGATAAGCCTAACCTTAAAATACTATAGATAGAAAGTTTGCTTATAACTTTTTATGTATAGCGTTTTGGTGTATTCCTTGTCCGCGCTTGGGATTGATATTACAAATTTTCTGACTGTAGCGATAGAACATGATTTGACGCACCGTTTATTTATAAGCTTTAAATAAAAATATTATTAAAGGCGGAGAATGGGGGAATTCCGACATACTGTTAATGATGCATTTCATTAATTTTACATTAAAATTTTTTAATGTTAGAAAACGATAAAAACGTAATTGTAAAAATTTTTGAAAGCTCTTCCTACGGATTATAGACAATGTCAGGTATAGCTGAGCATTGTAAAATACCCCTTATGAAAAAACATATAAACTTACTATGGTCGTAAAAAATTTCGAAATTTTTTTTCGAGATGGACGTTAAGAGGCGGTCGGAATCATTTGCTGCAGGTAAGAGAAAAATTTAAAATATTTTTTATACACAGATTTACAATTTATTGAGACAATAATATACTTCTAATGTTGTCAATAACTCTTGTCATATATATTTAGAATAATTATCAATGCTAATCTTATTTGAAAAGTCTAAAATATTTTTGCAAAGCGAAAAATGCTGAGCGTAATAGAGCCGATGTAAACAGGTGTATTTTACTTTAGTGCGACAGAGAAAGTAATACTAAAGAGCGATGAATACATATGCTCACGCCGGCTCTATCTCGCGCTGCATTTTTCGCTTTACAACAATATTTTAAACTTTTCAAACAAGATTAACATCAATAATTATTCTACATATATATGGCTAGAGTTATTGACAACATTAGAGGTATATTATTATTTCAGTAAATTGTAAATGGCTGAGTCAAAATTATTTTACATTTTTCTCTCACCTAACCGCAGGGCCCCCATGCGGCAAATAATCCCGACCGCCTCTCAAGATTAGCAGGAATAACCAGAATCTTAGATTCCATGAAAATTTCTTTATAATTAATAGACGATATGATGAATTCCAAAATTTATTTCCTTGACTGACATTCAGATTTTCAGGAAGATTGATAGGCATCCACAAGAACAAATATGAATTTGATAAACAATAAGCAATGATACTACAGATGACATCAAGGTGTCCAGAAACATCTGAGTACCGTAAGACATCGACCACAGATACATCAATATAAAAAATTAATGATGTGATATCTCTCAAATTGAGCTACAACAGCTACATACACTGCCGCTAACGAAAATTTGGCCCCCTGAGAAAAAATTGGAAAAAATTAAATTTTATATCTCTGCGACAAATAATCGAATCTTAAAAATTCCAACTGTGTTTATCGATAAAAAATTTTCTATAAAAACTAAAGCTATTTTTTGTCATTTTTTTTCATCCATTTTTAAATTTGTCCAATTTCGTTGAAATTTTCGGAGATTGAAAATTAAAACTAGAGATGAAAATTACAATACTCTACTTCAAAACGAGAGGTTAAAAACTACTGTAAGTCTATTTTTAAAAGAGTTATACTCATTAACGTTAAAAAAATCCTTGTTTTTTCAACAGCTGATATCTTGAAAAGGGTGCTTAAAAAAAAGAACTTCAGAGAGAAAGAAGTGTTGTTTTTTAGTAAATAATCCGATCTTCAGGTTCGAATACAAACAAAAAAATTTTATTTTCCTCATTTTCCCTATGGTGAAATATTTTTTATAATTCCAACTCTATTAATTGTGGTGTATCAATAATACGTCTATTTATAATTATAGAAAAAGAAAACAACATAATACAAATTGATAAAAAAATGAAAAAATAGAAAACATCATAATAACAATATTTCAGTACTTAAAACGTTTAATTGTGATTTATTCATATTTTAACAATAAATATAAAGACATTTGATTTTTTTATAATTAAATAGCTTCATTTTTTATGGATAAAAGGTTGATATTTCAACTTTCTCATATTTAAACTCACGTTTTTTGATAGTTTTTAGTGTAAACTTTAAAACCCAGTTGAAATTTTTAAGATTCGATCATTTTTCGCAAAGATATTAAACTTTGATTTCCTTCCGATTTTTTCTTAGGTGGCCAAATTTTCGTGAGTGCACTGAGAGAAAAGTTTAATAACTGTTAAAATATCTGTATATTTGATTTTAGTTTTGAGTTTTCTTAGTATTTATTGTATTATATTTTAATAATTAATATATATGAAGCTAATAACTTCATATATTTACTATAAAACTTTACGTATCTTTAGAAAGAATATAATATCTTAACTATTAATATTTGTATATTTAATCAGAATCTACAATATATACTTTAATAGTTAATATACTAAGTTAACAGTTATGAAATCTTTCTCTCAGTGTGGCACTGTATGTATATATTTCTATTATGTATATATATATATATATATATATATATATATATATATATATATTATAGTTATATAAGAAATTAGCCCATGGACCCCCACTCCCCCCTACACCCCCTCATACCCCTTCACACCCCTTCTACCCCCCCCCACTCCCCATCCCCCTCTATACCCCCGCCACAAAATAACGTTAAATTGTTTAAAATATTACAATATTTTTTACTGTTGCTATTGGTCTAGGATAATTAAATCTAATCATATAATAAATGTTTCACAATACGAGATGGCTATAATAAAAAGACAATATATGAATAGATCAGAAATATGATTAGGGGGAGGAAACGGGGGTCCAATGGCTGATCACGAAGGGGAGAAAGGGGAAACAGTTTTCTATACATACATAAAAGTAGCCATTAACGATCAGATTGACGGCATTATTTAATAAGAGGATAGGGGGCAGGAGAGTACTCAGGATTGAAAAACGCTTACGACTATATATATAACTGACTAGGAGAGTATCAGACCTCCGGATCACGGATTTTGCTCAAACTTTAGGATAAGTTTTCAGATATCAAAATATGGAAGGAAACAGAATTTGAGATCCCAACGATCAATATTTCCCTAGTTACAGGCAATTAAAGAAAATCACTAAAAAAGTTACTAGATTTTCAAACTCATATAGTTCCTCAGCACTGATAGCTAGGAGCTTGAAACTTTTTTAAATGAAAGCTGAGCTCAAATCCTTTCGAAATACTAGTTATAGCATGTCAAAATATTATTTTTTCCCAAAGTTATAGCGTAATAAACATTAGACCCAATTTCAGCTTTTGTTATTAATTAATGTTTTAAAAAGAAAAATCAGGTCCAATGTTTATCACGCTATAACTTTGGGAAAAAATAATATTTTGACATGCTATAACTACTATTTCGAAAGGATTTGAGCTCAGCTTTCATTTAAAAAAGTTTCAAGCTCCTAGCCATTAGTGCTAAGGAACTATATGCGTTTGAAAATCTAGTAACTTTTTTAGTGATTTTCTTTAATTGCCTGTAACTAGGGAAATATTGATCGTTGGGATCTTAAATTCTGTTTCTTTCCATATTTTGATATCTGAAAACTTATCCCAAAGTTTGAGCAAAATCCGTGATCCGGAGGTCTGATACTCTCCTAGTGAGTATATTGGTAACTTGACATGAAATGTTTCATTTATACATATAAACCTCTGTATATGCAAACGAGTTGACATTACATATATCTAAACCTGGGCGTATGTGCGTGTATATATGCGTGTATAATATACATGTGAAAAATTGTCATAAAACGTCCTATATATATATATATATATATATATATATATATATATATATATATATATATAAATATATATATATATATATATATATATATGCCTGTGTGTGTGCGCGCGCACGTGGAATTAACATTAAATATGCCATGTATATGTGTACACAGATATACACACACACACACACACATATATATATATATATATATATATATATATATATATATATTCTGTAACGTTTGGCTTCTCGTCCACGGATGAACTCGTTGAACACACATATATATGTATATATATATATATATATATTCTGTAACGTTTGGCTTCTCGTCCACGGATGAACTCGTTGTTGCCGTCAGCATCGGACTTTTACTTTTATCTGAGGGTTGATGCTGGAGATGTTCGGTCGGTGGTTCGCGGAAGCCAAAGTTCAGGACTTACAAATTAAATTGATTTTTACTGAATTTAATGATAAATAAAAATTGCATTTAATAATAAAGATAAAAACTGAATTTAATAATGAAAAGTGCATAAACGTTAAACGGTAATTGATATTAATAAAAAGGTAAGAAAAGAATTAACTATTACATTTAAATAATAATCAGATAAAATGAAATGAGCAAGCTTAAAATTAAAGTGGCAATGAAGGGGCAGATTTACAGGAAAGGTTTAGCGGAACTGGTAAATGAGTATGAGTCGTGCAATCTTATATTTTTCACAATAAACATTCTTTGCATTTATTGAGTGGACTTAAAACTAATACAAAATTAATGATCAGATAATAATCTTGAAAAAATGGCCGGAAGTGGCGGCGGGCAATTAATCAAAACAAACTAAGACTAAGTAGTGTTTTTAGGTGGTCGGTATTAATTTTTACCGGAGACGCGGTTCAACTAAAATTATACTTGTTAAAAATTCCGATTGGTATCGGTTACAAACTAGAGTAAAAGGAAAAATCGAACTATTTACAGGTTACGATATTACCGGCTGTCGGTGCGGTCGGAAACTACTTTACCAGTAGCGGGCAATCGGAGCGGTGTCTCGGTGACACGTGGTACAGGACCCAGATACAGGCCAGGAGTACTGGAAAACAGGTCAGGTAACCTCAAAGCTACGTGTTAACTCCAGCAAAGACGTGGAGGGGATATGCTAGACGTGGAATTTCCATCGACTAGCGGTGGACCCTACCTCTAACCGAGAAGGTGGAGGTAAGCGGTTAAGGAGACTGCGTAAAGTATATCTCCTCGTACACAGCCGTGGGTGGAGAGGAGCCTCGACTCTTAGTATATACTCCTAGAGAGTCAAGGAGAGTGGTAAGTAGACTGCGTAAAGTATATCTCTTAATACACAGTCGTGTAGGATGGAAGGAAACCACTCTATGTAATCTCCAAGAGAGTGGAGAGGGAAAGGTACACTTTGAAGCATGCAAAGTTCTCCACCTAATACATGCTCACAGTGGAGAAGTTGGATAAGCTCTGATTCGAACAGGCTGGCGTCGGCTCTTATAAGCCCTGAGGCTCTTCATTCCCGTTGCGGGAGTGACACCTCGTAGCGGTTGAGCGTAGAACCCGGTTCAAGCGCGATGCTTAAAAATCGCATCGTCGCAATTCATAAGCCGATGTTGTGCATGCGAATTGACAGAAACGGTCCCATATATATGAATACAAATCTCCAGTACATGTTTCGATGTGTTTGCGCGTTCGAGTTGACAAGAAATGTCAAATATATGAAAACCGGTGCGTGCGTGTTGACATGATACGTCCCATATATGTAAACCTAAGGGCACTCGGATAGGTGTATTAGAGTTGTCATGAAATGTCCCATATATATAAACCTGTATGGGCGCGGTTAATAATTGACGTGGAAAATCCTATGTATATTAACGTGTGTGCATGCATGCGAATCGATATGAAATATCCCATATGTATAAACCTGTGTGTGTGCGTGCGTTCGAATTGACATTAAAAATCCCATGTATATTAAGAGGAGGTCAAGTATATCTGTCCTTTTCTAATCAAAGAATTGATTTTTTCACAAAAATTAATAATTGTAGCAAAAAATAAGAAGAAAGCCACATCTCGTATAATAAAAAGGAAGATTTTCTTTTATGAGGAAAAATTATTTTTATCGCTTCGTTTTTAAGAAAACCTTGAAAAACTGAATCGTCCATCCTAACCTTTATTTTTTAAGTTTTTCAAGGTTTTCTTCAAAACGAATTGATAAAAATAATTTTTCCTCATCAAAGAAAATCTTCCTTTTTATTATACGAGATAGGCCTCTCTCCTTATTTTTTGCTACAATTATTAGTTTTTGCAAAAAAATAAATTCTTTGATTAGAAAAGGATAGAGATATACGACCTGCTCTTAACGTGCATGTGCATGCATGCGAATCAACATGAAATGTCCCACATATACAGAAAAGCCTGTGATTATGAGTACGTACGAGTTGACATGAAATGTCATATATATATATATATATAATCCTGTGTGTGTGTGCGCGTGTGCATTGGCATGAAATGTCCCATGTATATAAACCTGTATGTGCGTGCGTTCCAATTGACGTGAAAAATTCCATGTTTATTAAAGTCTGTGTGCATGCATGCGAATAGACATGAAATGTCCCATATATATATATATTGTAATGGGCGCGTTTTGCTGGATGCACGGTCGCCAGGTAATTTTAATAATAAATTACCAAAATATAGATTAAAGTTACATTAATAAGTTCTTGACATGCATTAGTCACATAATCCATACAGCAAGAAGGATTAAAACACCAGAATCGACGATCTCCTCTAGATGCTTTACTGTCAGAGATGCGATAATTGGTATTTCAATAATTATGTAAGGATATACAATCGAAGACTTCCTCCAGATGTTTTACTATTGGAAGTGCGATATCATATCCTTATCATAAATGCAACTTATGAAAGTACAATAATCAACGACGTTCGCTGGATGCTTTATCATTGAACGTGCGATTATGTGCACTTTAAAGATAAAATGCATTATTACCTTTATTATCTGAAATTAGTGTAAAACGGATTTAATTTAATGAATTTAGAATTATTTTTATTAATTTTAAATTATTAAATTTATTTAATGTAAACAATCCTTTTTTAAATAAATTAGAAGGATACAATAATTTATTTAAATAAACAGTTAAATGAAATGATAGTCTTATAATAAGCTAAACTCTACATATTGCCACGTAGAGAGTCGGATCAAGAATCCGATAGAATACATCTTAGATGTTACATGATCGAACATCTAAGAGAGAATGAGAGAGCTTGGATGGATTCACGCTCTTTCATATTATTTCATAAACCTTCTATGAAGTTCTATTTCTCACTAAAGAATTATACATTAGGAAATAGAATGTTCAATAAAATTCATTTTATATATTTGCCAAAGAAACCTTTAATTAAGATAAATATATTTGCAAAAGAAACATTCTATTTCCTTTACATCCCAAAAAACTATTTTTAATAATCTATTTTATTATTTATCATCTAGAAAAGCTAATTTTTTATATTTTAATTTCTATCTTCAAACTTCAAATAGAATAATCATTTTTATACATATTATAGAAATTGAATGTTCTAATTATGTATAAACAATTATTTTAAAAAATTACATCTAATATATTTTATTATTAATAATCAAATATTGATAATACTTTTTCATTAACAGAAATAGAACATTCCATTTCTATATTTATTTAACTATCTATATATATATACATTTTGACTTATCTTCGTTATCGGCCTCAGTAAGTAACTATGAAGTCCTACTTATACCTTTAACGTAATTTAGATTTATTATAACAGAAAATCATTCTATGTCTTAAATAATGTCCAATTATTTATAAAACATTCATATTCAATTTAATAATTCTATATCGAATTGATATGAGCCGTTACAATATAAACTTGTAAGTGTGCGTTCGAATTGACGTGAAAAATCCTATGTTTATTAACGTGCGTGTGCATGCATGCAAATCGACATTAAATGTCTCATATATATAAACCTAAGGATACTTGGATGAGTGTGTGCGTGTTGTCATGAAATGTACCACATATGAAGAAAACCTGTACTTATGAGTACGTGCTAGCCGACATGAAATGTCCCATGTATGTATATATATACATATACATAAACCAAAAAATATACGGGTCAACGGGTGCAAGTTGACTTGAAAGGGACCATGTATATATATATCAACTTGTCTGTATGTGTGCGTGTGGGTCGAAATGAAATGTTGCATATATATATAAGCCCAGGTGCGTATGTATGTGCGCGTCCACATATGTTTTTCTATATACATACATATGATAAAAATTCCTTAGTACATTTAATTAAAAAGAAATTGTGGAATTTTAATGGAATTTTAATTAAAGCCCTCAAATTCACAAATCATAATCATAACTGACGCTCTTTCAATTCACAATAACATTTTTGTTTGTTAAATAAAATATATTTAGTTCAGAATTCCATTTGAATTTTGAATTTAAGCCTTTTCAATTTACGATTAAATTTTGATTTCTTAATTAAAATTTATTTAACTAAGGATTCCTTTTGATTTTGTAATTAAAGCTCTTTCGATTCACGATTAAATTTTGATTTCTTAATTGAAATTTATTTAATTAAAGATTCCTTTTGAATTTTTAATGAATTCACGATTAGATTTTGATTTGTTAGTTAAAATATTTTCAATTATCAATTTAAAAGGAATCGTTAATTAAATAAAACTTTAATTACAAGTTCAACAATGATTCGTAATTCAAATAATTTTTAATTACCTCTTTCGCAACCCTGGAGGAAAGTATCAAAAGAAAGGCAGTCTGAATCAAATAAAATCTTAAAATAAGAAGACTAATAATGTACAGAGTGGTGAGTATCAAGCAATTAAAAAGGACTGTAAGCAAATGACTTCGTTTAACATAACGAATATAAACAATGAAACATTGGACAAATCAATACTGGCCGAATTCATAGCTGACAGTGGCGCGACAGAACATTTTACAAACTCAAAATTGATTTTCAAGATCATTAAAAAACAACCGGACGAAATCCAATGCGCAAACAAAGACAGAAAAGCAATTCTTAAATCGGAGGGAGAGGGAAGTGTTCAATTCAACATGACAGATAATAAGCATATAACTTTAGACAGAGTAATTTTTGCTGAAAATTTGAATGAGAATCCGTCGTCATTGCGTAAATTTGCAGATGGAGGATTAAGTATTTGGACAACAAAATAATAGATATATATGATCCAGTTTCCAATGAGTCTTCCTTGACAGGAATTTACGAAAAACCATATTGGCTGATTGAATTCAAAATAGATTATAATAAGCAAGAAAATAAAAACATAAAACAAAGACAGACAATAGCTTACTTGATGACTAGAGAAATGACAAGGCAGTGAAACAACAAAGATGATTAAGTTAGTAAATTTGAAGAAAATCAAACAGTTATAAATACTGAAAAATACTTAGATTCCCAAAATACAATTTCAGACAGATTAATACATAAATCAAATGATATTGAAGTAAATGAAGAACCTAGGTGTGAAATTGAAGAAACAAAACAGTTAAATGATAAAAATTTAAATGCTCACGCTATGTTATGGCATGTCAGGATGGGTCATGCATCAGTTGAATATCTTAAGATATTACAAAAAAAATTTCCAGAAATCAAGACTTTACAAACTGCTATATTTGATGATGCAATTGCAAGCTGTGAAGTTTGCATAATAGCAAAATTCAATAAATTGCCATTTAAGACAGTTAGACAGAAAGCAACTGAACCCTTACAAATAATACATTCAGACACCATGGGTATTATTAGTCCAAAATCTTATCCAAAAAGATACAGATGGCTGATTCCATTCAGATTCATGCAAGCCGTCACTGATCGAATTATTTTTTTCTTCTAAGTAATAAAAATACCTTCTATTATGTATATAAAGATAAAATTTACCTCGTAGAACGCTCAAAAATTTTATTTTTTTTTACTACAGCAATTTCAGTGTTGGATGTAAAAACGAAAATTCAAAAATTGAAAATGAACCTCTACTTTTAAATGACTATAGCTCCGTCAATTTTTAACCTTTTTGGGCGTTCTTTTAACAAAAGTGTGCAAAATTTTGTCTAGTTTTATATGCAATCTCAATTTTTGTAATACAATTTGATCTCACTGAGTTATTTACGAAAAACCGAAAAAAGCGATTTTTTTCAAACACGATTTTCTCAAAAACTATATTTTTTTTTTTTTAATTTTTATATGATTTTATACATAAAAAATATAAACTTTTAGGGTAGGTGAGAATATGCGATTTTGCCTTATTTTTTTAACAGATTTATAAACGTTTTTTTTATATTTTCGATTTTAAAACATTGATACCATGGCGCATCGTACTATTTTTCCAACTTTACGTGTTCTTACAACTATTTTTATGCTTTTATTTATTAATATATCAAAAATGTCAACAATAATCTTTAAAATAAACCCCGGATCGAATATTTTGATCAATTAGAACCAAAGTTGTGACGATTTAAAGTTTAAAAAAAAATGCTGAAACTTTAAATAAATATGATAATTACATTGAGGAAACGCAATTTTCGTTAAAGATTAAAATCTGAAGATATAAATTTTTTAATTTAAAAAAAAAGTTATTTTGATGAAAGAATACATAACAATTTATCTTCTTTTTATGGTACATTATTATAATAGAAATTTTTTTTGTTGAAGAATATAATTTTTTTATCAGTTTGAATTTTGCGCCTAGAATTTGAATTTATTCTGTAGGGAGATGACGCATGTCACTACTAGGTGGCGATGATTCATTCTTTGCATTCTCATCAACGACTTGACGCGTTTAAAAATATAAGAAAAAGAAGATAAAAAATAAAGTTGTTTAAGAAAAATTATTTTTTTTCGATCTGTCATTGAACAGAATATCAATAATGGCATTACTGATTGTTAAAATGAAGTGCAAGGATTTAAAAGAAAGGCACAAAAAAGTTGTTTATGATTTCTCCAAAAGTCCGTTTAGAGAATTAGGTGATCTAACGGAGTCTTTGAAGCGCTTGTATCCAAATACTTCTTTCTCTAGAGAAGATAAAGTATGCCCTTCGTGTTACAAAATATTATTAGATGGAGTGAAAAATGCGCCTATTTCATCGACTTCAAGCAGTCAACAATCTTCGGAAGATTTTATTCATAGTGAGGCTGTGGTAGAACAGCTCAACGAGACTTCAAGTAATTTGAAATTAAACACTTTACCAATTAAAATGCCTCAAAGTATTAATGTCAAGATGCGAGAATCTTATGCTCTCCGAAAAAGAAAAAAAATAAACGATGTATTTGATTCACAAATAGCAAGTAAAATGATGAAAGTCTACGATATAACGGATTTGCCCGCATTGAATGAAAATAATGAATGTAAAATAAATGTTAAATGGCTTGAGAATATTAAAATTGCATTAGATAATTGTTCAAATTTTCTTGAGAAAGTGCGATTGTTGAGTATTATACCAAGTGATATTTCCAAAGATTATTTATTATCAGTTTTACCAAATGTAACTATTTATATGATTGATCAAGCACGATCATTGGTAAATAATAAAATTTACAAGCAGTCTGAGAACTATTGTGGCCATTCTTTGGATGATGAAATTGTAATGAAAGTAAAGGATTATTATCTGAACGATGATTTTAATTGTTTTCGTCAAAGTGCAAATAAAAGCGACACAGTATCTATCAAAGAAAATGGCATAAAAACTAAAAAAGACAAATGCTTTCTCACGCGAAGTATAAAAGAAATATATCACTTATTTAAAGACAAAAATCCTGAAATGAAAACAAAAATTGGTAAATCAACATTCTACGCTTTAAGACCGAAGTGGGTTACACCACATCCACCCACCGATTCGTGTCTTTGCGTTTACTGCGAGAATCTTAAACTTATGTTAGATGCTTTGAATAATTATAAAAAAGAGAATAAACAAGACATTGCAGATTTGGAATTGAAAATATGTTCTTCACTTTTTTGTTCAAAAGATGATATGAAATGTGTACTAAGAGAATGTAAAGAATGTCCCATTGGAGATTCTATTGATTTACAAGTAATTTCTCTGACAGCAGATTTATATGAAGAAATAATTTATGGTGTTTGGGCAAAATCAAATTTACTGAATAAAACTAGCACAATTGAAAATTTCTTAATAGAGTTGAGAGGGCGCGCTCTCACTGTAAGAGCTCATAAATTGGTCAAAGAAATTCAACGTATAGCAATTAAAGAGGTTAAACTTTTAACGAAAAATAATGACTTCCAATTAGTTATTCATGTCGATTTTGCAGAAAATTGGATAGTTCTGCTTCAAAATGAAATTCTAAGCTATGATTGGAGTAAAAACCAAATATCAATATTTACATCAGTATGCTATTTTGGAAATGATAAAACAGTCAATTATGTCACCATCTCTGACGATATTAAACATGATTCGTCTCATGCCCTAATGGCTATAAATTTAATTATCGATAACTTAAAACAAATACATATTGCGCAAGATCTTGATGAAATCATAAGCATATCCGATGGAGCTGCCAGTCATTTTAAAAATAGATATCAATTCTATGAGCTTCAAAACTCAAAAGTAAACAAAAAATAGCTTTTTTCTGCAACAGGTCATGGTAAAGGCACTTGTGACGGTATTGGTGGTTTAGTTAAACATTATGCTACCACGCATAATCTGTCTAAGAAGAGTGCAGATTTTATTAGAAACGCTGGAAATTTCGCCACTCACGTATCAAAATATACTCCGTCAATTAACATTCTTGTTATCCGCAAGGATGAGCTAGAAGTTTTTCGACTGACAAAAAAAATGGAATGGTTAGGAAATGCAAAAAAAATTAAAGGTATTCAAAAGATCCACTGTTGGAAAAGTGAACGAACCCAAATCTACACTGCCAAAACTTCGAGACATGAGTGGCAAGATAAATTGAAAGGTTTTATTCAAATTTGGATTTTTTTATTCACATTAGTTCTCAATTCATTAGTGTTTTTTCTTAATTGTATCGCATATTATTTGTTCATTGAAAATGACCAAATAATATATTGTAGTATTTAAAAAACTCACCTTTTCAAAATTCAAATTCAAAATTCAAAATTCAAAATTCAAAATTCAAATTCAAAATTCAAAATTCAAAATTCAAAGTAAATATATTTATTTAAAGTTTCAGCATTTTTTTTTAAACTTGAAATCGTCATAACTTTGGTTCTAATTGATCAAAATATTTGATCCGGGGTTTATTTTAAAGATTATTGTTGATATTTTTGATATATTAATAAATAAAAGCATAAAAATAGTTGTAAGAACACGTAAAGTTGGAAAAATAGTACGATGTGTCATGGTATCAATGTTTTAAAATCGAAAATATAAAAAAAACGTTTAAAAATCTGTTTAAAAAAATAAGGCAAAATCGCATATTCTCACCTACCCTAAAAGTTTATATTTTTTATGTATAAAATCATATAAAAATTAAAAAAAAAAAAATATAGTTTTTGAGAAAATCGTGTTTGAAAAAAATCGCTTTTTTTCGGTTTTTCGTATATAACTCAGTGAGATCAAATTGTATTACAAAAATTGAGATTGCATATAAAACTAGACAAAATTTTGCACACTTTTGTTAAAAGAACGCCCAAAAAGGTTAAAAATTGACGGAGCTATAGTCATTTAAAAGTAGAGGTTCATTTTCAATTTTTGAATTTTAGTTTTTACATCCAACACTAAAATTGCTGTAGTAAAAAAAAAAATTTTTTGAGCGTTCTACGAGGTAAATTTTATCTTTATATACATAATAGAAGGTATTTTTATTACTTGGAAGAAAAAAAAAATTTGATCAGTGACGGCCTGCATGAATCTGAATGGAATCAGCCAGATATATTTCTGTATTTATTGACGACTATTCCAGACTGGCCATGGCTTACCCGATGAATACGAAAGATGAGACAGCAAAATGTCTAGAATCATTTATAAAAAGCACTAGAAATTTGTTGAGCAGAGATACTAAGGTGTGTTATTTAAGAACAGATCAAGGAACTGAACACACCGGTGAATATACAAAGGAAGTTTTGGAAAAACTGGGAACAGAAAATCAATTAGCTTGTCTAGATACGCCTCAGCATAATAGAGTTGCAGAGAGGTTCAACCAAACGATACATAAGAAAGTCAGGGCACTCATGTATGATTTTGGTTTGCCAGAAAATATGTGGGACTTAGCATTGAGTGCAGCTGTATATGTATACAATAGGACACCTCATGCAACTAATAAAATGATTTCACCAATAGAAAAATTTAAAGAAAACTATAAGACAGACCTCAATCAGATAAAACGTTTTGGATGCTTTGCATATATGAAAGTATAAAGAAAAGTTGGTCCAAAATTCAGATTTATTGCAAAACGAGTCATCTTAGTAGGATACAAAGAAACTGGATATGTCTTACTGAAACCAGAAGAAGGAAAACTCTATGAGAGCAGAGGCGTCAGATTTAACAAAAAACTAGTTTACAGAGACAGATATAACAAGACAGATATACTAAACTGGGAACACATAAATGAGGAAGTAAAGACAGATAAATGGTTTGTAGAACTCTTTGATGAAGACGAACAAAATAATGGAAAATTGCAAGAAACGGAGGGAAAAAAAAGCAAAAAGGCCTGTAGAACGACCAAGAAAATTGAAACCAAATACAGAAAATACGACTGATAATGAAACTCATGCATAACTGGCTGAAATAAACGGAGATCCAAGTTCTTATGCTGAAGCAATGAAGTCAAAAGAACAACAGAAATGGACAGAAGCTATTAATGAAGAATTACATTCTATGTACAAGAATAATGTATGGAAACAAGTAGACAGATCTACTGTAATGAATAACGACATGAAGCCAAACATCATTGATTCTAAATGAGTATTTAAACGAAAGACAGAATCGAATAGTAAAGAAAAATATAAAGCAAGATTGGTAATACGTGGATTCAAAGACAGAAACATTTATGATTTACAAGAGACATACGCACCAGTTCCTCGTTTACCTTCAATTAGATCAATACTAGCTATTGCCTATAAATTGGATTTAGAAATATGTCAAATGGATGTAAAGACAGCATTTTCAAATGGATACTTAAACAGTGAAGTATACTAATACATGGAAATACCAGAAGGAATGAAAGTCACTAAAGAAATCAAAAGAAATAAAATCTGTAAATTGGAAAAGGCACTGTATGGTTTAAAGGTTTATCCAAAATATTGGAATGAAAGATTTAAAGAGACAGTTGAAAAATATGGATTAAAACCATTTAACAATGAACTATGTTTATTTACTCAACGAGAAAAAGACAGTTTTTTGTTTTCAATTTTATATGTAGATGACATCTTGTTAATATGTAATGATATGCACATGCTAGAAAGGATGGAATCAAACTTAAAGAGTGAGTTTAAAATGACAGAAATCGGAGAGCCTGAAAACTTTTTAGGCTTAGAAATCAAAAGAAATCGACAGAAAGGAATTCTAAGTATAGAACAAGAAAAATACATTAATAGAATGCTGGAAAAATTTGGATTTCATGAATCATACCCACAACGAACTCCAATGATAATTAACCAAATGGCAAATCCAGAAAAAAGACAACGAGAAGAGACAGAAAAGACTGAAGAAAATTTAAACAATATACCCTATCGAGAAGCAGTGGGCACTTTAATGTATCTTTCAAATGCAAGTAAACCAGATATCACCTATGCAGTAAACGTACTTAGTAGACATCAAAACAATCCTACTGACAGTGATTGGAAAATGGTAGAACGAGCTTTTAAGTATTTGAAAGGTACTAAAAATCTTGAATTAAAATACATAGGACAGACTGAAGATTTTCAAGGTTTTTCAGATGCAAGTTTTGGAGACTGCAAAGGTTCATTAACAACTATTGGCCATGCAATTAAATCGTTTGGAGACACTGTAGCCTGGAAAACTCATTGACAGAGATATGTAGCATTATCAACATGTCAAGCGGAATATGTTGCAATGAGCGAGTGTGCTCAGGAATAAGTTTCATTGTATCTTATATTAGAGGAGTTGTTACAAAGAGAATTAGCACCTATATCATTATGGTGTAATAACAAGGCAGCAGAAGCAAGTGTTAAGACTGGAGGCGGAAACAAATTAAGACATATGACCGAAATAAAAGAACATCATGTAAAGGAATGTGTAGCTAGAGGTTTAATAAATATCAGTTGGATTTCCTCTAAAAATCAGATAGCTGATGTATTCACAAAACCTTTGTCATTCGAATTCCATGAACGACTGACCAAACAAATACTCAATGACTGATAATATTGACTGATTATATTTCTGATATGTATTCTAGTTAAATTATTAACAAACCTTTTTCTCTATATTACAGGAACTAAATGAACGATCAGAAACAAGAACGAAAGAGATGCTACAACACTTTTAATTGAAATATGTATGAGTGTGGGAGGGAGTGTTAAGAATATACAGACTCATACTAGGTGTCGCCACCTTTTGAGATTTTGTCGTAGACAGTTGAAGAAAGTCAAGTCGCGTCTCGTCGTCGTTTCAGTTAGTTCAAGTCCGTCTGTTAAAGCCAGAACTTGTGTTTTGTGGAGAGATCCTATTAATTAGAAATTATTCTTGTGTTAATTAAAATAAAGACTTTTTGTTTCATTTAAAATTGTGCTCCGCTTTTATTATATGTTTATCAAAAAAAATAATGAAACTGATAAAAGAAACAAGGACCGGAAAAAGAAAAAATTGAAAAAAAAATCAATAGGACTTTCGACAAAAATTAAGAAAAAAAATACTGAATATGAAGTGCAAGAATCGGAGGGAGAGAAAACAAAACGCCAGATTGAATTATCAATAAAAACACAAAAAAGTACAGAAAATAAGATAGATCGAGAACCTCGTGTTTATTAGATGAAATAAATAATGACCCGAGCACATACTTGGAAACTATGAAGTCAAAAGATAAAAAAAAAAAAAAGTAGACCAAAACTATTAATGAAGAGTTAGAATCTATGTATACGAATAATGTATAGAAATTAGTTGACAGATCAATTGTAATGAATGACAGAAAAAGATCAAACATTATACTTTCAAGATGGGTATTTAAAAAAAACAAGACAGTAAAATAAGATATAAAGCCAGACTAGTAATTCGTAGTTCTAAAGACATAAATAAGTATGATATGCGAGAAACATATGCACCGGTTTTACGATTACTTTTAATCAGATATATATTGGCAATGGCAAACAAACTGGATTTATAAATATGTCAGATGGACGTGAAAACAGCTTTTATAAATGGATATTTAAACAGTGAGATATATATGAAAATACCTGAAGGGATGACTGCTTATAAAAGGATCAAACAAACCAAGATGTGTATATTAGAAAATGCTTTATACAATTTGAAAGACAGTCTAAACTGTTGGAATGGAAGATCTAAAGAGGCAGTAAAGAAATATGAACTTAGATCATTCAATAATCAGCCTTGGCTATTAACTCAGCTAGAAGAGAACGAAATTCTTATCTTGATATTGTATGTAGATAATATTCTTCTGGTTTGCAATAATATATAGATGTTTGAAAGAATTGAGACAAATTTAAATGAATTCATAATGACAGAAATTGGGGAGCCTAGAAATTTCTTAAGCTCAGAAATAAAGCGAGACAGAAAGAAAAAGATACTAAGCATTAAGAGGCGGCTGTATAGCTCTGTCCTTGTCTAATCTAAATTTTCGTTATTATTAATAAATTAAATATTGTTATACAAAAGTAAGGATACAGCTCAATAGATTTCAAGACGAGCAAACGATCCTATTCTATGAAAAAATATAAAATTTTCATTAGTTTTCGAGTGAGGTCTGAAACGGAATAACAGTTATCAAATTCCATTGTTTTTCCGTTTCAGACCTCACTTGAAAACTAATGAAAATTTTTTATTTTTCCATAGAATAGGATCGTTTGCTCGTCTTGAAATCTATTAGGCTGTACCCTTACTTTTGTATAACAATATTTAATTTATTAAGGGGACGCTGTATCTCTCTATCCTTTTCTAATTGAAAAATGTAAGTTTTTTGAAAATCTAGTGATTCTTGATAGAAATTAAAGGTTGTCCGCTACTTGTTTGGTAAAAAGTAATATTTTCTCTGATGAGGACCAATTAATTTTGTTGCTTTTTTTTCAAGTAAAGTTTGACATACTTACAAAATCCTAAGTAAGGCTAGAGAATACGTTATTTAAGTATGTCAAACTTTACTTGAAAAAAAAGCAACAAAATTAGTTGGTCCTCATCAGAGAAAATATTAATTTTTACTAAACAAGTAGCGGACAACCCTTAATTTCTATCGATAATAACTAGTTTTCCCAAAAATTTACATTTTTTAATTAGAAAAGGATAGAGAGATACAGCGTCCTCTTAATAATAACGAAAATTTAAATTAGACAAGGACAGAGCTATACGGCCTCCTCTTAAGCAAGAACAATAAATAAACAAAATGCTAAAGAAGTTTAGTTTGATCGATCATCTTCTCAACAAACATTTATGGTCATCAATCAGGTAGACAATAGCAAGAGGAGACAGCGTAAAGAGAATAATTAATCAATGCAAACAGGCCAAATATTACTTATGATGTTGATGTTCTAAGCAGACACCAAATCAAACACACTGGTGATGACTGAAAAATGGTTGAAAGAGTATTTAATAATATTTAAATAATAGTATTTAATAATAGTATTTAATACAGACAAAAATTTTAAAATATATATATTTAGATTCATTTATTCAAATTTTATTTTAATATTCTTTACTTCGTATGTATTACAGGTCCTAAATAAAACAACAAACGACAAAGCAAAAGCAGTCATTTTGTAACGAGTATGGTTTAAGTTTAAATCTTGGAGCGGAAAAAGACTCTGTAAGTTCGCGAAGCGTTCGCCAAGCGCATGAAAATGGTCTGTACGAACTATAAATAGCCCGGTTCACCGGCCCTCTTTCTCTTTCCTCCTGCGGCTTCCTGACGTGCCTTGGTTCTGGATTGGTGTATGTGGATCTCTTTCGTTAACCACGTTGGTGGTAATTATAATCACGCTATTAGTGAATAATTGAAGTTATACGGTACAAATTCATTAAACAAAAAAAGATAAGAAAGAATCGTACGGCGTATTTATATTGGCCTTTGACTGAGTTTGCTGCACCGACTCTTGTAACCGGGGATCCGGACACGTGTTCAGGGGAGTCACTGGAGGACGAGCCAAGCTCTACTGCGAGTATTAAGCGCAGGTAAAATATCATGCTATAAAATTAATAAAAGAAATAGAATATTTGTAAAATTGTAGCTACATAAGCAAGTTGAAAGAAAGAAAAGATTTATAAGAATTAATTGCGTTTGGTTTGATTGGCGTTTGTTTTGTAAATATCATAATAAGAAAAAATAATTGTTGTATGAATAAAAGTAGCCGATAACGTATTAATTAAGCTAAATTTAGATTGTTATTATAACTAGTAAATAAAACCATACTTATTATTGAAGGTAAATTTTGTGTATTCTTTTTATTAATACTATTAAATTGTTACAAATATAAAAGTAATCTCTCTCATATTCTCATTACTCTAGCTTTAATAAAATCTATCATTTTAATAATAAAGTAAAGTCTGTAAAATCATCCCCATTACATGTGCACACAATAAGAGAGTTTTCATAAATGGCACCCAACTGGTAGGAAAGAGGTTTCATATTTGAAGAATTTCTTTCTTGAACCGCACACCTGAAAATTAATCTATTAAAAGTAGTCTCTTTCTATTGATTTGTTTTGCTTTTTGAAACCGAATAAGAGGTATAATCGAGTTGTGTGCGTATGTGACGCGGAGATTAACAGATTTAAATTTGTTCAATGTTAATTAGTGTCGGTACACATGAACTAAAGAGGAATAAAAGAAATAAAGAAATAACAACAATCAAGTAAAAATAAAAGTAAATAGGATTATAAATAAGTAAAATATATTTCTCATTTCATGTTTACCGATATTCGAAATCGCCCAGATGTATGCTTCACGGGTATTGTTTTGAATTTTATTGTCTGTATAACTGTAAGCATTTAATTTGAATATATTGAAAATTGATATTTCGTTTTCTCTTTGGAATAAAAAAATAATTTAATTTTGAATTTTGCATCGTATTTCTGTTTTCTATTTCGTTTTATTTTGATTCAAATAAGCTATAGTTGTGTAATTTGGAAAGTTCAACTGAAAAAAAAATGAATGAATGAATAAAGTTAAAATAACAAGATCGGGAAGAATTACAAAGCAGAGATACAATAACTTAAATTTTAATAGAAGAGAATCAAAAGCAAAGTCTAATGCAAAAATGTCGTTCTTGAGAGACGAGGACCAATTGAGAGCAGAAAGGGAGAGAGAAGCACTGGCCCAACAATTTTAAAGAGAAAGACAACAACAGTTGGACCAAGACAAGCGCCAGGCAACAGCTAGCGTAAATGCTGAAATCAACGCATCGGAGCAGGGAAACAATTCTCCGATCTCTCCAACAACAGAACGGCAAAGACGCGTAGCAGATGTGAGAGAGAGAGAACATAGACAAGCTCTTCAGATGGAACAAGAGAGATTGGCTGAAGAAGCGTGCGCATCTGAAAGAAGACAAAGGTATGCGGAAGCTAATGATATTATAGATAGACAACGTGTCGAAATTGACCAGCTCTTAACGCGTTTACGTACGGAAGATAATCAACGTAATGAAATACAAAATAATTTTAATAACGGCACACAAGTAAATAGTAGTATCGCGTACGCTAATAATTATAATACTCAGCAGATTGATGAAATTGTGAGTGCGTGTCAGAGTAATAATATTGATGTTAAAATACCGAAATTTGCGAATGAGTTAAAAAAATCCACGTTTATTTTTGGATGATCTTGATAGATATTTTCGCGAGAAAAATAGTAATGGTGAAGCAAAAAAATTAATCATGGCAGAACACGCGCTTGAGGACAAAGCCCGCATATGGTTCGATTATAGAAAAAATGAAATTAAAACCTTTGAGCGTTTCAGGGTGGAATTTCTCGAAGAATTTTATTCGGTTCCCATTAAAGTTAAATTAGAAAATCGATGGCATACGCGTAGATTTAATTATAATGATAAGTCTTTACAGTCATATTTTTATTCGAACCAAAATTATCAGAGTATAAAATAAATTATAATATAATACAACAGATGCCATATAAAGTCAAAGAAAATTTAACCATGATTAATTTTGCAGATACAAACGCGGTAGTACAATCTCTAGCACAGTTAGATAGTGTTCATAAAGAAAGAGAACCGATTTATAATAAAGAAAGTAGTGTAACACAGAATGAAAATAACGTGCAAATTAGACAGATGCGACCGCGATACGAACCATACAGGCAAAATAGATCATATGAGTTTAATAATAGTAATAGAGGGGGTTGGAGCGAAAAAAGGGACTATTATAGGCAAGAAAGACATCCTACGCAGGGACAGCAACAAAGAAATTTTTATACGCGTGACCAAACTGTTGCTCGCTTGCCAGACACTCGATACCCACCTCCGAACGTAAGGTCTAATCAAAATGAAAAAATTAATTATAATAACAAAAATAATTTAAACGCGTAATCGGTACGTTGAAAAAAGGTCCAGCATCGCGCCGTGACAATACTGGGTTAATAAATGATTTATCACATGACATTGGTAACAAAAAGGACCTATTAAATTAAGAATTTAAGTCTGATAAACCGCGATGTCCGCATTTCAAAGTAAAAATTAAAAACAATCACGAAAATATAGACGAAGTTTGGGCTCTTACTGATTCTGGGAGTCAAATAACATGTATTTCGGAAGAATTATATCATAAAATAACAAAAAAAAGTAAATTCGAAGAACTTCCAGTAACCAATACAATAGTATCGGTAGCTATCGGTAAAAAAGTAACTCAAATAAAACGACAACTGTGGATAAATTTCGAAATTGACGGATATCGTGGTGCGCACGCGTTCTTAGTAGTACCATATTTAGCGTCGGATATGATTTTAGGAGACGATTCGCATTGGAGACATTCGTTGATTTTAAATTATAAATTAGCACAAATAGAAGTTGGTAATACGATCTTGAGAGGGGAGTCAATTCGGTTCGAGCGGGACCCTTCCTACAAGCTGGTTCTATCTAAAAAGAATGACGTAACGTATGTTTTTGTAATAATAAAAAATGAATCAGATTATAAAAAAATTGTTAATCAAAATGATAATGATATGATGTACATAAATGAAAAAAATCTGATGAATAATAATGAAAAAAATGATGTCATAAGTAGTGATGAAGAATATAATATAAAAAATAATAATGAAAAGGAAATCATAATAGAGCGCGTAATAAATAATGAAATTATGTTGGATGACGGGATGAATAGTGAAATAAGTGTAAATAAAAATAATACGATAATAACAGAGAATATTCAATGCAAAAACATAAAAGAAATCGAAAGTCAAAGTTTAAATGATAATGTAAGAAATGAATTAATGGTAAATGAGATAAATTTTAGTGAAAATGATTTAATTGGTAATGAACGAAGGGAACAAAGCTTGCGAGAGGAGTTTCGGTCGGCCGCGCATATGCTAATCGAGTTAGATTCCGTGCAAAAGGATCAGTTTTTCGAGTGTTTGTGGGATAATAGACAGGTATTTATTGAAAAACAAAAAGCTGAAAAGGGTTATAAGCATCAATTAAATTTAATACAAATAAGCCTATTGTAAAACGTAATTACCCAGTATCGTTGGCATTTAGAGATGAGGTGCGGGAAGCGATTAATGAAATGTTGCGATTAGGAATTATTGAAAGGTCAATTAGTCCGTTTTGCAACCCAATTAGAGTAGTAAGAAAAGCTGACGGATAAGTAAGAGTATGCCTTGACGCTAGACAATTAAACAAAATAATAGAAAATGATTTAGAATCGCCCCCGATAATTAATGAATTGTTGCAAAAATACGAAGGTTCGCAGTACTTTTCAAAAATGGATCTTTCTCACGGATATTGGCAGGTATTACTGCAGGAGGAGTCACGCAAATTAACATCATTTTTATTTAACAACACCCAATATCAATTCAAAAGGATACCTTTTGGTATCAAAACCGCGGGTGCAGGCTTTATAAGAGCTTTTAAAAGTGCATTAGCTGAAATATCATTGTTTCAAGAAATTGCAATGTATATAGACGACTTATTAATTGGTACTAAATCATTTGAACAACATACTAAAATATTAAAACAAATTTTTACAAGGTTGAGAGAATTTAATTTTACGTTGAATTTCAGTAAATGCATTTTTTTAAAAAGAAATATTAAATTTTTGAGCTTTGTAATCTCACCGATGGGTATAGCGCCAGACCCAGATAAACTAAGGGATATCCGTGATTTTGAGGAACCGAAAAATAAAACTCGATTGCAAAGTTTTTTAGGTGTTTGTAATTATTACAGACAGTTTAATGTAACACATAGTCGTGACATTGATCCGTTAAGAAATCTGCTAAAAAAAGAAACCGCGTGGAAATGGACAAAGGTAGAAGCTAGTGCATTTGCAATGTTGAAACAGCATTTTATTGAACATGTTAGTTTGAGTCATGTAATACCGGGCGCTTCATTCAAAATTCAAACAGATGCAAGCGATCGTGGCGTAGGCGCGATTCTCTATCAGATCAATCAAGCAGGCGATAAGTGCTTAATCTCAGTAGTATCAAGGTGCTTAACTCGCCCAGAAGAGAATTATACAACTAGTGAAAAGGAGCTGTTAACAGTAGTTTACGCATTTGTAAAATTCAGAACGTACATATTGGGTACGGAAAGCGAAGTGATAACGGATCACAAAGCACTTACCTTCATGGAGTCGACAAATTTCCTTAACGCTGGATTAATGCGATGGAGTTTGCTGTTACAGCAATACTCATTTAAAGTATCTTATTGTAGAGGAGAGGATAACATCTTCGCGGACTTTTTGAGTAGAAACCCGGAAGGAAAATTTTTCAAACAAAATGAAAATAAGTTAGTAATTTCAATGGTTCAGAGATGCGTGTCTCCTCAGGTCATAAAAGACGAACCCTCAGCAGTTTTAGTATATTTATTAAAAACAGAAAAATTAGAAAAAAATTTATTTAAAACGATTGCAGAAAAACAACAAACAGATGTAAATGTCGGGCGTATTTTTGATGAATCAAAAAAAGGTAATAAAATGGAAAATTTTCAGATGTATAATAATATATTGTTTCAGAGAGATAAATATTCGGGAAATTGGCGACTCGTAGTACCGCAAGATCCAATGAAAACATTAATAAATAATGTACATGCGAAGTTGGGGCACCCTGGTGTATTTAAAACACTCAAATATATGCGTCAGTACTATTACTGGACTAAGATGAGAGCGCAAATAAAAGGTTTTATCGCGAGATGTGACATATGTCAACGCGTAAAATATCCCACACTCGCGATGGAGGGAGAATTTGGATGGGTTAGTGCGCAGAATCCTGGAGAATTGATAACGGTAGATTTTTATGGCCCACTTCCGACAGCCCGCGCAGGCATGCAATATATTTTGGTAGTAATTGATGCTTTTTCTAAATACACCGTGTTGTACCCGTTAAAGCGTGCGACGACTGCCGTAAGCATAAATAAAATTTTAGTAAAGTATATTTCGCGATGCGGTAAACCGGAAAGGATACTTAGTTACCATGGTAGTCAGTTTACATCACCGAATTGGCGGACAAGGTTAGAAGCGGAAAATATTCGCGTAGTTTACAGTTCGATAAGACACCCACAGTCCAATCCGACGGAAAGGAAGATACGAAAGTTAGGACGATTATTTAGAACTGTATGTCCGCAAGCGCATCAAAATGGTCTGAACGACCTATAAATAGCCCGGTTCACCGGCCCTCTTTCTCTTTCCTCCTGCGGCTTCCTGACGTGCCTTGGTTCTAGATTGGTGTATGTGGATCTCTTTCGTTAACCACGTTGGTGGTAATTATAATCACGCTATTAGTGAATCATTGAAGTTATACAGTACAAATTCATTAAACAAAAAAAGATAAGAAAGAATCGTACGGCGTATTTATATTGGCCTTTGACTGAGTTTGCTGCACCGACTCTTGTAACCGGGGATCCGGACACGTGTTCAGGGGAGTCACTGGAGGACGAGCCAAGCTCTACTGCGAGTATTAAGCGCAGGTAAAATATCATGCTATAAAATTAATAAGAGAAATAGAATATTTGTAAAATTGTAGCTACATAAGCAAGTTGAAAGAAAGAAAAGATTTATAAGAATTAATTGCGTTTGGTTTGATTGGCGTTTGTTTTGTAAATATCATAATAAGAAAAAATAATTGTTGTATGAATAAAAGTAGCCGAAAACGTATTAATTAAGCTAAATTTAGATTGTTATTATAACTAGTAAATAAAACCATACTTATTATTGAAGGTAAATTTTGTGTATTCTTTTTATTAATACTATTAAATTGTTACAAATATAAAGGTTATCTCTCTCATATTCTCATTACTCTAGCTTTAATAAAATCTATCATTTCAATAATAAAGTAAAGTCTGTAAAATCATCCCTATTACATGTGCACACAACAAGAGAGTTCTCATAATTTTTCAATCAAGATTGAGAACCTTGAAATTCGATTTCTTTTGTATATATGTTCATTTATGTATTCTAATAAAAATTATTTATGTCAAAGAAGATAGACACTTATGGAAGGATTCTTCTAGGTTACATTTTTGTCTGAAAGCCTGGGTAACACTTTAACATTGTTTGTATAGCTATACATATAAAAAATGTGCTATATATACACTGCCGTTCAAAAATTTAAGCTCACCTAATAAAAAATATTAAAATTTTTAAAGTTGCATATTTCAGGAACTATACGTCATAAAAGACTTTTATACATTTCATTCGAAGGCTCTTGTGATGCCCTTTCAAAATGTTATGTACACATTTTTTTTCACGATACGTAAACTTTTTTCTACACATACTTAAAATCTTGAAATTAAAAAAAATTTTTGTTGCAACTTTAACTGTTTCTACAAGTTCTAAAAATCAATGCATCTTAATAAACCCAAAGCAATTTGAAAGAAAATTGCGAAAACTTTAAAATGAGACGTAAAACGTTATTTTAAAATGACATTTTATTACGTTATAGCGGTTTTTGTGAAAAAATGCCATTTTTCGAAAATGTATTATGTTTTTAATATTATGCATTCTATGAAAAAATGACAGAGCAAGAAAATTGCTTTTTTGGATGCAGAATCAAGTTAGAATACTTTTAATGTGGAGAAAAAAGTTTTAATTTTTTCAAATACATTTTTCCATGCAAACGTACATAAATTATTTATGAAAAAAAAAATATTTTTGTTCGAAAAAAAAAAAATTTGATTTTTCAAGTTAAAAGTATTCTACCGTGATTCTCCGTCCAAAAAGGAAACTTTTTTTTCTTTGTCGTTTTTTCATAGAATGCATAATATTAAAAACATAATACATTTTGGAAAGATTGCATTTTTTCACAAAAACAGCTATAACGTAATGAAATGTCATTTTCAAATAACGTTTCACTTCTTATTTTAAAGTTTTTGCAATTTTCTTTCGAATCGCTTTGGGTTTATTAAGATACATTGATTTTTAGAGCTTGTAGAAACAGTTAAAGTTGCAACACAAATTTTTTTTAATTTCCAGATCTTAAGTATCTGTAGAAAAAAGTTTACGTATCGTATAAAAATGTGTACATAACATTTTGAAAGGGCATCACAAGAGCTTTCAAATAAGATGTATAAAAGTCTTTTATGACATATAGTTTCTGAAATATACAACTTTAAAAATTTTAATATTTCTTATTAGGTCAGCTTAAATTTTTGAGCGGCAGTGTATGATATATATAGATATAAAAATACATGGAATTTGATGGCGCCCTCAAGTAGCTGAGTAACAGAACTAACTCTTTTTTGGCAGAAATTTCCCATTTAAGAGTACGCTTCTATAAGCGTCTATATTCATTGTTTATGTTCAATAAATAATATTGAGCGTGGGAGGGAGTGTTAGAAATATAGACACGCTTAATTGTATGTGTGTAGTGTGCAGCGATGCCGTAAGGTGGGGTATCTTTAATGAACGCGAGATGCGTTTGTTTGCTCCGTGTTTGACAGTTGGGCAGTTGTGATATACAGCGGTTTTGTCTATTTTATAATAAATTATTCATTACAAGGTTATTGCGCTCATTTCATTCAAGCCAACTCTCGCTAATTTTAACAGATGCACATCATTTATAAATATTTTAATACTCGTACGAAATTTTTTTTATTTTGTTTAAACTACTATAGAACTATTTAATTGTTTATTAAATATAACTTCTTATATGTAATAAATTCATATATGTAACAAACTTTTTTTAAATAATCATAGCATCATTGCATGTAACTTGAGAAACTTTTAAAAAAAAACTTTGAGAAAAACTTTTACCCAAAAATATTTGATTGTTTCTTATTGCTATTATAAAGAAATGGCGCTATGATAGTGCTACTTTATGAATTTCAATAGAAAAAATAACTGCATAAAAATTTTATAAAACTAAAATATCAAATGATTAAATATTGCACTTTTAATTGAATAGAAATATTTTATTAAATGTGCAATATTTAAGCACTTGATATTTTCGTTTAATGTTAATTCTTGGTTGTAGTTATTTTCTTGTGGTGGAATTCATAAAGTTATATGATGAAAGCGTCATGTCTCCATCATAGCAATCAGAAACAATAACATTTTTTGTGGGTAAAATTTTTATAAAAGTTATTTTCAAAAGTTTCTAGACTCATATGTAAATGGTGCAGTAGTTTTATTATATATATATATATATATATATATATATATATATATATATATATATATATATATATATATTACGTTAAAGGGGTGGTTTCGAGACGTGATTTTTTCCCCACCAAGTATACATAATAAATAACCCACGAAATTTTAAAAATTTACTAAAGAAATAATCGTAAATCAACCTTAATCGCAAATATAGATATAGAAATCCTATGGCAACTTCCAGGACATGTCCTGGAAGTTGGAAATGTCCTGAGAGTAGCCCCTTAAAAATCAGGAATGTCCCGGAACGGTATACTTCGATGTAGATATATGTATATATATATATATATACGTATATATATATATATATATATATATATATATATATATATATATATATATATATATAAACATTTGTTACATTTATGGATTCATGGTTCTATTAGGTTTTTTGAATAACTCTGAAAAAATCTTAATAAGAAAAAATCAATTTTAATTAGTAGACTGTTATAAAACTATGTTGCATATATGATTTTATTACATTTATCAAGTTTATATTTTGTAAAATTTATTTGGATCATTCTACAAACTTTTAAAAAGTAAAGAAAATTGGTTTTCAGTAAATCTTTATTTAAAGTCAATAAATGCAAGAATCACACAGAAGAAAGTGGTCTTTGCAAAAAATTATGTAAAAAGTATGTTTAATTATAAGAAGTGTCCAACATCTTAAATGTGTAAGTTTTGTAAATAAACAATTATCACATTTTTTTATTTTTAGTAAATCATTGTTGAAGCTTGGGGAAGTTAAATTGGTAATAGAATTGAAAAATAGATTTAATGAAATTCGATATGTTGGTACATGGTACATATAAGATAACGACGTTAAATTTTTAAAAGGCTAGGGTACACAATGGAAAAGTTATCGAAAGGTTTTTTCGGGATTTTAACATGTAGTCTTATAGCGAAACGCACTTTTGCTACACTCACTTAAGAAATACATTTTATTTAACAAACAGATAGTGTTTAAATTTTTTAAATATCTTAAGAACGTATAAATGTTTAAAAATAGGCATTAGGTATCTGTGAGAGTTGTCCTTACTGAAAATGCAAATGATTCATTACTTGATTCATCATCTGATTCATCATCTGATTTATCATATGATTAATCGTCTGACTTTATGAAATGATTTTACACCTGATTAATCAAGTGACTTATAATGTAATTAATTAGATGATTAATCAAGTGACTTATAATGTAATTAATCAGATGATTAATCAAGTGACTTATAATGTAATTAATCAGATGATTCATCATATGACTAATTTCAGATAACTTATCATATGATTAATCATATGGTTAGTCATGTACCCGATTTTATGTTATTATTTTAAACTTGATTAATCAAGTGATTTATTATGTGATTAATCATGTGATTAGTCATCTGAAATTAGTCATATGATTAATCACATGATAAATCACTTGATTAACCATTAGGGGACGAGGAAGCCACTATAGTGGCTCGACCATAGATAGACACTTTACATATGAGTATTTCCCAATATTGGAGACAGATATTATGTGTTTTTTATAGAAAATACTGAGAAATCGAATATTCCAAATTTTCCGTCCTCTAAAGGTTAATCAAGTATAAAATAATGACATAAAAGCGGGTACACAACTATCCACATGACTAATCATATGATTAATCACCTAAAATCAGTCATATGGTTAATCATATGATAAATCACTTGATTCATCAAGTGTAAAATAATAACATAAAATCGGGTACATGACTAACCACATGATTAACCATATGATTAGTCATCTGGAATAAGTCATATAAAACACGTTCAGCGACCCACAAAACCCCTAAATATTGATATTCAGTCGGATTTATATCATATTAATCCATAAAATACGAGAATAAGCTTGAAAAAATCATTTTTTGACCAAAAAGACTCCTGTAGTCTTTTTATTACCATCCTAAACTATAATTTCACCACTTCTTTTTCAAAGTAACCTTAAAAATTTATTCACTGACCAACAACCTCCTTGATACTGATTGTTAATCTTAAGATTGTTGATCTTATAATAAGATTTTTGGCCTAAAGATATGAAATTAACCTCAAAATATTTACTTACTAGGAGAGTGTCACACCTCCGGATCACGGATTTTGCTCAAACTTAGGGATAAGTTTCCAGTTGATAAAATATGGAAAAAGCTAAAGTTATAGTCATAAATACTCAATATTTCCCTAGTTACAGGCAATTAAAGAAAATCACTAAAAAAGTTACTAGATTTTTAAACGCATATAGTTCTTTAGCGTCGATAGCTACAAGCTTGAAACTTTTTTTAAATTAAAGCTGAGCTCAAATCCTTTCGAAACAGTAGTTACAGTATATCAAAATATTATTTTTTCCCAAAGTTAGAGCGTAATAAGAATTGGACCTGAATTTTCTTTTTAAATCATTAGCTAATAATAAAAGCTAAAAGCTTGTAGCTATCGACGCTAAAGAACTATATGCGTTTAAAAATCTAGTAACTTTTTTAGTGGTTTTCTTTAATTGCCTGTAACTAGGGAAATATTGAGTATTTATGACTATAACTTTAGCTTTTTCCATATTTTATCATCTAAAAATTTATCCCGAAGTTTGAGCAAAATCCGTGATCCGGAGGTGTGACACTCTCCTAATTAGTGACTAAAAATGACCTCAACTATAATTTTTCTGTCGTATTCAAAACAACATATTGGAAAAAAAAATAAAGTGGAGGATTCTAAGAACTTCTCACTGAGATGGTTTATATAGTTCTGTGCGATATTTTGTCAAGCACCACCAAAATATCACCAAATAATGCGCCTAGCCAGCAAAAATATTGCATGTTGTGCTACAGTATGATTTAAAAGTTATTAACATCATAATAGTAATGTAATATTACTAAAATATTTTCCCAGTTTAAAAATGTATTCTGAGAGCAGGCCGAACTATCTGACCTGGTCTTATAGTGTTTTTCATCATTTATATAAATACCATTGGTTGTAATACTAAAAAAATGTCATCTGCCGATAGATACTAGTTAAATAGGTAAATTTTACAATAAAATCAAAATAATTTTATCACCTGGTTTTTGAATAGTATGAGACCTACTGAAAATCTAAAATATAACCAATCTTTTTTGGCAGGTCTCATATTATTAAAAAACTACATGATTAAATTATTTTGTTCCAATTATAAAATTTAACCATTATACTAGTATCTAGCGGGGGCTGCCTTTTTTTTCATGTCATAGCCAATGGTGTTTACATATATGATGAAAAATACTATTAGACAAAGACAGATAGTTTGGCCTCTTCTTTAAGAAGTATTTCTAGTGGCATGTCGAGCTTGTGTTGGAGTACAAGCAAGCAGGTGAACCCCGCACAACATAAAACGTTTGAAATATTTCCGAAATATTTCAAAAAATTTCATGCTGTGCGGGACAGCTCTGTAGTTTATATTTGTTAGAGTTATAGTGGGAGATATAGTTTCTGATTATAAAAGAGAAATCATGCCCTGATAAGAATCTCATTCTTTACGGTATTAACTGTTTGAATTAAAAAATAAAAACAATGATTACATAATACAAGAACATAACGATAATTTACAAAAATATGCACATTTAGGCAATATAAAACTGAAAATAAATTAGTTTGCTATTTTAGTTGATAACAAAAAAAAATTATCTTTATTTAACTTGAAATATGATTTAAGAGGCCGTCGTATCTCTCTGTCCTTTTCTAATTACAAAATTATTTTTTTTCCAAAAACTAGCAGATAAAGGCAGAAATGAAGAGATAGTTTCGATTTGTATAATGAAAATTGATACTTTCTTTTAGAAAGATAGGTTAATTTTATCGCTTCATTTTTGAGTTGGAATAACTTATGAAATTAGAGATTAGAGGCAGAAAATACGATTTTCAAGTTATTCCAACTTTTCTAGAAAATCAAGCGATAAAATTAATTTATTCTCATTAGTAGTTATAGGGGCACCATGGACCGTCACAACAAACCCCCACTCCACCACCTCAAAGGTTACTGGCCACTAGGTCAATGACCTCTGAGAAGGCGAAGTAGGGGTTGTTGAGACAGAACATTGGTGCCCCAAGAAATAAATGCACACACACACACACACGCACACACACACACACACACACGCACGCACGCACGCACGCACGCACGCATGCACACACACACACACACACACACACACACACACACACACACAAATAAATACACAATATTTAAAATTTAAAAATTTTATACCAGCTGATCACTGTTGGAAGCACATCCCGACGTAGACTCACATTGTAGAACAACCTTTCTCCCCGGAGTTTCGATGGAGACTGACAGTGAAGCCGGATCTTCACCCTTAATAGCCTAACTCCTCCCACACCAAAAATAAAAATATTACATACCATTTCCACACTACGAATAGCAACTTGATACTCTTTTGCAGGAAAATATTAATAAGTGTATTTTGAGAAGCATATTTTAAAAGAAAGTTAAAATAATCATAATTAATAAAAAATCACATATCATCCTCACGCTAAGATTGTTAATCTGACTCTTTTGCAATCAATTTTATGAAAAAGACGTATGTTCGGGTGCTGACGTTATAAATTTAAAATTTCAACGTAAGAAATTTCTCTTCCCAAGACGTATGTACGGGTGCTATTTTATAAAACTTAAAATTTTAGCAATTAAGAAATGTCTCTCTCTCTCTCTCTCTCTCTCTCTTTCTATCTTTTCTAATATGTATATATATATACATACATACAAACATAATACATACACGTGTAAACAAAAATCTGTATAAAATATATACATTCTTATATATACAAATCATATGCAGATGATATGCAAATGATAGACAAATAAGCCATGCATTAAAATTGGTTATTATATTTTAAATATAATATATATTTATTATCATTACATTACATTACCAAGGTATCGAATCAATAAATATAGAGAAAGTGATACAAAAATGATAAAAAAGTATCAGGAGCCCAAAACATAACAAGAAGTATAACTATTCTACCTCTTGCGATTAGTTGTTCTTGACATCCCTTGTTCATACGCCCAAGTTGCGTATTTAACTAATAACAACTGTATAGATATATATATATATATATATATGTATATATATATATATATATATATATATACACACATACATACATATGTAAATCATATGTAAATATAAATATTTATCAAAATCGAATATATTATATTGAAAGATATTTATTAGTTAAAATTATTATTCATAAATTATCAATCATCACGCAATAAATATCGACAATTCATGATAAATATAAGAGAAAGTATCAGGGTATTATAAAAGCTATTCTTCCTCTTGCGATTAGTTATTTTTGACATTAATTGTTAATACGCCCAAGTTGCGTATATAACTAAGAACAACTATATATATATATATATATATATATATATATATATATATATATATATATATATATATATAAATTTAATGAGACCTCAGGATATTAAACTGAATATGGTCTACAATGTCATAAAAGTATACATGGTAATGAGTAAGTACATTATTTACACAATGTTTATATGCAAATAACGTGCAATGCGTTACCCATATGCAAATAACATGCAAATGATAAATGCATTGAAATTCAAATTTTTATGTAAAAAACAAGAGATTATTACGAAAAATTAATAAAAAGTATCAGGATAGCAGAAAGTAGAAGAGCATAACATTCATATCTTTTACAATATCTATATATATTATTATAATTTAAATAAATGTTATATAGTTATTCTACTTATACTAAATGTATTTAAATATATACATATATGCAAATGGGTATTAATTATATGCAGAATATATGTAAATATATACAAATTATTTCACTACGATTATGTAGGTTGGGCAATTAACACTTCTTTACTTAAGACACACACTAGCTAGGTGGACGATATAGAACACACCCAAGTTTGATCGCGTTACATGAAAAAATTCCCGCCTACTCGTAAGCGAAATGATGGTGAATTACTTGAACATTCTGGTTTATACTTACATGCTCAGCGGTCCACGATTCGCGCTAAACTGACATTATTTTACATGTGTTGGCGGATTTGAATATCAAATTAAGATGATTCTTGAAATATTAAATGTTGCGCACATACTACCCCTCCGTCACCCCTCATCCCTACTTTTAAATTCATGTCTAAATCGTACTATAAATACACGAAGATTGACAGGTCTGATTAACAGTTAAAGTTCAACATTCCAAAGAAGAAGATCAACACGAAGTAAGATGGTTAGAATAAATTTACTTAAAGTCTTGATAAATATTGTTAATATAGCATTAGTTCGAGAGCCGCAAATAAAATTATTTTGCAATAATTCATGGCGCAAAAGTCTAAATATTTGCGGCAATAATGAATCATTGAAAAAAATTAAATTCATCTTAGGACTTTGCGGACTACGTACCTTAGCTTATATGTTTAAGCGAGGTATTTTTAACGATGATGAAATACTTGACATTGCTGGTCGCTGTATTAAAAGCAGAGGGATGCGAGATGCGTCACAAGTCAGGCTTCTCATGTTACATCACCGTGTTATCAAAGGTAAGTTATTCATAATTTCTTTTACCGTTTAAAAGCTTGTATCTTTTTTCTTTACGATCTTAGAATTTTGCTATAAAATACTTTTTTGTTGTAAATAAAATAATAAATCTGAAAACATGATTTGCAAGAAAATATCAGTTTTGGATCAATAATCAATAACCAATAAACTTTTTGTTTATGATCACAGAATTTCGCGGGATAAGACTTTTTTGTTAAAAATAGTGCAACTAATCAGATTTTACATAAATTTTACAGACCTGCAAAATATGATGAAGGACAGTAGAGGGGATGAACTGTTGATAAGGCTTCTGACCGAAGAAGAAGATGTATCTGATTCGAGAGATCTTGTGCTACTACCACCTCCCGAAGAAGTAAGAGAAGTCATGAATGTCTCTGAAACTACCCCAAACTTGGCGGTGGAGGGGATAAATAATAATATAGCAGCGCCACCACCTTTTGAACCAATGCCTGGTTGCTCTTGGTGGGGTGATGATGAGAGACAGTCATCAATGGCGATCAATAATAACGAGCAGAATACACTTAATACGATGATTTCATCTAAATCACCAGGTACAGAGAGAATACAGGTTGATTTAAGGAGATGTAAAATGGACACTACACCTATACTCATAAATATTTACTATCTTTTTATTTTATTGCATATTTTTAAGAAAATAAATGCTTTAGTTTGTAATATGTACCATAAAGATTATTCAATTAAATTTTAAAATAAATTCATTCATTAATTTCTCAGAATTTTAGATTTCTTGTACGAAATCTAAAAATTTTAATATGGTCAATGTCCCAACCGCTACTCACGAACCTATTACTAACCGCTCAATGTTATTTAGATACCAAAAAATTTTTAACAATGAGTAGCTAGTAATAGATTCGTGAGTAGCGATTGGGAAATTGACCATATATAAATATTGGAACACTAAAATTTTTAAAAACTAATGAATGAATTTATTTGAAAATTTAACTGAATAACCTTTATGGTAAATACTACAAGCTAAAGCATTTCTTTTCCTCAAGTTTTGCAATATAATGAAAAAATAAGCCAAATTCATGAATGCAGGGGTGGTGTCCGTTTTACATCTCCTTAAGCGTAAATTTATAAATCATACATTTTCACGTAATTTTGTTATATCATATTGTAGACCAATATCTTCAACAGGGAGATGGTACTACTACTACTCAGAACCACATTACGATTCATCAAGAATCATCGCGATATTACCGACAATTTAAGTTACAAGGTAGACAATTAAGAGTGTCAATATTGCCCCCACCGCCTAATGCGAATGTGTATACGTGGTTTGAGGCAGCAATAAATGATTTATATCGTCATGTGTGTGAAAATGCGCGACCTTCAGATTATATCGGTATAACTATAAACTCTGACCGATTTGTTCACGGTTCTTTATGGATTTCTTTTAGACTGGTTCGTGATTTTTCACCGACAGATCTACTCGAGTTATTAGCTTCTGTAGCACAGAGTAATGACAATTTTGAAATCGATGATGTTTTAAACGTGAAAGTCAGCATTGTTTCTAAACTAGAGGGACGCGGCCGGGTATCACTCACTAGCGAATCAGTTTTCAAGAAATCCATTCTAAATATTCAAAATACCGACAATCTTTGCCTTCCACGCTCGCTAGTCGCTGCTCATGTATATGCTATGCGTGGTCAGATGCGCAGTGGTATTCACCATGACAGGTGGAATAGAATAAGACACCACACAGCACAATATCAGAAAGTGCAAGCGTTAAAACTTGTCAAAGCTGCGAGAGTTACGATACCCGAAGCAGGTTGTGGTATCGAAGAAATAAAATTATTTCAAGAATATTATGCGCTTTTCGGCGTTGCAATAGTTGTTTATTCTTTTCAAAACTTTGCTCGAGGCTATGAACCACTTTACGATGGTGCACGTTTTGTACACGATGTTGGTAATGTAGCTAGACATACCTTAAATATAATGTATTACGAAAATTCTAATCATTACCAGCCAATTTTAAATTTACTCGCAGCAGCTGGCAGCCGTGGCTACTGCATACCTTGTAATAAAAAGTTTAGTCATCAAAAAAATCATGAATGTCCACAAAAATGCTTTAAATGTTTTCAGAGTCCCTCTTGCGATACAAATCAGGAAAAAATAAAATGTATTCAATGCACTAAAGATTTTTACGGTAATGTTTGTCTGGAAAATCATAAAATCTCAAAATCTTTCGATAATTTTCGGTCGGCATGCGAGAGCATATAACTTTGTCGTTTGTGCAGTAAAACAGTTTGAATGTGCGATAAAGATCCACATAATTGTAATACGATATTTTGCAAAATATGTAATCGTAAAATGCCGATAGAACACCTTTGTTACATGCAGCCCTTTATCAGCAAAAAAGGATTTGCAACCAATAAAAAGAATATACTTTATTTGTTTTATGATTTTGAGACTCAACAATAGGAAATTATCTCGGGTGCTGATGGTGAAAAAATAAGTTTGCATGTACCAAACTTGTGTGTTGTACAACAAGTATGTAATTATTGTTTAGATGATGAAAATATAACAAATTCTTGCGAAATATGTGGTATACGCGAATACGTGTTTGAAATCGACCCTGTAAAACAGCTAGTTGATTTGGCCTTAGCAACAAGAAAAAGTTTCAAGCAAATTATTTGTATAGCCCACAATGCACAGGGTTTTGATGTGCAATTCATTCTCAAGCATTTGACAGAACGTACAGATCTTAGAGATAAGCCAGATGTAATTTTAAACGGGTCAAAAATAATCATAATGGAAATTTCAACCGTTAAATTCATAGACAGCTTAAATTACTTACACATGAGTTAAGCTGCACTACCAAAAGCTTACGGTCTTGCTAATATCGAGAAAGGTACGTTTCCTCATTTGTTTAACACACCAGAGACTCAAAATTACGTTGGAGAAATGCCACCTGTGTGGTCTTTTTCACCAGATTCGATGAAGGTCGATGAGCGACGAGAATTTATACAGTGGTATAATGAAAAAAAAATTAAAATTATATATTTAATTTTAAAAATGAGATTATAAAATACTGTAGACAAGATGTAAAAATTTTACGATTAGCATGTTTGGCCTTTCGTAAAACCTTCATAGAATGTGGTAATACAGATCCATTCGTAGAGTGCGCCACCATCGCATCATCTTGTATGCGTGTATATAGAAAAAATTTTTTACAAAAAGACACTATAGGAATCATACCTCAGGGTGGTTATAGACAAGCAAACAAGCAGTCTATGAAGGCGATGCGGTGGCTGTGTTGGATGGAAAATGTGCTGAATCATCAAATTCGGTATACTGTCCGAGCTCGAGAAAAGAGACTTCCCGAGGGCCCTCTAGTTGATGGATACTGCGAACTTGAAAACGGTACGAAAATTGTTTCACAATTCCACGGGTGTTATTGGCATGGCTGTGTATGGTGTTACACAGTGAACCGTGACTGACGCCTTGTAAACGGTGAAAATACGGACGAACGTTTCGAGAGAACCGCGCGAATATCCGAAAAGATAAGAAGCCACGGTTATCAACTAATAGAAAAGTGGGAATGTGATTTTGATCATGAGTACTCACAGAACGTAAGTATGAAGACGTATATCGATAATAAAACACGAAATTAGCATGAACCGTTGAATCCTCGAGAAGCATTTTTCGGTGGTCGTACGGGTATACAGTCAAAATTTACGATGCAAAAGAGGGTGAGAAAATAAAATACCTGGACGTGTGTTCATTATTATATCCATATATCTGTAAATACGGTCAATATCCCGTTGGTCATCCTACTCTTTACGTGGGTGGAGGTGAGTGTCGCTCTCTGGTGGGTCAAACAAATAATATAAGTCACGTTGAAGGTCTTATTAAATGCGAAGTATTGCCGCGGCGAAATATATATCATGCTGTACTACCCGTTAAAATGCATAGTAAGCTTTTGTTTCCGCTGTGTCAAACATGTGCCGAATCAATGTATACCGCAGATTGTGACCATGAAAATCCTGATGATCGAGTTTTTATCGGCACGTGGGTTGCTGACGAGTTGAAAAAAGCTGTTCAAATGGGCTATATCATCAGAAAAATATTTGAAATATGTTCTTATAAAATTACTTAGTACAACAAAGCCACGGGTCAGGGTGGTCTATTTCCAACTTATATCGATAAATTTTTCGCTGAGAAAACTTACGCGTCGGGTTACCCTTCGGAATGTGATGAAAACGCGATTGCTCGATATATTGAGGAATTTGTGCAACAAGAGGGCATCAAATTAGACAAAACTCGAATAAAATATAACGCTGGTCTGAGATCTGTAGCAAAACTCTGTTTAAATTCATTGTGGGGTAAATTTGGTCAACGAGAGAATATGCCAAAGACTGAAGTGATAGATGATCCACAAAGATTGTTTGAATTACTCTGCAGTATCGAGACCGAGGTCTACTCAATTTTACCGATCAATGAGACGACAATTTATGTAAGTTGGCACAACAAAGAATCGGCTGTTGAGCCATCACCATTGTGTAACGTTGTCGTAGCCGCTTATACCACAGCCTTGGCGCGTTTAAAACTCTACGAAGAATTGCAACCGCTGGGTGAACGTGTATTGTATTACGATACCGACTCTACTGTGAATGTAAGTCGCGTGTGTTGTCGTGGATTATAGCGGTTAAGTAGTAGTGGTGGGGATATAGTTCTCGCTATTTAAGTGGAGCAAAGCCATCTTTATCATCTCAGTCGGCGAGCAACTTTAATTGCAAACAGTATGGACGTGGTGATTGACGTGCAGTTTTTAAAGGACAACAAAAACCGTTTGATTCCAAAGGAGGTGGCTGTACTTGCTATTCATAAAAACTTTATCGCTCATTGGATTGTGGCGCCTCCTTGTAATTTAAGACGCTTACCTAAAAATGCTTTGAGACAGAACAATTGGGTGACACTGAATCATCATGGTCTGGAGTGGTACGAAGGTGATATATCGATAAAAAGATTATACAAAAATTTGGAAGATATTTGCAAGCATTGTCGTGTAATTTTCGTGCGAGGTCAAGAAAAGCTGGAACCACTTTCCAAGCTTACCACCTGTAAGATTTGAAAATTTAGAAAAACAAGATTGTCCAGGTTTTAGAAATTTAAATTTCAGCAGTTTACAGTGTATGCATCATTACATAAAATCATCGTATTCAAATTACGTGTGTGCTCTAAATAACGCTGCAAATCTAAAACAGTGGCTACTAAAACTTAACCCCAGCGTAAAATCGCTGATTGTGGAAGAATTTTTCGAAATTTTCCGCAATGAATTCAAAAGAGATTGTTCGATATCTGATGAGGATCAAGTTTCACGCAGCAGGCGTTTATCCAGCGGATCGGATTCCTCTGATGTGGGTGAAACCTTGTGCGCTTGTGCTTAATACGCAAAATTATAACCAGCGTGGTGTGTACTGGGTTGCCATATACGGTGATAAGTATGGCACAGGTGTGTACTCTGATAGTCTTGGTAAGCCATCACAAATTCAACAACATTTACCACGTATTCAGCAAAATTGTAAAAAATTGAGATAGAATAATAAACGCTTACAAAGTGAATATTCCAATGTTTGTGGTCATTATTGTATCATGTTTCTGTATTATATGTCTACCGGATTGGGTTTCAAAAAATTCTCGGAAAATTTCTCGCAGAATTTGCAAAAAAATGATGCTATAGTAAAGAATTTTATAGAAAAAACTTGCTATGCGTAATTTGATACTTGACTGTCTCTGATTGGTTGCACGCCACCTTTTTTACGACATCTCCATCAATTTTCACAGTATAAAAGAAGTGGTATCCATTTGGTCTAGCCACAGTTGTGTGTGTGATCGACGGTGACAGCAGTAACAAGCAAGAAAACCTAACCAAGATGGCTGGTCAAAAGAGAAGCCTGGAGCAGACATTTGGTAATGACTTGGCATATTTAATAAAACGAAATATAAAGAAAAATTATTGGCAGCAAGTTCTGCCAATGGTCTACGGGCAGAACAGCTCTTTTGGAAAAATTATCCAGGTAGGCCTGGAGAATATAGGCGGTGAAGGCAAAAAGGAGTTTGCACCCGTGGTACGCTTCTGTGGAGCCAATTTTCAAGGTCTACCTCTGTCACTAGACTGTTGGGAGGCGTTGAAGCAGGAATTTGATAAAATTGAAGATTTTTTCACTTGCTATAATGAGGAATCTATGCTGGATCAGCGGCTATCTATTCCAGGATACACTATCCGTTTTATGATTAGTTTTCACGAGAGAGCTTTTGAATTGGTACCCAATAACGCACAACCAGAAGGAGAGGAGTGTGGTGGACCGCCGAAAAAATATGGTCGATTTAATCGGTCACTAGTATTTGACGTGTCACGTTTGAACGTTTAAAAGATTTATCAAAATGTATAGATTATAGAATTAGATATTTAAATACTGTTGCAAAATCTGTAGATTATATGTTACGAGAAATGGTTGCAAATATGAAAAATGTATTAGAAAAAAGTCAGGAATCTCAATATGTATACTTTACTTCTAGCGATATAAAAACCACAATGTCTAGTTTTAATGATAATTTTGTAAATGATCTCATCGAATTATTAAAAAAGAATAATCTAGTTTTAGGAAAAGAAGATTTGTTTATAATCATACACGAATTTATTATTTATCATATGTACACGCTAGTTAATTGTATGAATGCTACGTTGTAATGTTTTATTATTAATAATGAATGTTGTTAAACTTTCAAACGTGAGTATTTCATTTACCTCGTTCATTACCAATTCCTCAACCTTCATACACACAGTAATATTACAAATAGTATATATTTCACGATTCAATATAAAATTTTTATTATTTTAGTATTTAAAAGTATTTAGTTGCAAATTGAAATCTTTTAAATTAATATTTTATGATTCAATATAAATTTTAATAATCAAAAAGTATCATGTTACATATTAAAATATTTAAAATTTTTAAATATTCAGTTGTTTGGGTACCATGCCTAACAAGCCCCTACTTCACCTTCTCAGAGGTCATTGACCCACCGGTCAGTAACCTTTGGAGATGTGGAGTGGGGGTTTGTTTTGACGGTCCATAGTGCCCCTATAACTACTCTCATTGGAGAAAATATTGCTATTTATTATACACATCAAAACCATCTTTCAATTTCTGCCTTCAACAAATTGTTTTTATAAAAAATAAATTTTAAATAGAGTCGGTAAAACAGGTATCTGTGTCGGTATACAACAGTCTCTTAATTATTAAAAAAATTGTTAATTTTTAAATTACTAATTTTTTATTCGCTTACTATTTGTTATTCATTATTTTTCTTTTTAATTCAGTTAAATTCAGTTTTTAATTTTGAAAATAATTATTGAATAATTATTTAGTAATAAAATATTTTTAAAAAAATTTTGCAGAAAAAAATTGTGTAAACCCAGGTTTGCACCCATGCTCTTAATTAAAGAACGTGATATATAAAAATATGAGGTGATAAAAATCATTTAAGTTAAAATTTAAATGTGATTGAACTTGTGGAGGGTTTGATAAGCATTCATTATTTTATGTTTTGATCGTGGGTTCGAATCTCGGTACACACAATTTTTTTCTTCAAAATTTCTTTTAAAATATTTTATTACCAAGTTATTATTAAATAATTATTCTTAAAATTAAAAACTGAATTCAACTGAATTATGAAAAAAAATAATGAATAACAAATAGTAAGCGAATAAAAAATTAGTAATTTATTTGCCGCATTATTTTGCGATATTTTCGTGGTACTTGACAAAATATCGCACAAAACAAGTTCTTAGAGAAGTTCTTAGAATCCTCCAATATATTTTTTTGTCCAATATGCTGTTTTGAATACGACAGAAAAATTATAGTAGAGGTCATTTCAGTCACTAAGTGAATATTTTGAGGTTAATTTCATATCTTTCGGCCAAAAATCGTATTGAATAAGATTAACAATCAGTATCAAGGAGGTTATTGGTCAGTGAATAAATTTTTAAGGTTACTTTGAAAAAAAGTAGTGAAATTATAGTTTAGGATGGTAATAAAAAGAATACAGAAGTCTTTTTGGTCGAAAAATGATTTTTTTAAGCTTATTCTCGTATTTTATGGATGAATTTAATATAATCCAATATATTTAATATTGAATTCAATATATCTGACTAAATATCAATATTTAGGGTTTTTCTGGGTCGCTAAACGTGTTTTTGGTTTTATTTTCATGATCAGAAAGCAATTAAGCCTCTAAAACGCCATAAATCTTTAAAATTTTTAGTTTTTTGATATTTTAGGTATTTTCCACCATTCCTGCAGTTTAACAAAAATTACGAATGATAGATTTTAGGAAAAGAAAAGTTTTTAGAAGCCACAAATGAAAATACATCAATACAATTAATGTACAGGCCATTTTGAAATTTTCAAAAATATTTTTAGGTTATGGTTGAGGCTTGCAAGATTCTATATAGTCACTAAATATATGCGTTTTACCGTCCTCTTCTACCTTGTTTGGAATTTTTGAGAACCATTAGAAATTCACCTAATTATAACGAAAAAACAAAAAAACACGTTTTTTGAGTTTATGAGGTCAATTTTGAGCCTAGGGATCTGAAACTTTCAGGATCTTAGTTTTTTGACAAGACAAAAAAATAAGCAGAGTTTCATGAAAATCCGAGTTAAAGCCATTTTCACATACTGATCGGCTATACTCTTTGTGGTCAAATATATCACAATGTTTATGCTTTCATTCTAATAAAAATGAAGCTCAAAAATATAGAGAGTTATATGTTCTTCATATGAATTAGTAACTTCGCAACGGTAAAGCTCAGATAGAAATTCAGACTTATTACGTGAATGAGATGGATTATTAGGACAAAGTAATCCTTGTGCTAAAGCTTATAAAATGATTAATGAAATAGAAAAACGCTACCAAGTGCTTTGGCGCAATGCTTTCTCATAGAGCTCATTAAGTTAGAGTGATTTAATTTTATTTTTATTATGTGTGATTTCAATGTAAAAACATAATTTCTATTCAAGAAAAATTAGTGATTTCGAGAGAGTGATTAGAAAATAGGAATAGAGAATCAGGGATCGATAAAAATAGAGTAAAAATTAGGATCAATCTAAGATAGAAAGACAGAGGGGAAGTGAAAACGTAAAAAAAAAGTTAGTGAAAACGTTGAATCAGAAATGAAAAAAGTGATCAAAGAGCTACACTAAAAAACTTATTTTTGAAAAGCTTGTTCTATAAAGACAGTAGCAAATAACTTGTATACAAATTTTAGAGCAAATCTATCGAGTATTTTACGTAAAATAGATAAAAAATGAAAGAATAAATTTTTTTTTAATTCATAAAAATTCTTTCAAATTGAAACTATGTTAAGAAAATCGATTTTAAAAGTCATACCTCTTTTGACAGATGCAAATAATTCTCATGCAAATTTTAAAGCAAATTCATCAAATAATTTTCGTAAAATAAATTAAAAAATGAAAAATGGAAATTTTTATTTAAATTCTTAAAATGGCTCTATAAAAAAAACTACACTATGAACACCAATTTTCAATAGCTTCACGCCCATTTATACAAAATAATAGATAGTATGCAAAATTTGAAGCAAATCCATTGAGTAATTTTCGAGATTTTGTTGTCTAAACAAATACCATTTTCTTTTCAAAATTTCTTATTCAAAATTTTCAAAAAGCTCTAAAATTAAAACTATTCTAAGAAAATCAATTTCTAAAAATTTTCCTTCTTTTGTCAGTCAAAAATAATTTCCCTGCAAATTTTAGAACAAATCTATAGAGTACTTTACGTAAATTTAAAAAAATAAGAAACGAAGAATCAAATTTTTTTTTGAATCTTTAAAATTTTTAAAAATTGTAACCACTCTATAAAAATTAGTTTTTCAAAACTTATTTTCTTCAGATAATAGCGAATCGATTGTATACAAATTTCGGAGCAAATCTATCGAATGGTTTTCGTAAAATAGAAAAAAAATGAAAAATAAAAATTTTTAAAATGCTCTCAAATTAAAAGTACGCTAAAAAAATCAGTTTTTAAAAGTTTTTTTTCCTGTTTGCAGTTGAAAACAAGTTTCATACAAATTTTCAAGCAAATTCTTCGAGTAGTTTACGTAAAATCCAAACAAACAATGAAAAATTGAAATTATTTTTTCGCTATTCTAACCCTTAAATTGCTACTTCCTTGCTCTTTTTTGCAAATACACTAAGCAACTAGTGTGGAATGGCTTGTTTACAAAACTCGTTACGACCCTCACCTTTGGCTCAGGCCATGAACTTCTCGTTTCATGAATAAAGCTTTTTTATACCCGTTACGTAATGTCCTATAAAATTTTTAAAACAACTCTTAAGAAGGGGCCGAACTATCTGTCTTTGTCTAATAGCGTTTTTCATCATCTATGTAAACACTATCCGGTATAACAAGAAAAAAATAGCAGCTCCCGCTAGATATTAGTATAATTAGTAAATTTTGTAATAACAACCAAATTTTTTACCGCATAGTTTTTGACTAATTAGAGACCTACCAAAAAAAGATAGGTTGTATTCTAGATTGCTAGTAGGTCTCTAATTAGTCAAAAACTATGCGGTAAAGAATTTGGTTGTTATTACAATATTTACTAATTATACTAATATCTAGCGGGGGCTGCTATTTTTTTCTTGTTATACCGGATAGTGTTTACATAAATGATGAAAAACGCTATTAGACAAAGACAGATAGTTCGGCTCCTTCTTAAAAAAAATACGTTAAGAAAACCAATTTCCAATAGCTTCCCGCCAAGTTTGACAAAAAAATAAATTATATGCAAAATTTGAAGCAAATCCATCGAGTAGTCTTTGAGATCTCATTGGCGTACTGAATTTACACACATACATGCACACGCACACACAAACATTTTCTGAAAACCACTTTCTTCGACTCCCTGAGTCTACATATGTACAAATTAATGAAAAAATGAAAAAAAAAATTTTATTGATACAATGCTGAAAAGAATCTAAAAATATAAAAATTGGAAAGTTGTATATTTTACCATCAAATTTTACGGGGAGTTCATGATTCTTAAAGTAGAATTTTATCGACTCAATGACACTTGCAAATCTTTACGGCAGGCCAAACTTATTTATAACTGTTGCATGTAATTTTAACTGGAAAGAAATTATTGAAAATTCAGAAGATCATAAAAATAGAATTAACAGGCCCGACATTGTTTTTAAAGTGTTTCAAGATAAAGTAAAACAATTCATAGAATTGGTAATTAGAAAAGTGCATTAGGAAAAACTGTTACGTTTACTTTTACTATTAAATTCCGAAAGGGAGGGCTTCGACACATGCATATGTTATTATTTCTGGATGGAAAAGATAAAATTAATACTCTTGATAAAGTTGATGCACTTATAAGTGCAGAAATTCTAATTCATTTAAAACATCTGGAAATCCATTCTATATGCGGAGAGATGATGGTAAAAAAATTTATTACATTCGTAAAAATAACAATAGAGTAGCTGATAACAGATTTATCGTTCCATTTAATCCTTATTTACTACTTAAATTTAACTGTCACATTAATGCAGAAGTATGTTCAACTGTACAATGTATCAAATATTTGTTCAAATATTGTTACAAAGGACATGACTGTGCGTTTATTGAAATACGCAATGCAGGAATAAATTTTAAAGAAAATTTCGACAATTCAAATTAAAATAAAAATAATGATAGTTATAAATAAGAATTTGATGAGATAAAGCAATATAATAATACAAGATATTTGTGCCCCCTAGAAAGCTATGCACACATTATTAGAATATAGTTCACACGAAATGTTCCATTTTATAATAGGATTAGCTATTCACAATAAAAATGAACAAGAAGTATAAATATACTTATTAGGGTGGGCCGAAAAATTTAGATCGTTCTGAAACCAGTCAGAATAGCTTCCATTCAACCTAAAAAGTTAGAGGTTTAAATTTTTCTGAATTTGGTTGAACTTTTTCTGAAGTAATTTGACTTCAAAGTTAGCAAAAATCAGAGAAATAGATTTACGAATCCTAAACAGATAAACTGCAAACCCTACACCAATAAACCCTAATCCCAACAAACCTAAATTTATTAAACCTAACCATACAAAACCTAAACCCATCAAACCTAAACATACAAAATCATAATAATATTTTAGTTTTTATGGGTTCAGCATTCATGGGTTTATGGATTTTCGGTTTATGTCTTCTCTACTGAAATTACTCGCATATGAGATATCATATGAGATCTTATATGATATCACATATGAGATCTCATATGATATCACATAGTTTTTGAACTCTTCATTCTATAAGGTTTTTACTGATTGCATGTTAAAGTTGAGAAAACCTTTCGATTAAAGAAAAAACGTGTCCAAAAAACTCAAGTTGTTAAAAACTTATGAAGGAATGAAAATTGAAATGAATTTCTGACTCAAATGTTTTCTATGCATATTTTCAGCTAAATATTTGCGCTATTTTTATTCCCTCATAACTTTTTAACAACTTGAGTTTCTTGGACGCGTTTTTTTTTTAATCAGAAGATTTTAATCTCAACTTCAATATGCAATCAGTAAAAACCTTATAGAAAAAGAAGTTCAAAAACAGTACAATTATAAAGCAGATGCAAATTTTTCAACAAAACAGAAAAAAATGCTCATAACTCAGAAAAAATCGAGCGTCAGACTGAATGGACGCGGCTTCTTTCATGATGTTATGTAAAAAAAAATATCCCAAAGCTAGTAGAAAATCCGAAACCTAAATGCAATGCACTCTCCTTGTCAGTGCAATTAAAATTACCGAACTGTTCAATTCGGTTTACACTAAATTTATTCTCCATGTATATAATTACTGAAATTTATTTAGAATAATAATCATATTTAAATACAGGAATTGAAGTGTTAATAATCATTAGTTTAAGTATTTGCAAATTCAAAGAATTTTTATATAATACATTAGCTTTCTATATTTTTTTTTCTTTCATTTTCTTATAGAATAATTTTAATTTTACAAAAGTGCTATTATTTACCTATACCTGGATTATTGCATTAAAAACGAAAATTTAACCATCAAATGTTTTCATTATCGAATTGTTTCAATTTATAAAAGAAAATTGTAATAATATTTGTTCACACGGAAAGAAATTTGGGATAAAATAAACTTTATGTGTTTATTTATTCTAACTCAAGCATAGAATTATAAAGAATAGCATAGAAGTATATAAGTAGAGCATAAAAGTACGGAGAGGAAAAATTTCGGATATAAGCCTAGTCAAGTTTAAATTAATTTAACTTTACTTTGTACGTACAGAATGTTTTCAAATCCCCGAATATAGTAATGTACAATTTCACGCTTCTCCAACTTGACGTTGTACATGTGAGAGCTCCAAACGATGAGATTTCGTTCATCCGAGTTTCTCGAAAGTATACGAACGTTTAACTACGCTACGTCTGTTGTTTAACATCAAGTTAAGCAATTTAAAGCATGTTTACTGTGAACTCTATTCTGCTCTGATTTTGTACAACGCCCAATTTCTTTCCATGTATTATTATTTTGAAGAAATATGCACATATTATATCATGTTGGTTATATTCAAAATATATAATGAATTCTTTTACTGTTTAACTAGGAGTCCTATAGGCTTTGAACCATCGCGTTTCTAAAAAATAAAAATAATAAAAAACAAATTTATAAATTTTGAGTAAAATTACTAATATAATATTTATTTATAGAAAAATACTCGAATTCAATATCGCTAAATGAAGAGATACCACCACTTGGAAAAGATAAACTTGTGAAAAAATATTAGGACATTCTGCGCATTCAACCGCTGGCGTTTCTGCAACAAAAATTATTGAACAGAAACCAATAATATTATCATCGACATCACAGAAAACATTACAAACTTTATCCAAAAAATCTTGCAATTTTTCGTCGAAGCAAAAATTAAATATTTCATCCACACAGGCATCTTTATCTGAAAAAAAATAAAAAAAAAATTAAAGATTTAGCACGTGATTCATTTATAGATTTAAACAGAAATAATTCTATACATATGACAGCTGCTTAAAAAGAACAAGGCATTCCAAAATTTTCATCTACCGAACCAATAAAAAATAAATGTCTTAAATTTCAAAAAGATGTACCTTCAACTTCAAATCAAAAAAGGAGATGGAATTTCCCATCCAAAAAAGCTGCTAGAATGTTTTTTAAGAAGGGATCTTCTGATAAAACGGTTTCTCCACCTACAAATGTTTTTCGTTTTAAACGAAGACGATCTCACGTATCTTCTTCCTCTAGCTCTTCTTCTCGATGCTCCTCTCGTTCTCCCGTAAAATACAGGCGTTTTCAATCTCGGTCACGAAAAAATTCTGATTTTAGTTCATCACACAATCGATCTCTTGACAAATTTATGGAATACTTCCAAAATGTCATCATTCTCAGTTTCAATCGCAACTAAATCGTCATTCTAACTTGTCTCGCAATCAGTCGAAATTTAATAAAACAGTCCCACCCCCTCCTTTAAAAAATAATTGCTGATTCTAACTCGACACCGAATCCTTCAGAATTTACTTTAAGGCATGGCACTCGTTTTCCTTCAACGTTTCGTCGTTCTCGATCTTGGTCACAACCGAATTATGATTCTGATCCGACACGAAACCGTTCACGATCTAGTTCTAGACACGTTTCTCGCTCTCGTTTAACATTTCAACGTTCTCGATCTCGTTCATAACTAAATCCTTATTCTAACTCAACATGCAATCAGTCGAAATCTGATGAAAGATTCTTATTTTCTCCTTTAAAAGATAATCGCTCTAATTCTAGCTTAACATACAATCTGTCAAAATCTGATAAAAGAGTCTCATCGCTTCCCTTAAAAGATAACCGTTCCCAATTTCTACTGAAACAGATCACTAATTCTGACTCATCGTAAAATCCTTCAGGATCTACTTTCAGACATGACTTTAATTATGGTTCTGATACGACACAAAGACGTTCACAATCTACCTCTCAGCGTCATTATCGCTCCCCTTCAACTTCTCATCGTTCTCGGTCTCGGTCGCAACCGAATCATGATTCTGATTCGACAGGAAGTCGTTCACGATTAAGTTCTAGACGCTTTTCTCGCTCTCCTTCAACAACTTCTCTATCTCAATCACCACCAAATTGTGATTCCGACTCAACACGAAGTCGTTCTCGATCGCGGTCACGACGAAATTCTCATTCTAACTCGAGACGATTTAAAAGAGTACGTATCCGTAGTTATGAAGAAAATAACAAATTGTTAATGATAAAAATTATAAGCCAAGGTTATACAAATACAAAAGATTGGGAATGCATGAACCTCCAGGTACATTGATAACTGCCCCAGCAATATATCAAAAAATGATGTAAAGTATAATAAAAACAATTTTTTCATTTTAGTTTATCATCATAGGTATGACAGATACGAAAAAGTCCATGATATGGTAATATTATTAATTAGTTTAAATTTTATTATTCGGATATAGCAAAATATTTATTATGAAAAAAAAAAATTAAAAACTAAAAATAATTTCAAACAAAAAATACAACGAAAATAGTTTTTATTCAATTTATTTAAACCAATAAAAAAATCTTTAAAAATATTGTAAATAGTTATTTGTTGTATAGAAAAATTTACGAAAGAACGATTCACAATTTACGCTGACTAACTAGGAGAGTGTCACACCTCCGGATCACGGATTTTGCTCAAACTTCGGGATAAGTTTTCAGATGATAAAATATGGAAAAAGCTAAAGTTATAGTCATAAATACTCAATATTTCCCTATTTACAGGCAATTAAAGAAAATCACTAAAAAAGTTACTAGATTTTTAAACGCGTATAGTTCTTTAGCGTCGATAGCTATAAGCTTAAAATTTTTTTTAAATTAAAGCTGAGCTCAAATCCTTTCGAAACAGTAGTTATAGCATATCAAAATATTATTTTTTCCCAAAGTTAGAGCGTAATAAGGATTGGACCTAATTTCATCTTTTATTATTAATTAATGTTTTTAAAAGAAAAATCAGGTCCAATGTTTATCACGCTCTAACTTTGAGAAAAAATAATATTTTGACATGCTATAACTACTAATTCGAAAGGATTTGAGCTCAGCTTTAATTAAAAAAAGTTTTAAGCTTGTAGCTATCAATGCTAAAGAACTATATGCGTTTAAAAATTTAGTAACTTTTTTAGTGATTTTCTTTAATTGTCTGTAACTAGGGAAATATTGAGTATTTGTGACTACAACTTTAGCTTTTTCCATATTTTATCATCTGAAAACTTATCCCGAAGTTTGAGCAAAATCCGTGATCCGGAGGTGTGACACTCTCCTAGTAAGTGGATTAAAATGAATAAATATTTAATTTTAAAATAAATACTAGATGAATATTTAAATGAAACTAATAGAATCCGTATTTTTATTTCATGTAAAATAAAAAATTCTTATATATAATTCTTAAAAGGCTGCCTGTATGGCTCTGTCCTTGTCTAATATAAATTTTCGTTACAATGAATAAATCATATTTTCATGAAAAAGTTAGAGTTGTCCCAAATAGATTTAAGAATGAGAACACAAACATGTTCTATAAAAAATATAAAATTTTTATTAGTATTCGAGTAAAGTATAAAATGAGAAAAATCAAAATCAAGTTTTCAAAATATTTTGTTGCACTTTGGACCTTAAGTCTGTGTTTTCAGACGTTTAACAGATGTTATATAAGCTATAATTAGACTTTGAAAAAAGTATCATTTGAAATTCCTTAATTTCTTATACTTTTCAAAAAAGTATTTATATTAAAATTGCATATCACACAATCACTTTTAAACATCTTTTGACAAAATGATACATAGAATATTCGATAAAACATATGAACGCTTAAATAAAGCAATAAAAACGTCAGCAAAAGCAATCAACTTGAAAATGAAAGTCTATAAAATATTCTATATAACTCTAACCTCAACTTCATAACTTTAATATGATTATCTGGCTTTCGTGGTGTAAACTATATTATGGAAAGGATGTGTCAAGGCTTAACTATATTATGGAAAGGATGTGTGAAGGCTTAATTTTAAGAGATTATCCATCACTTACCGAATGAGCTACTGAGACCTCTGCATACAACTATAATTTAGAATAACTTTTCAAATTTTTTAAATATTTAATTATTAATAATTTATTTTTGATGTATAAAACATAAATAAAAAACTGAGTACTTAACTTTGTTATAGATAACTCTGTAGTTGCTAAGTAATTATGAATAAAAAATATTGGTTGCTATGACGAAATTGGCTTTACCGATCGAGATCAGTAAATTTTATCAAACTATTCCGTGAGTGAAACTTTTTATTTTTTGCCGCGTAAAAATAATTATTGATTTGTAATCATACACATTTCGGCCTGTCGTTTGCACGGTAGTAGCGCTAAACGTCTTTCGTGACGCTCTTTGTTTTAGATATTTTTTCTGCTACAAGGCAGCCTTCGCACTTTTTGCTACAGATCTCTTACAAGCGCCTTAATGCAAGACAGCGTTCATATTATAATTAGGTGGTGTGATGCTGTACTTGCATAAATATTGGAAGTTTTTTTGGAGTTGCTGATGGAGCTATTCGAGTTACTTGGTGGTTGCCCCTGTATGCCGGTGACCAGTGCTGACTGCGTGTCGTTTCTTGATGGCGTAGAGGTACTTAGGGGCAGCTTCTTAGCGTTCTTATTGATACCTTGCGACTGCTGACTGTTAGAGCCAAGATTATGCTTATGATTGGTGGTAGGGGCGCCATTCTCTGTCTTTGTCTCGACACATTTACTGCAGATATAATTTGTGCTATTCTTTGTGCTTTATACATCAATTTTATTATCTCCGTTATTTCTTAAATTTTTAAAAGAAGAAGTGGGGGTAGAGTGCGCAGCGCCACCTCTAATTCGCGAAAGTACAGTAGGGTTAATACTTATATCGTCTGCCTTTGAAATACATTTGATGTATAAAACATAAATAAAAAACTGGGTACTTAACTTTGTTATAGATAACTCTGTACTTGCTAAGTAATTATGAATGAAAAATATTGGTTGCTATGACGAAATTGGCTTTACCGATCGAGATCAGTAAATTTTATCAAACTATTCCGTGAGTGAAACTTTTTATTTTTCGCCGCGTAAAAATAATTATTGATTTGTAATCATACACATCTCGGCCTGTCGTTTGCACGTAAGTAGCGCTAAACGTCTTTCGTGACGCTCTTTGTTTTAGATATTTTTTCTGCTACAAGACAGCCTTCGCACTTTTTGCTACAGATCTCTTGCAAGCGTCTTAATGCAAGACAGCGTCCATATTATAATCAGGTGGTGTGATGCTGTACTTGCATAGATATTGGAAGTTTTTTTGGAGTTGCTGATGGAGCTATTCGAGTTACTTGGTGGTTGCCCCTGTATGCCGGTGACCAGTGCTGACTGCGTGTCGTTTCTTGATGGCGTAGAGGTACTTAGGGGCAGCTTCTTAGCGTTCTTATTGATACCTTGCGACTGCTGACTGTTAGAGCCAAGATTATGCTTATGATTGGTGGTAGGGGCGCCATTCTCTGTCTTTGTCTCGACACATTTACTGCAGATATAATTTGTGCTATTCTTTGTGCTTTATACATCAATTTTATTATCTCCGTTATTTCTTAAATTTTTAAAAGAAGAAGTGGGGGTAGAGTGCGCAGCGCCACCTCTAATTCGCGAAAGTACAGTAGGGTTAATACTTATATCGTCTGCCTTTGAAATACATTTGATGTATAAAACATAAATAAAAAACTAAGTACCTAACTTTGTTATAGATAACTCTGTACTTGCTAAGTAATTATGAATGAAAAATATTGGTTGCTATGACGAAATTGGCTTTACCGATCGAGATCAGTAAATTTTATCAAACTATTCCGTGAGTGAAACTTTTTATTTTTTGCCGCGTAAAAATAATTATTGATTTGTAATCATACACATCTCGGCCTGTCGTTTGCACGTAAGTAGCGCTAAACGTCTTTCGTGACGCTCTTTGTTTTAGATATTTTTTCTGCTACAAGACAGCCTTCGCACTTTTTGCTACAGATCTCTTGCAAGCGCCTTAATGCAAGACAGCGTCCATATTATAATCAGGTGGTGTGATGCTGTACTTGCATAGATATTCGAAGTTTTTTTGAAGATCTGATGGAGCTATTCGAGTTACTTGGTGGTCGCCCCTGTATGCCAGTGACCAGTGCTATAAAAAATTATGTTTTATACATCAAATGTATTCAAAGGCGGACGATATAAGTATTAACCCTACTGTACTTTCGCGAATTAGAGGTGGCACTGCGCACTCTACCCTCACTTCTTCTTTTAAAAATTCAAAAAATAACGGAGATAATAAAAATTCAAGCAATGGTGCTGACTTTTTTTCAGTCTAAGCTGCTTTGTCAGAGATTGAAGGTACTTTGTCTTGTAAGCTTGAAACAATTCTGAGTGCTCTTGATCGACTTTCGGGCCTTGAGAGTCACGTATTGGGTGATGGTTTGCAGAGCATTGTAAACAAAATCGATGAGCAAAGCAAATCAATTAAAAATTTAGAATTAACACAAATAAAACTGCTTGATGAAAGCATTAAACTTAAGGGAAGAGTCAGCACCGTAGAGGGGGAGTTGCTGCCCGCTGCAAAGGAAAATTATGAAAAAACTAATAAATACATGGTCCCTAATATAAATAGTATTCAAAAATTTCTGCATAATAAGTTTCAAAAAGTAGACAGGAACTCTTCGGAACTTACAAGTGGGGTGACTTGCGTGGCGCAAACCGTCGCTGATCTCACTGTTCAGGAAGAACCAGTAATTGCTTCGCATACTGACACAGTTAAAGGGCCTGATATTTTAAATAATTCCAAAGTAGACAGTGGAAAAATTTTCCGCCAAAACATGAACAATTGTGGATCTGGGGGTAGTTGCTTGGTAATCTCTAGTGGACTGGATTGCTTGGCGACTAATGTCCGACCGGATGATTATGCTTTTACTATTCTCGGTGCCATAATTCCGACTATTCAGCAGACACATACATTGTCAGTAACTGCATTAATATCTTTCTAGACAAAAAGCAATACGTCTTCTGAAGATCAGGCCAGTGCGATCGGTGACGGTTCGGTGGGCCCTTCCTCACTGCTGGTCAGACTCAGTGAGGAGGATCTGGTTCGTCAGATATTTATAGAAAAAAGAAAGTTTACAAACTTCTTATCAGCAGATGTTGATTTTTCTTGACTTGCTGGTTTGGCTGCCACCAAGAATTTTCAAATTTTTATTAATGAATACCTTCAGAAAGATATTTATAAGAATTCTAATGATCTTAAAAAATACGCGAAGGACAAAGGCTTTAGTTTTGTCTGGCATCGTGGTGGTAGGTTTCTGGCAAGAATAAAAAGAAGGGAGAGAGCCTTTGCCTTTACCTCTAAAAATGATATTGACAGAAATTTATGTAACAAGAGCGATAACGATGCTGTTAAGGTAGCCACAAAAGATTGTAATGTTGACGATACTAAAAAGAGTAATGCATCTTCTGAAAAAGGCCCTCCCCAATGACTAGGCCAGGACTCCTCGAGGGGTCGTTTAGGGAAAAGGGGTGAACTGCGGGCGGGCTTTCTTAATGTGACCTCCTTGAGGGCTCATGTTGAGCAGGTACGTGAACTCTTGTGTGGCTCTTCTTACGATTTATTTGGTGTGGCTGAGACCTGGCTGGGTCCGACTGTCTTGGATGACGTCATTCGGATCAAGGGGTACAAAGTTTTTAGACAGGACAGAAATCTTCATGGTGGAGGAGTTGCCCTCTTCGTTAAAGAAAATTTAAAATGTAAAATATTATCAGGTATCAGAATTTATTTTTTGCTCTCTTCAGGCTGGCAGCTCTGAACCTGTGTTAGTTTTTGTCATTTATCGTCCTCCAGCAATTTCATTTACCAAAGATAGTGATTTATTAGATTCTTTGAGAAAACTTACTCCTGATTTCTCACATAAAATTATAATGGGAGATCTGAATGCCCATCTCCTACGAGAAAGCAGTGATGCCAAGTTTCTTAGTAAGCTGTTGGCAGAGCTTTCGTTTCAGTTGGTCCAGCACGGTGCGACACATCACACACAGACTTCTCACACATGGATTGACCTGATTCTTAGTGACGAGTACGATACTGTACTTGACGCACGTAACTTACCAGCAAATTTTCATAGTCGGCACAATTTAATTGATGTGCGTATTGCTTATAATGCTTGCATTGTGGACCATAAACATATTAGGTATAGAAATTATAAAAAAATTTGTCCAAATTTATTGTTATTGAAGTTGACCGGCTATGATTGGACGCCATTTACGGTTGATACAGTTGGCCCAGAGACTGCACTTAGCTGCATTTGTGACAATCTTATCACTGCAATAGTGGACTTAGTACCTGAACGTATGTTAAAATTTTCGAAAAATAGATCTCTATGGATCGATGGAGAATTTTCACAGATGTGGCGCAAAAGAGACGCCACGTATCGCAGATACAAAAGGACAAAAGAGGATTAGTAGCTCACTGAATTTTTACAATTCCGGAAAACAGTGGACGAACATCTTGTGGTTCTGTTCAATTCCTCTTTTGCGCAGGGGATCTTTCCTTGCCTTTGGAAGCGGGCACGTATCTTGCCGTTGAAGAAGTGCTCTGCACCTAAGTCACCTAAAGATTTTAGGCCTATAGCTATTTTGTGTTTTCTTTCAAAGGTCCTTGAGAAGATCGCCCATGACCAATTGCAGGAGTATATTATGACAAATAAAATACTTGATCCTATGCAGACTGGTTTTAGAAAACATCACTCGACGCAGACAGCTGTAATTAAGCTAACAGACGATATGAGAAGGGGTCTAGACAAGAAATTAGTAACATTGCTTCTGCTTTTTGACTTTAGTAAGGCATTTGACACGATCTTACCTTCGAGGTTACTTTTAAAGCTTAGATCGATGGGGTTCTCCGGGGCCGTACTCAAGTGTATCAGCTCCTACATTTCAGGGAGGGAACGAATGGTTTCTACACAATTAAAGGAGGAATCAAGTTGGTTAACTACCAACTTAGGAGTTTCACAGGGTTCGGTGCTGGGGCCTCTGTTGTTTTGTCTTGACATTAATGACATGCGTGACGCTCTTGACTCTGGTAGTGTAGAGCACCTACACTGTTAAAAAATGCATGAAATTTGCTTCCAGTACATGCATTAAATTTTCTGAAAATACATTAAAATTACGATAAAATGTATTAATTTTCATGCAAATCAGTATTAAATTTCATTTTAATAAATAAAATTTAATGATGATTTGCATGAAAATTAATACATTTTACCGTAATTTTAACGTATTTTTAGAAAATTAATGCATGTACTGAAAGCAAATTTCATGCATTTTTTAACAGTGTACTGTATGCAGATGATCTGCAAATTTATACGCAAGTTCCCCGCGAGAATGTGGACGAGGATATTATTATCCTGCAGGGAGCGGCAAAAGCGGTGTCGGAGTGGGCTGCGGGCGCTTCTCTCACTTTAAATGCTAATAAAACTAAGGTGATCGTCTTCGGTAGTAGTCGCTTTGTTAACTCTTTTTATTCTGGAGAGACCAGGACGATCGACCTTGGGGGAGGCGTCGGCATACCTTTCTCTGGCTCCGTAGTAAGCCTTGGTGTTGTGCTTGACTCTAAACTTCGTTGGAAACCACACGTTGATATGATTACTAAAAAGTTTAATAGAGTACTGTATGCTCTACGGTTTTTCCGTCAGTACACCACGGAGGTGTTGCGTAAACAGCTCGCAACCGTTCTACTGTTCCCACATCTCGATTACTGCTCAGTGGTTCTGCTCGATGCTTCTCAGCAGTTGAGAAGACTGATACAAAGACTGCAGAATGCATGTGTGAGATACGTGATGGGTGTGAAAATGAGCGATCACGTCTCTCCTAATAGAGTTGCACTAGGTTTACTGCGTACTGATTCGAGGAGACAGTATTTTTTGGCTGTACTTATGTACAAAATAGTGCGCATAAATTCACTAGAGCATCTAGTGGGTCTCTTCACTAGATGTGTACCTAGGGCGGCTACTAGAGGAGAGATTGAGGATTTAGCGGTGCCCTATATGCGCACTGAGATTGACAGGAATTCCTTTCGAATTCAAGGTGCGCATTTCTGGAATTCCCTAATTGCTGAGATTAAACATCTACCATCTCTCAGTAGGTTTAAGACTGCAGTGAGGAGGTATTTGATCGACCTCAATTAATATTTGAAAAATGGCATTTATTGTTAATTTATTTTTGTGTAGTCCCGCAAATAGGTTTAAGGTATGTCTGTATTTATTGTATGAATGCTGATTGGATGGTTTTTGAGTGAATGTGCTTTTTATTAAATTGACTGCGTTTATCATTATATCAAACGCTTTGCTGGATTTTATATTATTAGATTTTATTTCATTTTAACGAAGTGAAATTATTTTAATGTATTATTCCATTTTAGTATTATTTTATTTTTATTGTATTGTATTTGTTTTATTGATTTGACTTTTTAATGTATAGTTTATTTTAATGAAATTATGACTGATAGATATTGACCGCCTATTTTGAATTTATATTATTTTTGTTGCGTGTATTATTTTACTATTATTAATCTGTGATATCACTTATAAATTGTTGACTTACGTATTCAGTATTATCATTTTTAAGTTTGAATGACTATGATATCAACTGTAGGTGCAATATTTTTATTTATATTAGTAATAAGCTTTATGTGATATATTATGTGTTTTACACGCCTTTTTTGTATCTTACTACAAAATAAATGAATATCTATCTATCTATCTATCTATCTCGTATAGCAGATTTATGGTCCACATGTTATGAAATAATATACGATACGTGTACAGTAAGTGGTCCTTTTGTATGGTGTACTTACGAGGAGAGTGTCACTTCGCCGTATAACGGATTTTGCTCAAACTTCGGGATAAGTTTTCAGATGATAAAATTTGGAAAAAGCTAAGATTATAGTCACAAACACTCAATGTTTGCCTAGTTACAGGAAATTAAAAAATATTACTAAAAAGGTTACTAGATTTTTAAACACTTATAGCTTTTAAGCATTAATAGCTAGAAGTTTGAAACTTTTTTTTAATTAATGCTGAGCAAAAATCCTTTCGTAACAGTAGCTATAACATATTAAAATATTACTTTTTCCCAAAGCTATAGCTTAATAAAGTTTGAACCTGAATTTTGATTTTACAACATTAATTAATAATGAAAACTGAAATTAGGTCCAATATTTATTTCGCTATAGCTTTGAGAAAAAGTAATATTTTAATATGTTATAACTACTGTTACGAAAGGATTTAAGCTCAGCTTCAATTTAAAAAAAGTTTTAAACTTCTAGTTATCAATGCTTAAAAGCTATAAGTATTTAAAAACCTAGTAACTTTTTTAGTGATTTTTTTAATTGTCTGTAACCAGGGAAATATTAAGTGTTTGTGACTATAACCTTAGCTTTTTCCATATTTCGTCATTTGAAAACTTATCCCGAAGTTTGAGCAAAACCCGTTATACGGAGATGTGACACTTTCCTAGTTAGTAGCCATACTTTGCTCAGATGTTAACTGGAAAGCTGTTAACTGTACATCATGAAAAATAACACTTAGTGTCAATTTATCATAATGATTAGATTAATTATTAGAGTCTAGGTATCAGTTTATTAATACTAATAAACTTTAAAAGGTCAAGAATTCTAATATTTCCAAAGTTTACTATTACACAGGCCCACAAAAAAAAGAAGTTGGTAATTCTCGGATGAAGACTAAACTTTTCTTTTGTATTTTTTCCCGCTTAATCCAAATTCGGCGTAAAAATAGGGGGTTGGCAACATATTTGAATCATAAGCTCAAAAAACTATCAAAAAACCGTGTTTCTGTGGAAAAACTTAAGAAGAAAAAATGAAAATGGTTTATTTTTATGCATTTTGGCCTGCTGAATCCAAATTTGTTATGGAAAAAGAGAGTCGATCGCCCAATTTTGAACATAACCTCAAAAACTGTCAAAAAACCGTGTTTCTGTGGAAAAACATAAGAAGAAAAAATGAAAATGGTTTATTTTTATACATTTTGGCCTGCTGAATCCAAATTTGTTATGGAAAAGACAGTCGATCGCCTAATTTTGAACATAACCTCAAAAACTGTCAAAAAACCGTGTTTCTGTGGAAAAAAATGAAAATTGTTTATTTTTATGCATTTTGGCCTGCTGAATCCGAATGTGTTATGGAAAAAGAGAGTCAACCGCTTAATTTTGAACATAACCTCAAAATACTACTCAAAAGTCAATTTGCACAAGAGCTAAATTGACTTACGCTTGCGTATACGCTTGTCTCCAAACGACCTATGCAAAGGATTTATACGTCTCTTTTTCTTATTAGGTTGTACTTCTGTTTTTAGCATCCAGCAATAATGTCCGCCATCATGTTAACGCTACATTTTCCTTGCCATCGACTTTCAAATTCCTTCATATCCTGATGAAATCTTCCACCATGTTATTTACTGTAGTCACCTAGGACTGGTGGAAATTCATCAATGTGCGAATCGAGAAAGTGGAGTTTCAAATTTATTAAGCAACCTAGTTTTTTGAAATTTTGTACCATATTTTCTACGATGCTCTTGTAGTTCTCATCTTTATTGTTACCAAGAAATTTTGTTGCAACATCTTTAAGACTCAACCAAGCTGCCTTCTCGGTATCATTCATACTTGTGACGAATTCTTCGTCCCTGAACATTTTGCGAATTTGAGGTTCATCAAAGATATCTTCCTTTAATTCAACCAGAGTTATATTCGTAAAGATGGTTTCCAAGTATTTGAAGCATCGCCCTTCTTTATCCAGAGCTTTAACGAATTGTTTTATCAGCCCTAATTTAATATGTAAAGGCGGTAAAAGGATTTTGCTAGGATTGACAAGAGGACGATTGATGACATTGCTGGAACCTGAAATAAATGATGGTTTCACTGGCCACACTTTTGTATTATAGTGTTTTGCTCTATCTCGACTGTCGAACATGCATAAATAGCATGGGTACTTGGTAAAACCTGATTGTTGACCTAGTATCATTGACAATATTTTCAGGTCTCCGCAAATTAACCATTCATGCTCACTATACTTTATTTTATTTAAAACGTTTTTGATGTTACAGTATTCTTCTTTGAGTACAGTTAAATGAGCCAATGGTAGTGGAGCGTACTCGTTCATATTGTGAAGAAGAACTGCCTTCAAGCTTCGCTTAGATGAATCGATGAATAACATCCACTCTTTTGGCTTGTATGAATTTGGTTTGAACTCATTAATAAGTCCTCGTACATCGGTGCAATACACTAGATCAGATTCGCTAGTAAAGTATGATCGAAACGCTTCTTCTCGGTTTCGATAAAATGTATCTTTTACGTCCTTTTCTAATTCATTGAAAGACTTTAATTAAGAAGCCATTAATTCAGCTGCATCTTTTGCTAATCTAGCATTCCTAAACATGTCATTAAGTTGAGCTTGAGAGTTTAACTTAATGACATGTTAATAAGTATGTAACTGAAAGAATAAAAGATTTATTTAAAGCATGCTTTGAAATGGAAATTTCTCAGCAAAATTCAACCTGGGTACCGTATATTATATGTGCTAAATGTTACGAAATATTACATACATTCAATAAAACTAGAGATAAAAGTAAAATAAAGTTTCTTAAACCAGCTATTTAGAAAGAAATTATTAGGTAAAGGTGATCGCTACACTTGCGTGACAAATGTAAGTGGGGTAAATAAAGTGTGACCAGATAAAATATTGTATGTGACAGTTTCTAGTGTCGTTCGTCCGCAGATTAGGGCTGATAAAACAATTCGTTAAAGCTCTGGATAAAGAAGGGCGATGCTTCAAATACTTAAAAACCATCTTTACGAATATAACTGTGGTTAAATTGAAGGAAGGTATCTTTGATGAACCTCAAATTCGCAAAATGTTCAGGGACGAAGAATTCGTCACAAGTATGAATGATACCGAGAAGGCAGCCTGGTTGAGTTTTAAAGATGTTGAAAAATAATTTCTTGTTAACAATAAAGATGAGAACTACAAGAGCATCGTAGAAAATATGGTACAAAATTTCAAAAAACTAGGTTGCTTAATAAATTTGAAACTCCACTTTCTCGATTCGCACATTGATAAATTTCCACCAGTCCTAGGTGACTACAGTGAATAGCATGATGGAAAATTTCATCAGGATATGAGGGAATTTGAACGTAGATGGCAAGGGAAATGTAGTGTTAACATGATAGCGGACTATTGCTGGATGCTAAAAAAAGAACTACAATCTAATAAGAAAAAGAGACGGATAAATCCTTGGCATAGGACGTTTGAAGACAAGCGTATACGCAAGCGTAAGTCAATTTAGCTCTTGTGCAAATTGACTTTTGAGTAGTATTTTGAGGTTATGTTCAAAATTAAGCGGTTGACTCTCTTTTTCCATAACACATTCGGATTCAGCAGGCCAAAATGCATAAAAATAAACAATTTTCATTTTTTTCCACAGAAACACGGTTTTTTGACAGTTTTTGAGGTTATGTTCAAAATTAGGCGATCGACTCTCTTTTCCATAACAAATTTGGATTCAGCAGGCCAAAATGTATAAAAATAAACCATTTTCATTTTTTCTTCTTATGTTTTTCCACAGAAACACGGTTTTTTAACAGTTTTTTGAGGTTATGCTCCAAATATGCGGCCAACCTCCTATTTTTGACACCGGATTCGGATTCAGCGGGAAAAAATACAAATGAAAAGTATAATCTTCATCCCAGAACCACCAACTTTTTTTCATTGGTGGGTCTGTATTATTATTAAAACGTGATGAGTAGGCCTTCCTCAAAAACCAAATCAAAGCTGGATGAGACTTATATACTATTGATATAATATTCTGATTCGAATAAATAGAAATTACAGATTAAAAAACTTTTTCGGAGCCAGGCTACTAAATATTGATTTTGAAAATTATGACATTCAATTTTCAACAAACTTCTCACTGATTGATTTTCAAAATCTTCATTTAGAATAAATTAATTAATTTAAGGAGATGTAAAATGGGTAATTCAATTAAATTTTCAAATAAATTTATTCGTTTGTTATTCAGAATTTTGGGTTTTGATATTATTAGGCAGTTTGCTATGCAAACTCGAAGCAGGTGACGTTCTGAGCTCTAGCGCTGTCATGGCGCTCACATTACGACAATATTGCGATGTTAACATGTATGAGTGTATTCATGAGTCTATGCATGTACGTTCAATGACGTCACATCTGAAAGCAGTGGGGGAAGCCCCTTCTCTATCAGCAGCGCGTTGTCGTTGTATGCACACAACAACACGTATATGCTCAACCATGCACACATGCGTGGAGTGTGCCATCATGACAGCGCTGAAGTTCAGAACGCTACCTACTCTGAGCTTGCATAGCAAACTGCCTGATTGGTTAAAATTTTTTGGTTTTGTATCAGAAATCTAAATATCTTAAAAACTAGTGAATGAATTTATAAGAAAATAAAACTAAATAATCATCATGGCACGTACTACAAGTTAATGCAATTCTTTTCTGGTAATCGAGAAATGAAATGTAAAGAAAGTTAATAGTTATGAGTACAGGTGTAGTGTTAGTTTTACATCTCCTTCATAGCTTTGCGATTGTATATTAATACATTTTATATTTATGGATGTCAGTCAAAAAAGATTAAAATTAACAATATTGTTAATTTGTGTTATAGATTTATCTTGGTCTCGGAATAAAAGTTGGCAAAACTTCATAGAAGCTAATGAATAAAAAAGGAAAAGATATTTTTTTGAGAGAAGTGGCAATGGTTTTATGAAAAAACGATGTAGGAAAAATATGTTTGGATCTCAGTAAAATAAATAAATTTCAGAATATGAACAATATTCCAATCAGACCAGCCTCTCCTCAAAAATTGGAACTTTATTTAGGTAACAATGAGAAATTACGAATTCATTCAAAATTTATTATAAAAGTTCTAAATAATGTTAATATCTGTTACAGGTTTATATAAAGACTATTTGAATGACAATCGCAATTACAGAAAATTAGACGATGACGAAAAAGATATATTGATAAAAAATTCAACAGAAAACTTGAGTTATTTGATAAGAGATAAACGCAAACAATTAAAATTGAAATTATAATCGTTATTATCTAAGAACTTGTTTGTCATGATATTTTAATAATTATCTTGTTACTAAAAAGTTTTGAAATAAAATTCTAAATTGTCAATTTTGCAGTAAATAGTTAATATTTTGTTAATCTTGCAATGTTTCGATATAAAAACATGAAATATACCCGTATTTTTTTTGTACCACAAAGGTGCAAAAAAAAATTCATAAGAAAGCGCATCGTCTCATGGCTTATAAAAAAAGGAAAACTTCTTACATACGTAGGTAAAGAAATAAATTTTCAACATTTAGAAATCTTGAGTGAACTGGTTTTATTAGAAACAAATTATTCGATAACTTTCTCAAAAAATCGCAAAGGATAATACTTATTTCGAATTTTGGGTGTGTAATTCCTCCATAGATTCAGAGCAAGATACCAAGTTTTTAGATGTTAATGTCTCATGACTCATAAGCAAGTTAAATTACACCTCAGCAAGCCTTAAACGCCTTAGAAATTTAAGAATATACTAATTTTGTCAATTTTTCCCATTTTCTTCGGACCAGGCTTTGTAAAACCTATATGAAGACAAATACGTTTACTAAACTCATCGCTTATTCACAATCTGTGCAAATCGACTGCACATGCTTACTATCCCTACGATCCAAGTGCGCACGCTTATTAACCTATACGCAAATACTGCGCACACTCACAGACTGTCCATGCAGCCGACAGCTAGTAGGGATCTACTGCACGTATATACAAAGCTCACAGATTAAGTGCGCACAACCACACTCGCCACAAACCAACGAGCATTCCAATATATTGCTTTAACTTTCCACACATGCGTAATACAACTTCAATTTTTCTATTCTATATTAGTTATATTATAATTGATATCATACCACAGTATTCTTAGAGAGTCACGAATTCACCTGTATTTTCTGATGTAAAAATCCATACACGATGAGCCATGGACCCATCAACCATAAACCCAAATGTGATATATCTATAAACCATGAATTAATGAACCATGAACCGATAAACCCATGAGCCAGATACCCATGAACCATAAACCCGTAAACTATTACCCATAAACCATAAAACCATAAACTATAAACACATGAATCACGGACCTATTTACTATAAACGGCTCAACTATTAACTCATGAACCAAAAACTCATAAGTCATAAACACATTCACTATAAAGCCAGAATTGTAACTCATAAACTATAAATTTCTTAAGCATAAGTCCGAAAAACATAAAATGTAAAACCATTAGCCATATAAACATGAACCGTGAACTTACAAACGATAAACCCATGAACCGTAGAACCATAAACCGTAAACCCGGAGACCACGAACCGATGAACCATAAATCAATTGACCTATGGACCATAACCTTATAAACTACTGAAAATCAGCCCATGAACCATAAATCCATGAATCATGAACCTATAAACCATGATCCTATTAACAATAAACTTATTAATCATAAGCCCATAGACCATAAACCATAAACCCCTATTCTATGATCATATAAACAATGAAACCATAAACCATGGACCCATTAACAATCAACCATAAACCCATAAACCATAAACCCATAAACCATAAACCCATAAACCATAAACCCATAAACCATAAACCCATAAACCCTTAAACCATAAACCCATAAACCATAAACCCATGAACCCATAAACCATAAACCCATAAACCATAAACCCATAAACCATAAACCCAAAAACCATTAACCCAATAATCATCTATCCATTAACCATGAGACCCATCATTCATAAGCCCATAAACAATAAACTTTAGATCTATAAAACGTTGACCCATAAACTATAAATCCTTAAACCATAAACTGTGAAATTTTGATCAATGAATCCATGAAACACGAACTTATAAACCATTGACCCAAAAATTATAGACCCATAAACCCATTATTCATCAACCCATGGAACATAAACCCATAAACCATAAGCCTGTAAACTATAAAACCATAAGCCCATTAACCATAAACCTGTTAACCATAAACCCGTAAACCATAAACCCATGAACCAAAAACCCATAAACCATAAACCCATAAACCATAAACCTATAAACTCATAAACCATAAACCCATAAACCATAAACCCATAAACCATAAATCCATAAACCATAAACCTATAAACCATGAACCCATTAACCATAAACCCAATAATCAAATATCCATTAACCGTAAGACCCATTATTCGTAAGCCCAATAAAAACCCATTATTCATCAACCCATAGACCATAAACCCATAAAACATAAACCTGTAGACTAAAAACCCATAAACCCATTAAACATAAACCCATAAACCATAAACCCATAAACCATCAACCCATAAACCATGAACCCATAAACCATAAACCCATAAACCATAAACCCATAAACCATAAACCCATGAACCATAAACCCATAAACCCATAAACCATAAACTCAAATATGATATATCTATAAACCATAAATTCATGAACCATGTACCGATAAACACATGAGCCGGATACCCATAAACAATAAACCCGTAAACCATTACCCATAAACCATAAAACCATAAACTATAAACACATGAATTACGGACCTATTTACTATAAACGGCTCAACTATTAACTCATGAACCAAAAACTCATAAGTCATAAACACATTTACTATAAAGCCAGAATTGTAACTCATAAACTATAAATTTTTTAAGCATAAGTCCGAAAATCATAAAATGTAAAACCATTAGCCATATAAACATGAAGCATAAACTTACAAACGATAAACCCATATACCGTAGAACCATAAACCGTAAACCCGGAGACCACGAACCAATGAACCATAAATCAATTGACCTATGGACCATAACCTTATAAACTACTAAAAATCAGCCGATGAACCATAAATCCATAAATCATAAACCTATAAACCATGATCCTATTAACAATAATTTCATTAACCATGAACCCATACGCAAAAACCCATATTCTATGATCCCATAAACAATGAACCCATAAACCATGAACTCATTAACAATAAACCCATAAACCATAAACCAATAAACTATGAACCCATAAACCATAAACCTATAAACCATAAACCCATAAACCCATAAACCATGAATCCAAAAACCATTAACCCAATAATCATATACCCATTAACCGTAAGACCCATTATTCAAAAGCCCATAAACAATGAACTTTAGATCTATAAACCGTTGACCCATAAACTATAAATCCTTAAACCATAAACTGTGAAATTTTGATCAATAAATCCATGAAACACGAACTTATAAACCATTGACCCAAAAATTATAGACCCGTAAACCCATTATTCATCAACCCATAGACCATAAACCCATCAACCATAAACCTGTTAGCTATAAACCCATTAACCAATAAACCATAAGCCGATAAACCATAAACCCATAAAGCATAAACCCATGAACCAAAAACCCATAAACCATAAACCAATGAACCATAAACCCATATACCATAAACTCATAAACCATAAACCTATAAACCATAAGCCCATAAACCATAAACCCATAAACCATAAACCCATAAACCATAAACCCATAAACCATAAACCCATAAACCATAAACCTAAAAATCATTAACTAAATAATCATATACCCATTAACCGTAGGACCCATTATTCATAAGCTCATAAACAATGAACTCTAGATCTATAAACCGTTGACCCATAAACTATAAATCCTTAAACCATAAACTGTGTAATTTTGATCAATAAATCCATGAAACACGAACTTATAAACCATTGACCCAAAAATTATAGACCCGTAAACCCATTATTCATCAACCCATAGACCATAAACCCATAAACCATAAACCTGTTAGCTATAAACCCATTAACCAATAGACCATAGGCCGATAAACCATAAACCCATAAAGCATAAACCCATGAACCAAAAACCCATAAACCATAAACCAATGAACCATAAACCCATATACCATAAACCCATGAACCATAAACCCATAAACCATAAAGCCATAAACCATAAACCTATAAACCATAAATCCATGAACCAAAAACCCAATAATCATATACCCATTAACCGTAAGACTCATTATTCATAAGCCTATAAACAATAATCTTCAGATCTATGAACCGTTGACCCATAAACTTTAAACGCTTAAATCATAAACTGTAAAATTTTAACTGTAAACTTATAAATTATAAACTTATAAATTATAAACTTATAAATTATAAACTTATAAATTTTTAACTTATAAATTTTAAATTTATAAATTATAAATTTATGAATTATCAACTATAAACCCATAAACCATGGACGTCTAAACCATGAACCCACTAATTATGAGCCAATAAACTATGGACTTATAAAACATTAACTCATGAACAATGAACCCCCAAACCATAATTTAATAAACTGTAAACACATATATTATAAACCCATAAGCCAAAAATCTACATACTGGAAGCTTATAAACCATTATTCTTTAACTATGAACCCATAAACCATCGACTTAAAAAACATGAACGCATAAGCTATAAACGTATGATTTATAAATCCAGAAGCTACAAACCCATATACAATAAAATTATCAACCGGTCATTCCATAAACGATAAAGCAATATACCATATTCTCGTGAACCACATGCTCATAAATCAAAAAAGCATGAGCCAGAGGGGCGATTCAACCTATGCTACATATGTATGTATCACGGTGATATGTATGTACGTTCGAACGTAAGTTGGTAGCACTGCTAAGACAAGTCGTCGCGCGCATTGAATCGTCTGTCGAACCGTCAAGACCTTAAGTCTCCGTTTCCATGTAGATACAATTTTTGCGCGCGACGACTTGTCTTAGCAGTGCTACCAACTTACGTTCGAACGTACATACATATCACCGAGATACATACATATGTAGCATAGGTTGAATCGCCCCTCAGTAACCCATATACGATGAACATATAAACCTTAAGCTCGTAGGCCATGAACCCATAAACTATGAGCTCATAATCCTTAAATCCATAAACTTCAAACCCATACACTATGAACTATAGACCTATAAACCATGAGCCCATATACGATATGCCTATAAATCATAAACTCTTAGACCATATGCCGATAATCACAGAAGCAATAAATCCATAAACCATAAACCTATAATTTATTAACTCATGAACCATAAACCGATAAAACCATAAATTATGAACCCATGGACTATAAACCCATAAATTATGAACCCATGGACTATAAACCCATAAATTATGAACCCATGTACTATAAACCCATAAACCGATAAACCTATAAACTATGAACCCATAAACTATAAACCCATAAACCATAGATCCAATTACTATAAGCTCATAATAATAAACTTATCAATCATAAACCCATAAAGTATAAGCTCACGAAACATAAACCCATAAACCATAAAGTCATAAATTAATAACCCATAAATATGGTCCATAAACTATAAATTTATCAACCATAAGCTTATAAACTATAAACCATGACCAGCTTATAACATATAAACCTATCAATCATAAACTTATAAAACATGAACTTTTAAACCATAAACCGATTAAGTCATCAACCATTGACCTAAAAATCATCTACCTAAAAACCATAATCTATAACTTATGAACCATAAACGCATAATATCATAATTCTATGATTCAACAACCCATGAACCATAAGCTCATAAGCCATAAATTTATTAACAATCAGCCCATGAATCAAACTATGAGCCGATAAACCGTAAACCCATAAACCATTAACCAATAAATCATACATATATCAACTATACATCAATTTACTTTACACCCATAAATCATACACATATCAAATATAGATCCATTTACTTTAAACCCATAAACTATAAACTCATGAACCATAAGCTCATGAACCATAAACCCATTAACCATAAAGTCATAAACCATTAACCCATAAATCATATACCTATTAACCATAATCTATAAACCTATCATCTCACAACTCCATGATTTATCAACCCATAATCTAGAAACTCATAAATCATAAGCCATAAACCCATAAATCTTAGACCTATAAACGCACTTAAATGGAATTAACTAGATACCCATAGAAAGTAAAAATTAAGATTTATATAGTCGTCGATTGTAGTAGCACGAAAATAATATAATCAACCTTAGTCAGGACGTATAATATACTATAATCATGGATATAGTTTGACTACATTCAGCGATTAAAATATATCTTTATAAACATGATTTTTTGATATATAGAATTTTTAAACATAATTCCATGTATAATATTAAGTAAAAAAACTTATTAAAATAGTTACATGATTTTTTGGCATGAGGAATCAGGTAATTAGTCAGGTGATTCATCAGGTGATAAATCAGCTGATTCTTTTTAATAGGGATTACAACATTGTAAATGAATCACTGAATAGTAAATGATACCATAATAAATGAAATACCATATGACATTTATCATAGAAACAGATTTGATTTCTGGACCACAAAAAGCAAACCCTTCATACTAATCTCTATTTTTCGATAAGAGCTGTCTCAAAAACTAAACAATTAAATTAATCTTTCTTCAACCTTTTGAGGACGGGGGTGGTCCCTTTAGGGACCACTCTGAGAACACACTAGTTAATGAACATTAAAACATTAAAATAAACATTTAAACATTAAATAGATTGTGTTCTCAGAGTGCTCCCTAAAGGGACCACCCCCGTCCTTAAAAGGTTAATAAAGGAAATATTGCTTTGAATGATACGAGATATGGTCTGCTTTTTTTTTTTCATTAGAAGAGAATATATGTGACCTCCTTTTAACTATTTAAGTGACACAATTAGTGCATTGATTTGCTTTTCACTATAATATAATTTTCTAAGGATTTCGGAGTTCTAAAAGTTTTCAAAATTCAAAGTGACTTAAATATGGTAAACCAAACATTATATATTTGATCGAATTGATACTGAAAACTGTATACATGTATACAAAAATTTATGTACAGATTTTGGTACAAATATTTTAATCCAAATTTAATTATATATCAAATTTTAGGTTCATTATTATCAATTTCAAAAAATTTTTTAATCTAACTTCAAAGTTGTACTCAGCGATGTCAAAAATTCATGTCTACAGTTTACAGTTCAAATTTGATCAAATATTATATTTATAACTAAATTTAGATCAATATAAATTTCATAAAATATGAAATTAAAAGAAAAATTTTTTTTTTCCATAGAGAAAAATTGTGGCCTGTTAAACTTCTTTTGAAACAGAAATGATCAAATTAATTTTTCGAAAAAGAAAACAATAGCTTTTATCATACGAAGTACTATTTTTCTATTTTTGCTGCGTATCAAAGTTTTAGCTGGTAATATTTTTACTTTCTTTTCTAAAGGAGAAGGGTTACGTGACGACCTCTCAAACATTTATTTCAACTCGTCAGTTTGTTGAAAACTTGGAGCATATACTACTGGAGGCAGTTTTGAATGCGCCGTGTGCGTGGTTAAGTTGAGAAAGAGAAAGGTAAATTGAGGTTAAAAGATATCTCTTTCTATCCGGAACGTGATTGGTTTGTTTTGTTCCCTACTTCCTTATTACATGAAGGAGAGATAGAGATAAATATCAACCTTAGCATATCTTTCTCTTTTTCAACCGAACCATGCGCACGGCGTATTCAGAACTGCCTCCAGTAGCATATGCTCTAAGGTTGAAAAGTTTCTAGTTTATACATTAAGCGTTTAGATTTAAATTGCAATAAATATAATACATTTTCTTACATTCGCAAGAGATTCAGCAGAAGGGTATAAATTGATTGATTTGCCATGATGCTGATAAGGATCCCATTGTATAGCGATAAATGGAATCTCCATTACATCACACATACTTTGAATATGCATGGATTCAATCTTATTTAAATATCCAAAAACTGTTGCAACGCCTTTTCCAAATGAGTCACAAGCTGTAATGACAAAATATTCATTAAATTTACAAGTTTGCGGAAGAATTTTTTGATTTGTTTAAAGTGATTGAATAGGGATTATCATTCACTAATAGCAACGAAGATAGACGCTTATAGAAGCGTACTTTAAATGGGCGGACAGGGGCCAAAATCTGAAGCTTATGTCCTCCAGCCACGTGGTGGCGCAACTAAAATGCCATGTATTTCTATATCTATATATACTGATGTTTTCATATATATAGATATACACGTAATGTTAAAAGTGTCCTTTAAAGCTGGCCCCCCAAGTTAACCCAGAAGCACGCTTCTATAAGCGTCTATCTTCGTTGCTAATAGTTACCACCAGTCTAGTTTCTCAACTTTTCCATAGAAAATTATTTTTTATTAGTTAAAATGGGAGGAATTGATTTTTTGTTCTTTAAAGTTGTAGACTATAATAAAGAGATATTATTAAAAATTGTGGATTAAGAATCGAGAAATTGAAAAACTATAATTTCACTACTTTATTCCTTAAGTATAAAAAGTAAATATATGGATGTTTATTTTGAACTTGAATACTAAACCATATTTTACTTGGATATTGAAAACGCAAACATAACCTCAATACCGCCATTACTACTCGTTCAAGAGTAACTACCATACAAATAACTAAAACATACATTTTGATACGTTTGATTTCCATGAAAATAGATTGATATTGTAATCAAACATTCAAAGTATCAAATGATTACAATATTAGGAAATTAAAAAAGTTTAAAAAAATTATAGTTTAGTATTGCCAAAGCTGTTTCTATTTTCTTTATGCAAGATTTGAGAATTTTTTTTTCACTTATTTTTGCCCTTATAAAAACGAGTGCAGTTTTGGTAAAGATAGTTGTATAAAAATAAAACCAAACAGATATTAAAGCTTATTGTTTCACCTTCAAAATGCTGTATGTCGTAATGCCGAACGTTTTGATACGCTTATTATTTAGAGTTTTAGAGTTATTAGACTTTTTCTGAAAATCTGAGTTTTTTTTTGAAATGCAAATATTTTGACCAGGATAAAAATATTAATAATTATAGTGTTTTAAGATAGTTGTCTTGTATAAATTTGTAATATACTCATCACACATAGCACGAAAGTTTCGGGAAGCTTCCAAAGAAAGATTTAAGAAAGATTCGAATGTGAGTTTCTCATTGAGTATAATTATTTATAATAATGCATTGCGCTCAACTTGCAGATTCTACCATTAATAATGTAAATAACATTTAAACACTTAATTAGAAAAGACCAGCAAATTCGGCCTGCATTTTTAAGTATTAGATAGATTTTATTGCAATCTTTAATGGAAAGACTACAGAAGATTTAGGAAAATTCATGAAAAATATTCTGATTACACTGGAAAAAAACATCACACACAACCTCCCAGCAAGTTTACGGAAAGATTAAATAGAACAATACAGAATTTTTTTTTGGTAGATCACTTTGTATCTTGCGAGAAGTTTTTAGTAAAGTTTTGTAAAAGATTTTATCTAAACGTTATCCAACCTTCCACAAATTATTATAGTAAGGATATATTGATGTTCATAACAGGTTACGGGTAACTTGTCTAGAAGATTCCTTGTAAACTTCATGTAAGCTAATTGAAAGTTTCCAAAAGATTAAATCGAAATCTGCCATGATAGCTTACTGTCTTCTTCCATCAAAGCTTCGTTGAATCTTTCATTGAATCTTTCTGTAAGCAAAGTATGCGAAACATTTAACGCTTACAGGAAGCTTCCACAAAAAATTTCATGGAAGCTTATTACACTTTTTCGTGGGAGCTTCTATGAAGTATTTTTTGAATCTTACTGCAATCTTTTCTAAAAGCTTCTTGTAATGTTTACAAAGGCTTTTTTATCCATCAAAGCTTCCTAGAATCTTACATCAAATATTTCTGAAAGCATAGTGTACGGAACATTTGACCCTTCCAGGTAGCTTCTACAAAAGATTCCTAGAAGTTCCTAAAACTTTTCTGAAAGCTTCCTGGAAACTTCTTGAAAGCTTCGGTGCTATGTGAGATTCTTTTATGGAAAAGTGAACAATTTTTTTTTATTAGCACCTGCAGAAAAATTGGAAAAAAGTTTTTTTCCCATATTGAATTTTTCATCAATTTAAAGATTAAACAATGAGCTTTAATATCTATTTGATTTGATTTTAATACAGCCATTCCCATCAAAACTACACTCGCTTTTATGAAAACAAAAATTATTGAAAAAAAAAAATTCAAATCTTGCATTAGAAAAATAAAAATAGCTTCGCAATACTGAACTAACACTTTTGAAATCTTTTTCAACGACATCTCAAAACGCGTTAAATTTTACCTAGATACATTAATTATACTTACAAAGATATTAAACTTTAATTATTGACTAATTTTTTCTCAATGGGGGCAAAAATATGTGACTAGCAGTGTGTGTATATATAGATATATATATATATATATATATACTAGAGGGGGGTTCCCCCCCTGCTCGCGCTGCTGGCCAATCCCCCATTTATAAATTCTAACATTTTAAAATTATATAATTACATCTTACTTACTGTATCATTTCAATTTTATTTTAATTGTTTATAACTATAGTTGAAGATTTTTATTTAAGTTTTATAAGAAGGACAGATTTTTACACCACTTAATGAGGCACCGTCATTTAAACCTTACATTGAATAATTTTTAACATAAGTTAAATAATCACGGTGGTCCTCGAGTAAATTTGACCATGAAGTTTTTGCACCTCGCATTTTTTTCTGGATATGATTCTAGGCACATTTAGGATCAAATTCCAACAAAAACCAAAATCGAAGAATGAGCACTTTTTTATTTATTTAAATTTTTTTTTCTTTATAAATAAAATTATGCTATCGATAATTTATGAGCTGAATTTTTTAGAATGCCGTTTTCAAATAGAATCTTGAATTATTTATATATTATAAGCAGAGATTATTGTAAATATATTTAGAAAAATCTAAAGTTATGTAACAATGTAAGCATAACATTAAAATTAAGATTTTTTGTAAAACATTGTAGTGATAAAGACTATGACGAATGATACATTTTTAAATTATTTAAAGACGGCACTTGAAGTCATTCTGATGGGGAAATACTGTGTATTAATATTTTATAAGAACATTGCATGTACTTTTGGTATTCCAGTAACACCAAAAGTACAATTTCTATGTAAAAGATTGTATTGAAAAAGATCGAGTTCTAGGTTTTTACAGCAAACAGGCTATGGTAGCGGTCCATTATAATTTCCCTGCAACATGTGCTAATACAAAGTATCATAAAATGATTTTCATTATGCAGATTTATATACAGATAACATATACATAGCTTTTACTAAAGTTACGTAAGTAAATATTCGCAGACTGCTCTTAATAATTTATTTGCATGATTAGAATCATTTTACGATGCTTTATATGAGCCCATGTTGCAGAAAAATCAAAATGGACCGCTTCCATAGCCTGTTCGCTATAAAAACCTAGGCCTCGATTTTCTCTAATACTTTTATTCGAACCATGTAAGTTATGGTTTAGGATATCAACGTTTTGTGAACATCACATGGGTTGGTATCCTAAACCACAACTTACACGTTTGAAATCCGAAAAAACTCCTCTACGAATATCTAACATTCACCGTAGAAGCTTTTAATCCAAACATGGAAAATGTACTTTTAGTTTTACCGAAACACCAAAAGTATATGCAGTGATGCAGTGTTATGCAGTGTTCTTATAGAATATTGATACGCACTATTTTCTAATTACAATTACTTTAAATGACGTTTTCAAATAATTTAAAAACGTATTATTTTTCATAGTCTTTATCACTAAAATATTTTAAAAAAAAATGTTAATTTTAACGTTACACTTACATTTTTACATAACTTTAGATTTCCTTGAATATAAAAATAAATATTAAATATAAATAAAAAATTAAGAATAATATTAATATTAATATTATTAATATTAATTATATATATAAATTAATTAATATATATTAATTTAAATATTATATATTCACAATAATATTTGCTTAAAATATGTAAATAATTTATAATTATATTTTTAAACGGCATTCAAGAAATTGAGCTTATAAATTATCAATTACAAATTTTTTTTTAATAAAAAACATATAGAATATAAAATTTGAATAAATAAAAAAGTGCTCATTCTTCGATTTTGGTTTTTGTTGGAATTGGATTCTAAATGTGCCTAGAATCATATTCAAAAAGAAAATCTGAGGTGCAAAACCTCCACGGTCAAAATTACTCGAGGACCACCGTGTATTACTAAATTAAATATTTTTATACAAAAGTAAGGGCAGAGCCCAATAGATTTAAGGACGACCAAATGATTCTATTCTATGAAAAAATATAAAATTTACATTAGTTTACGAGTGAAAATTTTATATTTTTTCATAAAATAGAATCGTCTGCTCGTCTTTAAATCTATTGGCTCTGCCTTAACTTTTCTATAAAAATATTTAGTTCAGTTATTATAACGAAAATGTAGATTAGAGAAGGACAGAACTAAACGGCCGCCTCTTAAATACGTGTATATAAATTACAAGTGTAGGGAAAATTTTAAATAAACAATTGAAGTAAATGAGAATCTTATGGGTCTCCAATTAACAATATCCCATGCAATAAGCTAATCTTTACATGTTTCAGCATGCAGAGTGGAATCGAGAATAAGAAAATTAGATCTTATACGCTCGACGATATAAGATAGAATCTATCTTAGATGTTAAATGATTGACAGTTAAAGAAAGAATAATCCTATTTAGCTGAACACACGTCCTTTTATATCATTTCATAAAAGTTCTATGAAGTTCTATTCTATTCTATTCTGTTTCTGACTAAAGAATCATAGATTAGGAAATAAAATGTTCCATAACGTTTATATATTTGCAAAAGAAATACTTATTTTAAATTAATATATTTGTAAAAGAAACATTCTATTTCCTTTACATTCAAAAAGACTACTTTCATTTTGATAATTTATTTTTTGAATGTATCTATTTTATTTTTTGTTAACTAAAAAAGTTAGCCTTTTATATTTTAAGTTCTACTTTTAACTAATTTAAATAGAATTACAATTTTTATACATATTATAGGAATTTAATGTTCTATTTATGTATAAACAATCATATTAAAAAGTTACATCTAATATATTTAATTATTAACAATTAAATATTGATGTTACTTTCTTATTGAAAGAAATAGAACATTCCATTTACATAGACATCGGCCTCTATTCTGCATGTCTATTCTGACTGGTTTGAGTGAAGAAAAGGTCTACGTGAATGGTTTATGACTGAAGCGCAAATTAAAAAAATAATTAAGTTCACTATTGTTGAATATAGAAGACTCTTAGTGTTCGAATTTACGCGCGCTAACAATCGATTGTAAAATGTATTTATCGATTATCATATTTAAGCATGTAACCAAATTTTTTCGCTTTGCCTAACAGAACGCTTGTAGCCCCCAGCCGCGTGTGTGTAACATGTAAGCTTATTGATATCTAGTGTAATTATAATAAAAGAGTTAAAACCTGATCGTGCTTCTTTGATATTTATTTGGCTTCCTGCACCTTATATATTAATAGGTTATGGGCCCAGTCTAGTGTGCATATCAATTTGATATATATATCAATTAAGAGCACGTGTAAAAAGTGAGGTAAGGTACAAAAAGAATAATGTCGCAAATTGGTAGTGTTGGTGCTACGAGAATAGAATTATTAAGTAAGGATAATTATGATACTTGGCGAATAAAAGTAGAGGCCCTTCTCATAAAAAATGATGGCTGGGGTTACGTGAACGGTGAGAAGGAAAAGCCTGAACCGACAGAAGGAAACGCTGCGGTTATAAATACATCGATATGTGCCGATCGGAAAGCAAAAGCAGATTTGATTTTGTCTATTAGCCCTAGTGAACTCAAACAAGTTCGTGGATATGAAACATCAATGCAAGTATGGGAAAAATTAAAATCAATATATGCCTCAAAAGGTCCGGCACGAAAGGCGACTACTAAAACAGCTTATTTTGCAAAAAACGCGGCCCGAACAAGATGTTACAGATCATTTAAGATCCTTTTTTAATGTAGTAGATAAACTTGGTGATATGGACATAAGGATAAATGAAGATATGCTAACGATTTTATTGCTGTATAGTTTACCGGATAATTTTGAAAATTTCCGTTGTGCGATTGAGTCATGTGATGAGCTCCCAAACCCCGAAAATTTGAAGATAAAAATCTTAGAAGAATATGAAGCAAGGAAGCAGAAAACTACAACTGAAAATGGTTAGGGAGTGTTTATTGCAAGCAAAAATCAGAAAAATCATACGCATTGGCCAAGATATAAAAATAAAAATCCAAACAGTACTTTTAATAACACTTCTAAATTTCGGTGTTTTAGATGTAACCGCCCAGGTCACCTTGCAAAGGATTGTCGCTTGAATAATGGTCAACATTAGTCAAAAAATCAAGTATGTCAAGCTGATGAAGTCTATCTAGTATCTAACGATGATACACATAATGCACTCCAATCTAGTGTTGAAAAGCATGACACACTATGATGCTTAGACAGCGGCTGTACAGCTCACCTATGCAACAACAAAAGTGAATTTCAAATTCTAGAGAAACCTAACTGTCGGAATCTTGCAAATAAAGCATCTATACCAGTAAAAGCCTCAGGGACCGTCAGAATTACAGTAATAAACGGTAAAAAGGAAATGTCAATTAGTCTTAAAAATTCATTATTAGTACCTGACATTCGTACAAACTTATTGTCAGTTGCGCGAATCACTGACAGAGGACAGGAGGTGGTATTTAAAAAAAATGTTGCTATAATCTGAGATGAGACGGAAGAAATCGGAAATGTCCGAATGCTCGCAGAAAGAAAAGGGGATCTGTATTATATATGCGAGACGAATAATAAAACAATTAATATTGTATGTTCACAAACACACAAAAATGAAATAGATTTATGACATAAAAAATTAGGCTATTTAAATGAAAGCCATTTAATGTTGATGAAAAATAAGAATATTGTTAAAGGTTTAGATATTAATTGTAATTATAAACTCTTAAATTGTAGCATATGCTCAATGGCAAAATTAACAGCCAGGCCGTTCTCAAAACGAGAAAGAATTTCTGCTGAAATACTCGACCTAGTCTACACAGACATATGCGGGCCAATGCGTACTGAGTCAAAAGGTGGTGCGGAATATTTTATTACTTTTATTAGCGATAAAACAAGTTGGTGCGAAATAAAATTTCTAAAAAATAAAAGTGACGCCTATCAAGCATTTAGAGAATATAAGGCCTATGCAGAAAAGCAAACTGGTAAGAAGATGAAGGAACTACAGTCTGACAATGGAAGGGAATATTTCAATTCCGAATTTAATGAATATTTAGTTACAGAAGGGATTCAGAGGAGATTTACTACGGCGTATACGCCCCAACAAAACGGCGTTGCTGAGCGCAAAAACAGGACGCTTGTTGAAATGGCACGCTCTATGATGCTTCAATCAAATCTAACACCTTTATTTTGGGCTGAAGCAATAGCAACAGCAAATCATATAAGAAATCGTTGCATCACTGACGTCTTAAAGGAGAAAACTCCATACAAAGAAAGGTATGGTTACAAACCTACAGTAAAACATATGCAAATATTCGGTTCAAATGCCTTCGTATTAAATAAAGCCCAAGGTAAAAGTAAATTTGAACCACATGGAATCCAAGGAATATTTGTAGGGTATTCAAATGAAGCTAAAGCATATAGGATTTGGATAGAAAAAGAACGTAAAATTGTTACTACAAGAGATGTACATTTTCACAATGAATTTCCTATAAATGATAATAAACAAGAAGAATTCATATCCGAAGAGATATTATCAGTATACCAAAAATCCAGTAAAGTTGATTTATTCACGAATTAGGCTTTAACAAACTAAAAGAATTAACTATTTATAGTAATAATCAAGGAGCTGCCCAGTTGGCACGTAATCCAGTATTTCATCATAAAACAAAACATATAGATATCCGATATCATTTCGTCAGAAACAGTATAACGCAAGAAGACTTACAATTAAAGTATATCCCGACCGAGAATATGATGGCAGATATACACAATAAAAACTTACCCACAAGAAGACGTCATATACTAACAGAATCATTAGGTATTGGACAATAAAAATAACACGCTTAATTCGAGGGGGAGTGTTGAATATAGAAGACTCTTAGTGTTTGAATTTACGCGCGCTAACAATCGATTGTGAAATGTATTTATCGATTATCATATTTAAGCATGTAACTAAATTCTTTCGCTTTGCCTAACAGAACGCTTGTAGCCTCCAGCCGCGTGTGTGTAACATGTAAGATTATTGATATCTAGTGTACTTATAATAAAAGAGTTAAAATCTAATTGTGCTTCTTTGATATTTATTTATTTGGCTTCCTGCACCTTATGAATTAATAACACAGCCACACAAAAAAAAAATGTCGAAACCCACGGACCAGAACATATATACCTTATGTTTTTGAGGTCGCTGATTCCGAATCCGTGGTCCATTTGACCCCATCACCTCAGGGTCAAGGTCAGATCAAGGTCAAATTTCCAAAATTTACGGCAACCAAGGTTTAACAGTATACATATATGTTTTTGAGGTCGCTGATTCCGAATCCGTGGTCCATTTGACCCCATCACCTTAGGGTCAAAGTCAGGTCAAGGTCAAATTTACAAAATTAACGGCAACCAAGGTTTAACAGTACACATATATGTTTTTCAGGTCGCTGATTCCGAATCCGTGGTCTATTTGATCCCATCACCTGAGGGTCAAGGTCAGGTCAAGGTCAAATTTCCAAAATTAACGGCAACCAAGGTTTAACAGTATACATATATGTTTTTAAGGTCGCTGATTCCGAATCCGTGGTCCATTTGACCCCATCACCTCAGGGTCAAGGTCAGGTCAAGGTCAAATTTCCAAAATTAACGGCAACCAAGGTTTAACAGTATACATATTTGTTTTTGAGGTCGCTGATTCCAAATCCGTGGTCCATTTGACCCTATCACCTCAAGGTCAAGGTCAGGTCAAGGTCAAATTTCCAAAATTAACGGCAACCAAGGTTTAACAGTATACATATATGTTTTTGGGGTCGTCGAATCCGAATCCGTGGTCCGTTTGACTCCATCACCTCATAGTGAAGGTTATTTGAAGGTAAAATCGACAAAATTCTTGTAAAACAAACCAAACTTCATGCCATTTATTTTTTCTTACTATACCTTACACGTTTCTCATCAAATGATTGGTGCAAAGGTTTCCCTTTACGTTTTTTCCCAGTAGTTTTACAATTTCTTTTCAACATCCAGCAGTAGTCGGCCAGCATACTAGCATTCCATCTACCTTGATAACGCTTCTCCATTACTTTAATGTCTTGGTGAAAACACTCTCCCTGTTCTTCGCTATAATCGCCACAGTTTTCAGAAAAACTATCCAAGTGATTGTGCAGAAAATGTAGTTTGTAATTCATTAGGCAACCCATATTCCCATAGTTCTCAACCATTTTAGATACAATTACTTTGTAATTTGGGCTTCTGCGATTACCCAAAAAGTTTTCAGTAACTTCCTTAAAGCTAAGCCATGCAGCTTTCTCAATGTTTGTCATGGAACTAATGAACTGGTCATCAGCCATCATTTTTCTAATTTCAGGACCGTCAAAAATACCTTTCTTCAATTTTGCATCTGATTTACTTGGAAATTTACTTTTCAAGTATTTGAAGCACTGGCTATCTTTATCTAAAGCTTTAATGAAGTGTTTCATCACACCAAGTTTTATGTGTAATGGAGGAATGAGAACTCTTTTCGGATCAACCAATGGAGTAGCTATAACGTTACTCTTTCCGACTTCGAGAGATTTTCTTTCAGGCCATTTATGATTTGTATAGTGCTTTGCACGGTCTCTACTATCCCATAAGCACAAGAAACATGGCGTCTTTGTAAATCCAGACTGCTGTCCTAACAATATTCCAGAAACTTTCAAATCACCACATATCCGCCATTTATGCTTATCATACTGAATATTTTGTATTATAATTTTGAGATTATCGTATGTTTCCTCCATTGTAGTGGAGTGCGCTATAGAAACTGAGGCATAGTGGTTGCTATTGTGTAGTAACACGGCTTTTAAACTTCTTTTTGATGAATCTATGAACAATCTCCATTCTTTGTCTTTATACACATTAGGTTTAATTTCATTCATTAAACCTTTTACGTCTTTACAATATACTATTTTATCACCATTATGATTCATTTCTTCAAAGTATGGTTCAAAACTTTTGCTTCTTGTTCTGTAAAAAGATACTTTAGTAGATTTTGCCAACTGATTCATGCCTTTTAAAGCTGAAACTAAATGTTCTGCTCCATCTTTAGGTAAGTTAAGCTCTCTAACTAGGTCGTTTAGTTTATCTTGAGTCCATAACTTTACGCTTTTGTCTTTTCGGCCCGCTGGAAGGAAAATATCGTCATCGTCATCATCATCATCATCATTTTTAATTTCTTCATCACTATAGCTTTCATACGATTCATCTTTTAAGTCATTATTATCAATTCCACCCCCATCAATGCCGCCACTGACTTCGTTATCTTCTTCATCATTTTTTTCATCGTTGGTATCTGATTCAATAGATAGCCTCGCAAGAAGATCGAGCTCTTCATCGCTTCCCGATTTTTCGATAGGTCTTTTTACAGAAATAACATCAGCATAATTCACTGTTGCTTTAATTTTACTATTAATTCCAATAATTTCGGTATTACAGAAGTAACGATCCTCTCTTCTATCTGGTTGATACCATTCCATTGGGCTATTAAATTTAACTTTGTCATCTTCTTTTGTTTTATTCCACTTACAAAGCATTTGACGACATTGTTTGCAGATACTACATGGAGTCCACTTTTCTATAACTACATCAGTTTCTAATTTGAAGCAAGTTTTGTAAATTTTTCTGAGATTCTCATTGAAATGTCTTCGAGATTTTTGCGGAGTGAATACTCCACAGACAAAACAAAAAAGATTAGAATTTTTTGTGCAAATATGCCCTTGAGATGTAGAAGGTAAATTTTCCATGATTTTCAGTATAACCCCGCACGTTAGGGATCCTGGTCCGATCGCAGGTGAGTCCACTGTCCCGGAGGTGATAACTTTTATACCACTCCGGGGCTAAGTATAAAAGCTTTCCGACTTTGACGAGGACAGTGTCAACTCGTCGTCGGACACACTACAGCTTCATCCTCACACCCTAACGTCCCCCTGCGAGGCAGTGCGCTTCCACTGGCATCGTTACCCCGACAAACTTATGAGCGGATCATTCCACACATCCCCGTTTGGGGCAGTGTCACCGTCACAGTTTTTGTCGAGGAAGCAGGTGAAGGCTACGTTGACGAAAAAAATTCATGTTTAATTTTATCTTATTCATTTAACCGTACATTTGTACAATTAGAAAATGCATGCTTACTTTCTACACAATTCTTCACGTATATCACAAAACACTCTTATGCAATTTGAAATTGTATAATGTACGATCTCACAAATAAGAGAAAATTAAATATGATCTTTTGTTCTTCAAAGTAGCCTTGTATTAAAATGAAATTAATCAATACTGTACTAAAATTCGCAGATACCGTGGTTTAGGTTTGTTTTGCATGAATCTAGTACATTTCACCTTGAAATTACCTTTACTCAATGTAGCGAGTCCTATGAAAGTGATAGTAATGAAGAAACTGCAGATGATGATGATGATGACGATGACGATATTTTCCTTCCAGTGGGCCGAAAAGACAAAAGCGTAAAGTTATGGACTCAAGATAAACTAAACGACCTAGATAGAGAGCTTAACTTACCTAAAGATGGAGCAAAACATTTAGCTTCAGCTTTAAAAGGCATGAATCAGTTGGCAAAATCTACTAAAGTATCTTTTTACAGAACAAGAAGCAAAAGTTTCGAACCATACTTTGAAGAAATGAATCATAATGGTGATAAAATAGTATATTGTAAAGACGTAAAAGGTTTAATGATTGAAATTAAACCTAATGTGTATAAAGACGAAGAATGGAGATTGTTCATAGATTCATCAAAAAGAAGTTCAAAAGCCGTATTACTACACAATAGCAACCACTATGCCTCAGTTCCTATAGCGCACTCCACTACAATGAAGGAAACATACGATAATCTCAAAATTATAATACAAAATATTCAGTATGATAAGCATAAATGGCGGATATGTGGTGATTTAAAAGTTTCTGGAAAATTGTTAGGACAGCAGTCTGGATTTACAAAGACGCCATGTTTCTTGTGCTTATGGGATAGTAGAGACCGTGCAAAGCCCTATACAAATCATAAATGGCCTGAAAGAAAATCTCTCGAAGTCGGAAAAAGTAACGTTATAGCTACTCCATTGGTTGATTCGAAGAGAGTTCTCATTCCTCCATTACACATAAAACTTGGTGTGATGAAACAATTCGTTAAAGCTTTAGATAAAGATAGCCAGTGCTTCAAATACTTAAAAAGTAAATTTCCAAGTAAATCAGATGCAAAATTGAAGGAAGGTATTTTTGACGGTCCTGAAATTAGAAAAATGATGGCTGATGACCAGTTCATTAGTTCCATGACAAACATTGAGAAAGCTGCATGGCTTGGCTTTAAGGAAGTTACTGAAAACTTTTTGGGTAATCGCAGAAGCCTAAATTACAAAGTGATTGTATCTAAAATGGTTGAGAAGTATGGGAATATGGGTTGCCTAATGAATTACAAACTACATTTTCTGCACAATCACTTGGATAGTTTTTCTGAAAACTGTTGCGATTATAGCGAAGAACAGGGAGAGCGTTTTTACCAAGACATTAAAGTAATGGAGAAGCGTTATCAAGGTAGATGGGATGCTAGTATGCTGGCCGACTACTGCTGGATGTTGAAAAGAGATTGTAAAACTACTGGGAAAAAACGTAAAAGAAAACCTTTGCACCGATCATTTGATGAGAAACGTGTAAGGTATAGTAAGAAAAAATAAATGGCATGAAGTTTGGTTTGTTTTACAAGAATTTTGTCGATTTTACCTTCAAATAACCTTCACTATGAGGTGATGGAGTCAAACAGACCACGGATTCGGATTCGGCGACCCCAAAAACATATATGTATACTGTTAAACCTTGGTTGCCGTTAATTTTGGAAATTTGACCTTGACCTGACCTTGACCCTGAGGTGATGGGGTCAAATGGACCACGGATTCGGAATCAGCGACCTCAAAAACATATATGTATACTGTTAAACCTTGGTTGCCGTTAATTTTGGAAATTTGACCTTGACCTGACCTTGACCCTAAGGTGATGGGGTCAAATGGACCACGGATTCGGAATCAGCGACCTCAAAAACATATATGTATACTGTTAAACCTTGGTTGCCATTAATTTTGGAAATTTGACCTTGACCTGACCTTGACCCTCAGGTGATGGGGTCAAATGGACCACGGATTCCGATTCAGCGACCTCAAAAACATATATGTATACTGTTAAACCTTGGTTGCCGTTAATTTTGGAAATTTGACCTTGACCTGACCTTGACCCTCAGGTGATGGGGTCAAACGGACCACGGATTCGGAATTAGCGACCTCAAAAACATATATGTATACTGTTAAACCTTGGTTGCCGTTAATTTTGTAAATTTGACCTTGACCTGACCTTGACCCTGAGGTGATGGGGTCAAATGGACCACGGATTCGGAATCAGCGACCTCAAAAACATATATGTATACTGGTAAACCTTGGTTGCCGTTAATTTTGTAAATTTGACCATGACCCGACCTTGACCCTGAGGTGATGGGGTCAAATGGACCACGGATTCGGAATCAGCGACCTCAAAAACATAAGGTATATATGGTCTGGTCCGTGGGTTTTGACATTTTTTTTTTGTGTGGCTGTGTAATTATTATGGACGCAAGTATTGATCTTTGCATCAGCAATTTAAAAGTTGAGCGCAATAAATATTATCATTCTAGATATCTATGCATAAGAAAAAAAATTCTATCGCATTGTTTTTGTAAAAGTAAGGAACGCAAAAATATTATAAATGTAAGCTTTCACCTCAGCGTTTCTTACTTCTCTCAAAAACAATACAATAGAATTTTTTCGCTTGTATAAATGTTCAGAATAATAATAATAATATCTATTGTGCTTAAGGCTCAAATTTATAGCTGACACTCAACACTCAGCACTCAGATCTCAACCCTCAGGGAGCATAGAACAATGAAACTTTGAGATCTGAGGGTTGAGATCTGAGTGCTAAGTGTTGAGTGTCGATTATGAATCCGAGCCTAACCTTCAATTTGCAGATACGACGATTATTACTTGAGTAAACAACAAAAAACTCAATTAGGTAAGAGCAGTGAATCCGGCCTGCTCTTAAATCTTCAATTTATTCTGGAATGAAATTATCTCAAGTTTATCAAAAATAATTTTAAATTTTAAGAGGAGGTCGAGTATATCTATCCTTTTCTAATCGAAGAATTGATTTTTTTACAAAAACTAATAATTTTAGTAAAAAATAAAGAGAAAACCGTATCTTGTATAAAAAAAGGAATATTTTCATTGATGAGGAAAAATTGATTTCATCGCTTCGTTTGAAAGAAAACTTTGAAAAAATTAAAACATGAAGGTTAGGGTAAACGGTTTTCCAAGGTTTTCTCCAAAAAAAAGCAATAAAATTAATTCTTTTTTATCAAAGAAAATTTTGCTTTATTTGATTCGAGATGCGGCTTTCTCTTTATTTTTTGCTGAAATCATCAGTTTTTGTAAAAAGTTAATTCTTCAATTAGAAAAGGACAGAGGTACGTGACCTCCTTTTAAACTTATTTATAATTCACATTTCAATTCTTTTACTGAGCCGTTGTGCGTTGCCACCCGTCTTTCATGCATGAACTATGCACGCAGACTTTTTTTATTCTGCACCGTAGGATACATCTGCAAAGTTAGCAACTACCTACCTTCACGGAGTTAGCAACCAGCCTATATATTTGCAAAATTGAAAATACATAAATCGATTGGAAATTTGATGCTTATTACGAATATGTTTATTAAAAAGTTCTCGTCACTTCGTTTATTAGATATTAAAAAAAAAACCTGCTTCCTAATTTTCCTTCCAATTTTTTTTGCTCCTTAACGAATGAAAATTGTCAGAAATTAAAAACGCCATTCATTGCTCATTTTATGCTTATTTATAATGTATTTTTAGTTGTTGATAAAAACGAAAAAATATCATCATAATAAGTTAATGAATGAATTGATAACACAAGCCCACGAAATAAAAAAAGTTGTTTGTACTTTTGAGCAGACCCATAATTTCATATGTATTTTTCGATGCTAAATCCGAATCTGTAATCAAAATATAATCTTTCACTGTTTAAATTCAGGTATGTTCAGACAAAGCTCATTTTTCTCTTTTTTCATAGTTTTTCAAAGCTAGAGAAAAGGAAGAAAGATACGATTCATTTGATTTCGAAATCAAATTTTACGGTAAAAAATAAATTGATTACCATGTCTTTAATATTTTTTACACGCAACTATAACCCTTTGTACGGTGTTAAAAAGATAAGAAAATCAGAAAAAGAAGAAATTCAGTCTAAATTTAATTAAAACACTATGAAAATATTAATATAAATCTTCGGAAGAGTGACGAGACATTATAAATACTATTCGATGGGTTTTGGGAATCGCTAATCATGAATTTGAATTCAGATTTTGTAAAAGACAACTCCTAGGAAGCGTTAACGGAAAGTATACAAGGTAAATTCAACGACTTTTTTTAAAATTAACATTTTAAATACTATTTTGAGGGTGTTCTACACCATTGATCATAAATCCAAGGATTAGTTAGACTACTATGATAAATCTGGCATAAAATTGATGATCTGTGACCTCGATGAATCACTGTAGATACAGTTTTTAGCTTCTTTTAATAAGTGCGACATATTTTCAATGTTTTTAGTAGTAATTGAAAAAATACAATACTTGCTTAGAGTTCGAAATTTCAGTGTCAAGGTGACAAGTACTAGGTGTCAACGTTTTCTCTCTCCCTCTAATTCTCTTGTTCTTTTACATTTCAAATCGCACTATGCTTTTCTTTGAACAATCGATGTAGAGGATTTCTGACAGGTTTTCGTCTCTTTTTAAAACTTGTTTCTCACATCATCATCCAACAGTAATCTGCTGATATGTTTATACCCCGATTCCCTTAAAATTTACAAAGTCTTTCAAAACTTGGTGAAGTCATACTTTTCATTAAAGTTCCTGTTATTTTCTGAAAACTGAGCAACATGTGAATCAAGAAAATGAAGTTTTAAGTTCATTAGACAACCTAATATTTCGAAATAACGTACCATTTTTTTCACAATATTTTTATACTTCGCGTCTTTGGTATCATCCCAAAATTTCGTTGATATTTCTTCAAAACTTGCTACTTTCTCGAAATCATTCATAGTTCTCTTAAAGTTTTTATCTCTAAACAAAGTTTGGATTTCAGGATCATCAAAAATATCTTCACTATATTTAATATAAAATTTATGAAAATATACTTCGCTCAAATGTTCGAAGTATTAACCGTCCTTGTCCAAGGTTTTAAATAATTATTTATCAATCCAAGCTCTACGTGCAAAGGAGGTATCTAAAGTTTAGACTGATCAACGAGTGATTTTTTTATAGTATTGTGTTTTGCAGGTTGAAACGACTCTCTTGATGTCCAAATTCACTTTTTGTTGTGATTTTCTCTATCTCTGCTATCAAACAAGCATAAATAATATGGGTACTTTGTGAATCTATATTGTTGTCCAAGTATCATGGATAGAATGTTCATGTCTCCACATGTTTGCCATTTATATTCTTCGTATTTTATTTTCGTTAAAAAAGTTCAAGATACTTTAAGAATACTCTTCCTTAAGTTCTGTTAAATGTGCTTATGATGTTTGAGTAGATTTATTTGTGATATGGAAAAGTACTGCTTGAAGGCTGCCATTTAATGAATCAATGAATAGCAGCCAATTTTCAGATGTATATATGTTTGGTTTACATTCATCGATAAGTCCTTTCACATCCATGGAACAATACCGTATTAAAATCTTTCTTAAAATATTTTCTAAAGTGTTCCTCCCAGTTATGATACGCACTTACTTTAATACCGTTTGTCAACATATTTCTTCTCTCAAACTCAATCACCATGGATTTTGATTGTTCTTTAGACAAACCATTCTTTCTAAATAAATCATTGAGACTTTTTTATCAAATTTTTTAACAGTTCGTTCTTTACCAATGGCAACATACTCTTCAACACTATCTAAACCTTCTATGGAAATAGCCTCTATTTTGGTACGTGTTCTCTCTCTCTCACTTTCTTAGTGGGGGACAGAAGCAGCCAATCAAATAGGAGGCTTCCTCTAGTAGTATATGCTCGAAAATCTAAACTCACTATTTGAAATGTTTATTTTTGAAAAAATTTATAAATATATTATAACATATATACTTCCCGCTAACGCCTCCTGGGAGTTGTCTCCTACAAAATCTGACTTCAAATTCATGATAAGCCACCTTTAAAATCCCTCGGATAGTATCTGTAATGTCTATTGACTCTTCCAAGGGTTTATGATAAAATTTTAATAGTGTTTTAATTAAATTTAAACTGAATATCGACTTTTTCAACAAAGGGTTATAATTGCGTGAAAAAAATATTGAATACATGGTGATCGATGTATTTTTTTTCATTATATTCGATTTTGAAGTCAAATTATTCATATCTTTCTTTCTTTATTTTAGCTTAGAAAAACTAGAAAAAAAGCAAAAAAATGAGGTTTTTTAAAAAAAACTGGTCAAAAGTATGAACAACTTTTTTTATTTTGTGAGCCTCTGTAATTTATATATATATATATATATATATAAATGGTCCGCGTACTGTTAATTTCCAAAGATCCTAGCTCCTCATGGAGGGGTACTTGGGTCTTTTAATTATTAGTTTCAAATTAAATTAAAGAAATAATTTATTAAATAATTTAAAATCAATAACCTAAGTACCCTGTAGAGGGGTATTTGGATCTTTGGGTTATTGGCTTTAACTTTAACTAAAGAAATAATTTAAGAAATAATTTTAATAATAAAATAAATTCATGAAGTGAGTATTGATCGTCGACATCCAATGCTTGCCCACACAGCATGGAATATTTATGGAAGCTTTCTGGAATATTGGTGCGGAAGATTTGAAATATTTTAGAAATCTTCCATGGAATATTCCTGTAATATTCGTATGCCCTTGATTCTTCCTATATTGGAATATCTCATACAATATTGTTGGAAGATTCCAAGAATATTTCATTGGAAGATTTAAGACATCTCAGATCTTTTATTGAAATATTTCAGGAACCTTTCATGGAATCTGCATGAAAGATTTAAGGAATCTTTCATGAAATATTCCATGAAATATTTCTGGAAGATTTTAGAAATCTATCGTAAAATATTCCGTGGAATATTTATATAAGATTCGCAGAATATTGGCACGGAAGATTTGGAATATTTCAGGAATCTCCCATGAAATATTCCTTCAATATTCGTATGTCCTTGATTCTTCCTATATTGCAATATTCCATGGAATATTCTTCTAAAAATGAGAACTTTGTTATTTAATAATACAAATCATATGAAAGTAAATACGTAGCATTTTAATTTATATTTGAATCATGTAAATAAATTTTTCAAACTTATTTTTTTTTATAAATACTTTATAAAGAGTATTCAAATATTTCTTAAAATCATTTCTCTTTCTGGTATTTAAAATAAAAAAAAAAAAATTTTTTTCCAAATGTAAAGTAGTTCAATAAGTACAACAAGAATTTTATACACAAAGATGTGATAGTAGATGGATGAAACAAAATGCAGCTCAAGAGCAACATGCTCATTCACAACGAGCGAATGGTTATACTATATTCTTTCAAATTTTGCCTGTTCTATTACTGAAATTTTTAACATTTATTTATAGCTTACATCATAGTTCCAAATATTGAGTACATAACAACTCAAAATCTTAAAATTCCATATTATGTAAAAGACAACCTTCATACAGAATATGATGGTAACGTGAGAAGGCTTGAACACTCAGTTGAAGAAAAATACATGAATTTTTTGAGACATTCATGCTATGGGGAAAGAAATTATAGAGATTCAATGATTTATCAAGCAAGAAGTTTTGGCGATCATGAACAGTTTAATTATACGTGTTTTAAGGAGACTTTTGATAACAATTTGTAATTTTAGATAAATTTTCAAATTTCATTTAAGTATGCAAAATGATTTAAAAATAGGTGTAATATAAAGCTTCATTAGAATGTTTGAAAAAAAATATTTATAGAAAACTTATTCTGTTGCAAGCTGCTCTGTTGAAAACTATTTTGAATTTTAATCTTGCCTTATCAGAATATTAAAATTTTCTTATCACATAGATGTCAAAAATAATACCACATTAAGAGGAGGTCACGTATCTCTGTCCTTTTCTAATCAAAAAATTGAGTTTTTTACACGAACTAACAACTTTAGCAAAAAATGAAGAGAAAGCCGCATCTCGTAATAAAAAAGCAATATTTTCTTTGATAAGAAAGAATTAATTTTATTGCTTCGTTTTCAAGAAAACCTTGAAAAACCAAATTGTCCACCCTAACCTCTATGATTTAAGTTTTTCAAGGTTTCCTTGAAAACGAAGCAATAAAATTAATTCTTTCTTATCAAAGAAAATATTGCTTTTTTTCTTACGAGATGCGGCTTTCTCTTCATTTTTTGCTAAAGTTGTTAGTTCGTGTAAAAAACTCAATTTTTTGATTAGAAAAGGACAGAGATATGTGACCTCCTCTTAAAATGAATACATCAAAAATTTTGTTCCAAGATTTGAAAATTTTTATGTTTAAGCTGTATTGCAGTTAAAATAATAGATTGAAATCGCTTTATTTGTTCAGTCTTTTTTTGTAATATGTAAAATCAGTGAAACACTGTAAATAAGGTTCACAAATTATAGTTTAACGTAACTACTAATCAATTGAATATGATTTTGATAATAGAATTTAGTCATTAATAAAATGTTTTTTTTTGTACATACAGGCAATATTTAATGCTATTTTTTTATCAAACTTATTTATTTATTTAAGGAAATTATTATACTATTGTTTAAAAGTAATTTGAAAGTATTGTTTATTACAAACAAATTATTAAATTACTTCAAGTAAAATGAAATCAATAGATTTATTATTAAATTTATATAAAATTCAATTATTTTTATGAAAAAATTTAATTTTATATCCTTATCATAACATAATTGAAAAATCATTTTACTTAAAAATACCGATGGATTAAAAAAACTCTTTTTTATAAACAATTAATAACTTTAAAGAATTTTTTAAATATAAAAATGCTTAGCAAAAGCTAACATAGGTAAGTATATGATGTTTTACAAAATATTGCCCTGCACACAGATAAAAAAAATGAATTAATAAATTTTTTTTTTTATAAAATAATATTTTAAAATAAGAAAATTAACATCTCTATTTTATATAAAAAAATCATTAAGATTTGTTTTTTTTTATTACATAGGTATTTAATTTTTTCAATTATACGTGTATTTTATATCGCTATTATTACTTTTAAAAAAAAGTATAATTTAGACTAGTTTAGGTATTGAATAGTATAGTAATCTTTAGAACATTTATTATAAATATTCTGTTTAATTTTTTTTACTACATACATCATATTTTTTTTTTAATTCCAGCTCTTGAAAGTACTGATGTGAATTGATTAATTATCATCAAGTTTATACCTTTTATTTGATTATCTATAGTTTTTGCCAGAGAAAGTTTTGAAACCAATCAAGCAATTGTCTAGTACTTCTGTATTCAATTTATTTTTTTTTAATTATATAAAATTCATGAAATATTTACAGTTTTGGCTAAAGTAAGTTTTGAAATCAATCAAGTAACCGTCGAGTATTTCTGTATTCAATTATTTTTAACAATATAAAATTCATAAAATGTTCAATTTATATTCTCTTTGATAAATCTTTGATAAATAAATGTTTGGAAAAGCTTTGCCAAATAATTTATGAAAAAAAGTTATTATTGAGATGAAGATAGCGATGATAGTACACATCAAAATTGAAAAAACAAATATATACCAGATCAACTTTTTATTTCATTTATGAGTGAATATTAATACTTGAACATTGACGAACTATACTTGATCTTAGTGATATCAATTTTATTTTATTCTTAATGAGAGACATATTTCATAAAAAATTTCCGAAACTTTGAACTTCAACGGAACTTTCGGAAATTTTTTATCCAATATGCTACGGATGAAGATTAAAATTGTGTAATTTTATTTCTAAAAACTTGGCAGGAAGGCCATTAGCTTCTAACGACTTATATTTGAGAATTTGCTGCCATCAACTTCAGAATTATTCATGCCTTTTTTAAAATTTAAGGGAAGATACCCATTTTAATTGTAATAATTTAAATAAAATAAAATTATGCATTTTCTATCTCATTACACTATCTTTTTATTTTCAAGTGCTGGAAAATATATAAAATTTTACAAAACCAAGAAGACCACCTATTGAATAGCGAGGTCTAAGATCTATCTGATGACTGCAATGAATTTCATTTCTGAGAGTATTTCTGTTGGCTTTTAAGGAAAACTCGATTCCTGAAAATTTCAAATCTTTATGCAAAAATTGATTAATAGCATCAATTACATAACTGTCAGTAGAAATAGTAATAATCTTTTCTCCATTTATATAAAGTTTATTATTCGAATCGTCAACATTGGGAATCGAGTTGAATGTTAAAAGTTCAACTGAACCCAAAACAAAATTCTTATGCTGTAGTACTTTTATTGGAGGAAAAAATTGCGCTTCTAAGACAAAAGATTTGCCTGAAAGACTCAAAGTCAAACTATCTTCCATGACTGTTTGAAAAAAAATGATCCTGGTTGTCTGAAAATTCTTCTTTTATAGTCTTTTATTTTACTTCTTTCACGTTAAAATATAACATGAGATCTATAGAGGCTTTAAGATCACCAAAACTATCAAAATACATCACTTCGGAACCTCTTTTTTGATAATATACCCAGTGAGTGCCTTGGTTTTGAAAATCATCTAAGTTAACTATAGCAGATTCGTTATGCCATGGACCATCAAAAATTAGATTATTCCTTATGAAAACACCTCCGAAATATGGAATTTGCATTATACAAGCATACTTCATAAGATCATAGTCAGTCAGTGCATGATTTGGCAAAGTTGAATCGAAGCTTTTTTTTTTAACTTGACCATAACCGATTTGAGGTTTCATAAATAATCCCATTCTAGTTTTATGTGGTTGACGATAGAGACCTTTCCCTAGAGCAATAGCTTCCATAGTTTTATTATGCCTCTTACTTTCATCATAATTTTTTTGTGCCGCTTTAGCCTCATTTACTGCTTCAGCTATTCTAGCAGCTCCTCCAGCCAGAGCACCAGTTGCACTTAGTGCTTTGAACAATGGTATAAGAAAAGGCAGAGCACCACCTATCTTCGATGGAACAGGTAGAATACGAGGAATGATAATTTTTTTCTTACCGCCAACGATCTTAAGAGCTTCACGTGCACCTTTTAAGGCGGATTGAATAACGTTGCTGGAATATTTACTTGGTTTTGATTATTTTTTACTTGCAGTTACTAATTTACTCAATTTCACACACATTCCTGTCTTTCCTTTTAATTTCATAGCATTTGCAACAACAAAAGCAGTTGCTGTTTCAGTAAGACTTGCATCTTTGCCTCTAACACGCTGTCAAGCTTTATCAGCGAGCTTCATGTCAGCTACTTTTCGATCAATATCAGAATAAGATATGTCATGTACTTTGCATGCTTGATCAAGTGGATTGATACCTGTATCACCTCTTTTTAGACGCTTTTTCAGTTTTTTTCGGGACCACAATATTGATATCCAGGAAAATCCAATAGGTAAGTTATTAATTACTTCATCAAGTAACCCTCTACCTTTAGAGTGCTTCTGTGATTCGTGTACGAGCATCTCTCTTGGAGTGCTAATTTACAACTGATGATCAAAAAATAAAACGAGCGTTTATTTTTTTAAAAGGTCAATTTTAGATTTGACTTTGTTATGTAAACATGGATTTTACTAAGCAGAACGTCAATCTTTCCGTCGCCAACTTTGATTTTGAGAAAACGAAAAAAAAAGCGACAGGGGGAGTAACTTCCAGATAATATACGAGCAGAATTGTGTGGCCCATCGAACTGTGGAAAAACTAATAGTTTATTGGCTCTAATTACACACCCTAATGATCTTAGATTTGAAAATTTGTATGTATACTCTAAATTATCAAATCAACCGAAATACCAATTTCTTCAAAAAGTTTTAGAACCAATTGAAGGTATATCATATCTACCGTTTAGTGAACATGAATCTGTAGTGTCTCCAGATGAAGCCCTACCTAATTCAGTCATGATTTTTGACGATGTGGCTTGTGAGAAGCAGGATAACGTCAGAGCTTCCTTCTGTATGGGGAGACACAAAAGTGTAGATAGCTTTTATCTATGTCAGTCATATGCTCATATACCGAAACATCTCATTAGGGACAATATTAATTTGATGGTAATTTATCGTCAAATTGATGTTAATCTTGAACATATCTATAAAGACCATCAGGATACTGATTTAACTTTAACTGAATTTCGAAATCTTCGTACTGAATGCTGGGAGAATCACAACTATGGATTTGTTGTTATTGACAAAGAACTAGCAATAAATGATGGTAGATATGAAAAAGGATTTGACTGTTTTGCCATTAAAAAGGGAGTATAAATGTTAATCCTTATAGTTCGACTGTAGTCAGCATCTTGTCAGTATGATTGACTTGAAGAGAGAAAAAAACGTTCTTAGCGAGCTCTTACGAGCACGTGAGGCTATTAAAAAAAATACTCTTTGTTAAAAAAGGAGAGAGATGATTCTGAAAAGATTATTTGTGATACTTTAAAATCAGTTATTATACCACTTGAAAAGCTTGTCGATTCGACAACTGAAAGTGTGTCACGTTCAAATCACATTTCGGCTATAGACAGTAACAGAAAATCGGCAAAAAAAAGATTCAAATTCGATGAATCAAGATATATTGTAAACGATATTAATGACTCGGGTTCTGCGTTTGATAATGATGCTTCTAATGGCGATGATTTTCCTTCGATGAATAGCACAATGATAAATCCATCATTTAATTCTGCAATTTCATCATTCAAATCTATACATTTACCTTTTGTATCTGCGCTAAAAGAAAATGAACCAACAGACTTTTTATCAATGCCAAATAAAAGCCGCAGCAAAATCGATAACATATACGGAATGAAAAAATTCAGTAAGGTATACATGATAGGTGATTCACAAATTCAATTTGATGATAGAATAATAAAATTATAAGATTTAAGTTTTCCTAAAAGCAGTGGTCTAATGGAATTGCTTTTCAAAAAAGAACCAGATGATAATCTTTTAAGTACAACAGATCGCAAAAACTATCGTATTATCCTGGAAGCAACAAATGCCAATAGAAAAAGACATAACAAAAATAAGAATATACGCTCTTCAAATAATATCTTTTTATTTTTATTTTATATTAATAATAAAACGACATTAGTACTAAATAAATAATGACATTATTACTAAAGCCAAACCTATTTGGTAAAGTTAAATTAGTTTATTAAGTCATCAGAAACCTTACAGTGCAGGAATTATGGATTCGAAGGTTCATCGAGTGATCATGGGAGTATAGCTGGAGTGAAATAAGCCCAATAGGGCTTAAAATAAAGGTGTTTATATTTACTTCAAGGTACTATTTTAAATATTTCAAGAATAATTTAAACATTATTAAAAAAATTGTATTTTATTTCTCAAGGTCCAATATGTATATACCCCCTTAATGGATCCCAGTCATGCATGAACTCCTCTAATACATCATACTCAATAATGACTTGCTCACCTTGGTTGCCATTAAGTGTCACCCTCACTCGCACTGCACAATTTTTATTGGATGGTTCATCCCCTCTCTCAATTACTCCCTCTCTCTTTAGCTCTGTATCATTCATTCCCACTTGCGTTATTCCATTTTCATTGGATTTATCCCCCCTCTTGATTTTCCCCTTTCTTCTATGCTCTGTAACATCCATACCTACTTGTGTTACTTTATATTCATTGGATACTTTGTGTCTTCTCTTCTTTTCCACCTCCTGTTTTTTTCAGCAGCCATTTTTCTTGCATATTCCCTCTCTACTTCAAGTGCAGCTTGCGCTATCTGTATCTCTTCAATTTTAAAATGACCCCAAGTTAAAGTGTCCGTACTATCAGGCAATAAAAATCTCTTATAATCTTGTGGACTTAGTGCAATTTTCCTCTGTTCTTTAGTATGTACTGTGTGTAGATCTGATCGAATATTGCACTGTTCACGGTGTATAATGACAAGATCCTGAAGACGGCTTTGGTAATCCTCAAAAGTGATTGTTTTCTTCACGACGTTAGATTTAATACCTTTAGCTTTTTTCACCGTGTCTCCTCTATGAATTCAGACATAATCTTGTCACCGCATTCATTTTTCATTAATCCAGGAAATTTCTTATTGACACGTGGAATATTAAACTGATTATTTTCAGCATAATCAGAAGTATCAAATCTGTGAATGTCTTCCTTCATTGTTTGATACATATCAACGTCTTCAACTTTATATATTAAACCATCCGTATCTTTATATAGAAGTTTACATTTTGGTCTTAGTCGCTGTTTTATATATGAGTAATGAAACTCATATAGCAGTGTTTTTGATAAATCAAGGATGGAAAAATCAACGTATATAGGTTTTTTAATTGTGATACTCGTTCTCTTTAGCTGAATAATTACCAAATTTTCATCAAAAATTATACAACTGGAAAATTTGGTTGAGCTGTGCGTGCTTGTGCTCCATATCTGCCTGTGAATTTATTTATTAATCGCACATCAACACGTGACCGCTCTCGTTCGATGCACTACCCACTACCCATGTACAGAGTTAATAAGCAATTTATAGAAGAGTTTTTCAAACTCATTCTTCGCTTGCCTCCTCTTCTCGGCATTTAATTCAACATAAGGTTTGAGCCAAGCTTTCTGTTCAAAACTTAAAATTCTATGTACTTTCTTTAATCCAAGTCCATTATCTAACACTTGTTTAAGCGTCCGATAATGAATGACATACCTTTTTTTATTGTCCGAAGTATTAAGTAGTTTTTTTTTTGCTTCAAGCCTGGTGGTGGACGATGTTCTGCGCACAAAGACGAATCCCGATGTTTATCATGGATTTCCACAGGATATTCTAAATCCACTTCAGCAATATAGCCTATATCCGAATCTGGCGGTGTATTGAAGAAATCTGGCATTGTTTCATAATCAATCCATTTGAATTTTCCTATCGGTAAATGTTGTATGATCGCCCAATCATAAAGATTATTAATATCAAAATATAGAAGGGTCTTCTATTTCTGATTTTCGTCATGTGAAGGACCTATGTATGGACTGTTTGCCTTTGCATACCGGTTATAGCGCTGTCTTATTTCTCCACGTATAGCTGCTTCGATAAACATTAGCATGTTAATGTCTGTCAATAGTTCCAATTCTATCTTCGGCATTTTAAGAGCTGCTGAAAACGTTAAGCCTGGAGTTCTGTAGAAATGAGCAGGACATGAATCGTAGGCTTTAAGAGAGGTCTCTCGGAAACTTTCAAAGATATCAGCCAATAGCAAAACATTGGTTTTTAAGTATAAATCCAAATACTCTCCTGAAGTTTTTATATTAAATTTATTCCAAACTTGAACAGCGTGCTTATAATCTTCTTCAGCTATATGAGGATCCGTTGGTTTATTGTAGAAGTCTTTTTTTCTGGCAGCTTTGTAGACATCAATTTATATAATCCATCCATAAAGTCGTACAGGAATACACCTTTCCATCTAAGAAGATTTATCTTAGCACCTGTAAATCCATCTGTTTGAAATTCTCTCACTACAATTGGCACGTTTTCAAGATACGTTGCAAGTTTCTCCAATGATAATGGCAGAAAACGCCAAAAATCTATAAATCTAAAATTGATTTCGCTGTTATCCATATATTTTGTAAAAGAAATGTAGTTTTCCTTATTATGAGGTATTAGATTCATTCGTCCCTGCATCAATGTAAAAGTGCCGATCTCTTTCAAGATAAAATGAGTGTCATAATTGAGATTATGAAAAATAACAGGAATGAATCTTGAAATCTTATAATTTAAATTACATGAATTATGAGCTGCATCTCTGAAACCAAAAAGAAATAAACGTGAAATAACTAAATTAATTTTCTTTATTCAATTATAACCAATTGAACAACTTACCGTCCTGTGAGATGACAATATTCTCGTACTGCAAGTTCTTCGGCACGGATTGGTTTTCTAAATATATGACAATTAGTTGACCTCTGGAAAGATAATTCTGCTAAATCTGTAAGTTTCATTAATTTCGGATTTTTGTAGAGTTCATCAATTTTCTCACCGATTGATTTCAATTCTCTAACAAACCATTCTGCAGGTGTTTCTTTACATTCGTTAATCCTTCTGTATGATTTATATTAAGATAATTTATCATCAAAACTGCATTTTATGTAATAATATAATACGGTAATCATTTAATCCAATACGGTATGCTTCATGAAGTTGAAAAGCCTTCTCAATGTCAGTAGGTTTCAATAAACGTTCAAAATCTGCATAAATAACAAAAGGAACTTTTTCACTCTTGCTGTAATCTTCGAATTTGAGAATATTTTCTCTGAGTCAGGCAGATTTATTCTACATTTATTTAAATTTTTACAATTATTTTCATGAATTACGAATTTTTCTTCACTATAAAAAATTTGTAAACACCTCTCATAATGGTAAGATTTTATATGGCTTTTAGACACTTGAGAACCCAGAAGTCGAGGCAAGTTTTTGATCCAAACATAATGATATTGAGGTATGCCTCCATCATCAGCATAATTATTATCTTCATACTCATCTATGTAGAAATCTTGAATAATGAGCAAATTGACAAGTTGTACCTTGTTTTCAGATGTAATATGACACGGCAATACTTCAAACTTCGGACCATACTTTTTCAACATGCATAAATTCATTGAAATATTATTATCTAATTTTTTGAATTTGGAATATCTTTAATTTGTACTGAAAATTCAATTTTATCAAACCTTACCTTATTATTATGCAGAAGATAATGATCAACTCTTTGAGGATTGCGATTGCTAGGATATAATGCGAAAAGTACAGCATACTTGAAACACTGATTATCATTATTGCGAACATTAACACACACTTTCTTATTTTTTATAAACTTTGGAACAGGAATGTAAGAACTTTCCTTCAAAGAAGAATATTTTTTCATATTTACACAAACTTATTATACTCTTCAAAGTCCATCCTGAATCTTTTTCCTGAAATTCTTCTATTTGCGTAAGAATATGTTCTTTGATATTATCTTTGAACCATTTCTCTTAATCAGTTGACATGTATACTGTAGCACTTTGACTTGTAAAATATTTTGTGTCAGTTAATTCCTCAGTATTTTTCTGCACAGAAAATTCAAAAATGAAATCAGAATTTATTTTTAACGCATTACATTCTCTTAAGCACGCCTGAACCTTAACTTTGAAAAGTTTTTGTGCATCATTCAAAAAACTTAGAATGTCTACATGTTTAATATTCACCACTACACCAGTTATAATTCGATTTTGAAAAGTTCACTCTACGTCTCGCCACTCGACTCTAGCTTCTGTTTCTTCGGATTGTAGATTACCTCCTTGATAATGATGTTCTTCCAACTGAACTTGCATGCGCAAAAGATGTGTCATACAAGTTTGACATTTCTGTTTCTCTCCTCTTGTGAGGTTAGGTTGAGTGATTTTATCTGACCAATAATGAATATTATTATTGCTCAATTCATTTATACTTCGTAAAGTATCATGAAGTAATTGAACAAGGCATTCAAATAAATCGATTGAAGTCATCTTTACTTTTTATCACTAAAATAGTACAAGAGCAACACTTTCAATTTACACAATAGTTAAGAATAAATCTCACTGATTGTTATATACCAAGTGTAGTTATCCAAGGAATAGCTTCCCTACTGCAAAATCTCACGTGAGATCTCATGCCAAAATCTCATGTAACTTAAAAACGTGTAAAAATGTCAAAATAATATAAACTTTTACTTTTACAGTCATTTGTATGCATTGTAGAGCACATTTCTTCTCAATAAAATATTTAAATGCAATATTATAATTGAATTTCAAGGGAAATTTTGCATTGAAAATTTTTATGCCAAATTTTCCTCGAAATTCAATTATAATATTGCATTTAAATATTTTATTGAGAAGAAATATGCTTTACAATGCATACAAATGACTGTAAAAGTAAAAGTTTATATTATTTTGACATTTTTACACGTTTTTAAGTTACATGAGATTTTGGCATGAGATCTCACGTGAGATCTCACGTGAGATATTGCAGTAGGGTAAAATTATTATGCAATTCAATGGGTTTTACGTTAATAGGTATTATTTATATTGAAGTTTCTCGCTCCTAACGTCGCACAGTTAAATTTTCTTTTATTATATTATTATGTATAAATGACTAATTTTAAGTAAATAAGAATAAGTAAATAGACTCATTTTAATAATTTTTATATTGTAGTCTTGTACTAAATTTAGTATTTGTATGTTCATGAAATATCTCGTTCCTAACGCTGCTCAGTTTTTTCGTAACATTCATAAAAAACATTTTTTATTTTTTTATTTTTGAAATTTTAAATAATCTATTTTTATGTTTATTTAAAAAGTTATAAGTCGTTAGTTATAAGTTATAAAAATACATGTTTTTTATATGACATATTTATAGGGAACACGAAACAATGAAATTATGAGATCCGAGCGCAGAGTGTTGAGTGCCAATTATAAATTCGAGCCTAAGGTTGGAACTTCACAATCTTCACAATTCATAAGATCATAATTGATATTCGTCTAGAAAGTTTGTTTTCAAAAACATAATTTGAATCTCAAATATCATTATTTGGGTATAAGTTATAACCTTTTTGACTGTTCATCACACAAATAAATTAGGCTCCAATTCATAGTTGACACTCGACATTCAGCACTCTGATTTCAAAGTTTCATTGTTACGTGTTCCCTATAAAGCAGGTCTTCGTTTATATAGAACACGGAACAATGAAACTTTGAGATCTGAGGGTTAAGTATCACTTTGGCTCGAATTTATAGTCGATACTCAACACTCAGCACTCAGTTCTCAATTCAAAATTAATGTAATTGTACAGTTGTCAGTTTCAATAAAATCAAATACAGCTTTTGATTATTTCATGGTTAATGATTAAAACGTGTTTTTAAAATAATGATTTATAAAATATTTTTTTATTGATTTAAATGGAATTCAGTAAACTGATTTTAAACGTATCATGATGATATGATTTTTAGTTAAACAATTTTTACGTCAATTCAAATTTAATTAATACTTTTTCATAAAAATATAAAAATTTAATGTAGTCATAACTGCAATATAAAAATTCAGAAGTTAAGGCAATACTTTTTCACTTAAAAATTGGCTAATTTATACATTTTAATAAAATAAATATCTGCAATATAAAAATTCAGAAGTTGAGGTAATACTTTTTCATTTAAATATTTGCTAATTTATACATTTTAATGAAATAAATGAAAATCTAACCAAGTGACGTATAGGGTACAGTAAATAAAGTTAATTTTGAGTACTGAATAAAAATGAAAATAATTCGATTAAACATAATATAAAAATATATGTATACATGTGCTTAAAGTAAAGAAGCGTATAAGTTATTCCATCAAGTGACTATTTCTTACTCTACTTCCATAAGAAAAACAAAGATAGTACGATGTTTGATATAAATAAACTAAAAACTAGGAACTAAATAACAACTATAATTTCCAGACCTTAATATATGACAATGAATTTGAATTATGAAATTAATTTTTGTATGACAAATTCGTGAAACATGCTTAAAAAAAATTTCGCGTTCATTTCTAATAAAAATATCTTCTCAAATGCATTTTATATATATAAAATACAAAATTTGAATAGAAATAACCATAAGATTAAAATACACATTTTTGGTTAATTTTAAATTCGAATATTTCAGAATAATAAAATAACTATTTGCAATTACTTAACAATCCTTTTTGCATCTAATATAAAATTTTAATGAGAAAGATAGATAGATATTATTTTATTTTGTATAAGGGTACAAAAACGTGTAATACAATTTGTAAATATAAAAACAATAAATATTGCACAAAATGTTATGAAAAAAAAAAAAAAAAAAAAATGTATAAATGTAAATATTCCACAATTTATATCACAGTCAGTCACTAGATCTAATAATACTGAATAAGTAAGTCACAAACAAAAATGAATAAAAGTGATATCATAGAGTAATCATATAATACACGCAATATAAATAAAAATAATCATATAAATAAAAATCAGTCATACAATATCTATCAGTCACAATATTAAAATTTAAAAGAATTAAATTTAATACATAATAAAATAAAATAACAAGCGTGCGCAATAGCATTAAACACAGTCAAAAATAAAATCAAATAAAAACTCTCACTCACCAACCATTCAGCCAACACTCATACAATAAATACACTCACACCTTAAACCTATATACAGGACGTTACAAAAATTAATTAAATAAATTAACATAAATAAATAGTAAAAAAAAATATTAATCTAGGTCGAGCAAGTATCCTCTCACCGCTGCTTTGAACCTGATAAGAGATGAAAGATGTTTAATCTCAGCAGGCAGGGAGTTTCAAAAATGCGCACCTTGAACTTGGAAGGAATTTCTTCCAGTCTCAGTGCGCATAAAGGGCACCGCAAGATCCTTAGTCTCTCCCCTAGTAGCCGCCCTAGGTACACGTCTAATGAAAAGACTCACTAGATGCTTTGGAGTATTCATGCGCACGATTTTGTGCATAAGCACAGCCAAAAAATACTGTCTCCTCAAATCAGTGCGCAGCCAACCCAACGCGGTTCTATAAGGAGAGACATGATCACCCATTCTCGAACAGATTACATATCTCACACATGAATTTTGTAATCTCTGTATTCGTCTTCTCAACTCCTGAGAAGCATCGAGCAGAACTACTGAACAATAGTCAAGATGTGGAAACAGCAGGGCGGTTGCGAGCTGTTTACGCAGAGTCTCCGTAGTGTACCTACGGAAAAACCGCAGGGCATACAAAACTCTATTAAACTTTTTTGTAATCATATCAACGTGTGTTACCCATGAAAGTTTAGGGTCAAGCACAACACCAAGACTCGTCACGGAGTCAGAGAAAGGTATACTTATGTCTTCCTCAAGATCAATCGTATGTGACCTATCAGCATAAAAAGAATTTACAAAAAGACTATTGCCAAAGACGATTGCCTTGGTTTTATTAAAATTCAAAGTGAGAGAGACACCAGCAGCCCACTCCGACACCGCTTTGGCCGTCCTCTGTAGAGTGAGAATACCCTCTTCCACACTCTCGCGAGGCACCTGCATGTAAATTTGCAGATCGTCTGCATAGAGTAGATGCTCGACGCAACCAGAGTCAAGAGCGTCACGTACGTCATTAATGTAAAGACAAAACAACAGAGGCCCCAGTACCGAACACTGTGGAACTCCAAGGTTGGTTGTCAGCCAACTCGATTCCTCGTTTAAATGCGTGGAAACCATTTGTTTCCTTCCTGATATATAGGAGTTAATCCACAAGACAGCAGCCCTGGAAAGCCCCATCGATCTAAGCCTAGTAAGTAGCTTGAAGGGAGAGATCGTGTCGAATGCCTTACTGAAGTCAAAAAGTAAAAGTCACGTGACGAGTTTTTTGTCTAGACCCGATCTTATGTCATCAGTTGATTTAAGAATAGCTGTTTGTGTCGAGTTGTGCTTTTTGAAGGCAGTCTGCATTGGGTCAAGTATTTTATTAGCAGTAATGTACTCCTGCAATTGGTCATGGGCGATCTTCTCAAGTACCTTTGAAAGAAAACATAAAATAGCAATAGGCCTGAAGTCTTTAGGCGATTTGGGTGCAGAGCACTTCTTTAATGGCACAATACGTGCCTGTTTCCAAAGTCCAGGAAAAACTCCCCGCGCAAAAGAAGAATTGAACAGAGTCACAAGATGTTCACCAATAAATGGTTATGCTTTAAGTATCACACTTTGTGGAATGCCGTCCTCCCCACGAGCCTGCGATGAGAAGTGAGAAACTGCAAGAATAACATCGTTAATATTAATTGATTTAAAAGCGAAACCATTTTCGCTGCATTCAGAAAGTAACTTCTTGCGTTCGTCACCATCATCATGTGGCGAAACCGACACCCCAGCAAAGTGTGCATTAAGCTCATCTGGAACAAATCCATTCAGATCCCCTTGGGGTCCGGATAAGAGTCCCAACTCTCTCAACTCCTTCCAGACATTACCACTTGCAAGAGCCTCGAACAGTCTGTTATGATAATATTCACTTCTTGCACGATCAATCTGCTCGTCCAACGCCTTACGCAAAATTAAAAATTCTGAAAAATATTTATTGTCGTTTGTCCGTTTGTATCGCCTATATGTGGCATCCCTCCTACGCTGCATCTGTGACAACTCTCCATCCATCCATGGTGGCTTCTTTTTCGTACATTTAAATATTTTCACTGGTGCTAAATTTTCAATAGCAGCAGTGAGATTATCACAAATGCAGTCAAGTGCAGACTCAGGATCCACTATATCAGTTGTCAATTTGGACCAATCATAGCCGGCCAATTTCTCCAATAATAATATTCCACTAATATTTTTATAAATTCGATACTTAATTAGATCTTGCACTAAACTGCTAGCATTGTAGGCTATATAAACTTTAATTAAATTGTGCCGACTATGAAAGTTCGCAGGTGCGTTACGTGCGTCCAGTATGGTGTCATTGTCATCTACAAAAATCAGGTCTATCTATGTGCAAGATGATGGGGTTATATGCGTGACACCGTGCTGGACCAACTGAAGCGAAAGCTCAGCAGACAGTTTACTAAGAAACTTTGGATCACTGCTTTCTCGCAGGAGATCGGCATTTAGATCTCTCATTATAATCTCAAATGAAAAATCGGGAGTCAAACTTACTAATTTATCAATTGGATCAGAATCTTTTGTAAAGGAAATGACAGGAGGACGGTAAATGACGGAAACCAACATAGATTCAGAGTTGCCTGCTTTAACAGAACAAAAAATATATTCAGGCACTTTAGGCTTACCATTGGCAGTTATAGTTGTGGTATTCAAAAAAGCTAATATCTCACATTTCAAGCTATCTTTGACGTAAAGGGCAACCCCTCCTCCATGAAGGTTTCTATCCTATCTAAAAATTTTATACCCCTTAACCTGAATGACGTCATCCGAGACACTTCAAACAGATCATAAGAATGGTCGTCACATAAAAGCTCACGCACCTGTCCAATGTGAGCCCTTAAAGAAGTCACATTCAAAAAGCCCGCTCGCAGTGCACCCCTTCTCCCTTTTTGACTCACCTAGGAGATCTGGCTGAGTCATTGGGGAGAGAGTTCATTATTATTTAACTAACTTTTAATAACAGGACATTCATCATTGGGAGCTATCTTAACAACATTGTCAACCTTATTTAAACATCCACTGATCACACAAGATCTGTCAGCAATAAAATTTTTGTCCACAATAACATTATTTGAACTACTTAAAATTTGATCTGTATCATCTTTAATAGCAAATGTGTATGCTCTTTCCCCTCTCGCCCGCCTTGCCAGAAATCTGCCACTTCTATGCCAAATAAATTTAATACCTTTAACCTTAGCATAATTCTTGAGATCTTTGAAATTTTTGTATGTATCTTTTTGAAGGTATTCATTAATAAAAACCTTATAATGGCTTTTTATGACAGACAGACTGCCAAAACGAGAAAGATCAATGTCTGCCGTTAAGAAACTAGTGATTTTTCTTTCTTCATTTAATATTCTTTGAACCAGACTGGCCTCGGAGAGTCTGACCAGCAGCGAGTGTGAGGATCCCCCGGACCGTCCCTGATCACGCCGCTTCTAGATTCAGACGATGTTAAACATACAACCGACAAAATGTGTAACTGCATCGAATCCGGAAATATGGTACCGAGGACAGCACAAACATAATCCTCCTGTCGAACATTAGCCGCTAAGCAGTCCAGTCCACTGGAGATTACCAATGAGCCACCCTTGATACCACAATTTTGTGTATTGTGATAAATATTCTTTGCCATTTCTGTGTTGATAATTTGTGTGTTGGCGTCTGCTGTTTCCTTTGAATTTGTGTCAGTGTGTGAGACATTTTTACGCTCTTGTACACGCTCCTGCACACTGAGATCAGGGACGGTCTGCACGACGCGTGCCAACCCCACCCCAAGTTCTGAAAAATTCTTGTCCACTCCATTAAATTCAGTTTGTATAGCAGACTGAAGGCTATTAATTTTAGAATTCAAATTTAAATCAGTCTTATCATACTTCTCAATTAGAGTGGACAATTTATTTTCCAAACTACTGACTATCTCCCTTAATTTAATATTTTCATCAAGCAGCCTTGCCTGCATAACCTCAAAATTCTTTATTACTTTGTCCTGATTGTTAAGTTTATTTAAGATGCCTCGCAAGCCATCATCAATACCCATTATGCTGCTCTCAACACTCTGGATCCGATCAAAAGCGCCTAAGACTGAGTCAAGCTTACGAGACAAATTTCCTTCAATCTCAGACAAAGCAGCTTGAGAAATGGAGATGTCAGCATTACTATTCAATTTTACATTGTTATTTGTTAAATTTATTGTTTTATCATTTTTAATATTGGCAGCGGGGGCAACATGTGCAGCGCCACCTTTATTATGCGCCGGTTGAATTAAATTGTTATTATTTAAAGTGTTACTCAAGCTAATCTTCTTATTTTTCGCCACGCCACTAGCCTTCTGAAGTTCCTTGGTTGTTGATTGCCCCTGTATGACGATAACCGGTGGTACTTGCGTGTCAGTTCTCGATGGAGTCGATGTGCTGAGGGGCGACTTCTTCTCTGCCTTACCGACATCGAGTAGACGGCTATTATTAATGCTAGCATCACGAGCATGTGAACTGGAGGGGGTGCCTCTCTCATTCTTTGTCTTTGTCTTCACACATTTGTTGCAGGTATAGTGGTAACCTGTGCCTACTAATTGTATGCGTGTCATACATTTAGCATGACAGCGCTGACGACAAGTCGAGCAATTATAAAATCTCTTTGTTCCACATATGTGAGATGATGGCTGCTTACATATGGCACATCGATCCATAATAGCGACCTCTTGTGGCAAATTTGAAAAATTTCGTCGCTTGGCGTGTTCTCAAAACCACCAAAATACTGCCTTCCCTCCAAAAACAATCAGTTTGTCACTAACCTCAAAAAAGCCCACCGGTCCAGAAAAACTTACATCAGTAAAGCAAAAATAGCATCACTGCTCACAAACTTGAAACAGACACTGTCTTGCATTAAGGCGCTTGCAAGTACCCTGAAACAAAAACGCCCGAAGGCAGCTTGCGGTAGAAAAAAGTCAAAAAAGTACAGAGCGTCTGAAAGTACGTCTGGCGCTACTTACGTGTTTAGAAAGATTTGAGATACAAATATTACAAAGTATATGTATCACAAGTAAGGTTTGTATATCATAAATATTATAATCTTTAGAAAATTCTTGATATTAATAGATTACCCTACTGAAAAATCTCACGTGAGATCTCATGCCAAATTCTCATGTAACTATATTCGTAAAAATTCTAAGTCCGATAGTTACTAAAAAATTTTTAATTCCAACTATCAAAGAAAAATTTTTTAATTTAATATATTTTTTTTTTGTTTCCAGACATTTTACAATAATTTAGTTCATTAAAAACTAATACCTTTCTGCTAAATCTCACGTAAGATCTCATGTAAGATCTCATGTTTAAATTTCATGCAAACAAGTTATTAAAAATTTTAAGCTTTTTAATTTACATGAACATTTTCAAGTATGAAAAACAATTTTTCGAAATTCATTTATTAGGTTTCTAGATAATTTAATTCATTAAAAATTAGTTAACCAGTTCGATTCGAAGTCAGACGATTGTTCAAAATATTTGAAACAAATACCTTCAAAACTTATAATTTTTTTTATTTTTGGTCATTTTAATTTGATTTAGCTTCACAAAAAATAACATTTTACAAACTTCTATTTTGACTTTTCGTGGAAAAGACGAATCTTATTATTTTTTAAAATTTCTTTGTCTGGAGTAGAAACAACTGTTCATAGAAGGCAATAATTTTTACATCTATGTACATTCTAAAACAATCTAACTTGTAACAAAATAACATTTTACTGCTTGTAAAAAAATCTTACCTCAGATATTGTACCAAAAAAGTAGGTAAGTTGGTGTCTTATACCTGACACAGGCAAGGGAGTATGTCCGATTAATCTGAGAGAAAAAAGACGCCGTAAAATAAAAGGGGCGCGAAAAAGCACGGGAAATGTGCACAATATACAGCTTAGTCTCTTAAACCCGAATCAAGCATGAAAACTTCTCCAGTTAGCCTCATGAAAAAAAGACGCTGAAAAACAAAAAAGAGCGTGAAAATGCGCGAGAAGCGTGCACGACGTGTGTAGCATTGTCTTTTACACATGACACAGGCACGGAATGTATAAGAGAAAAAACTGCACGCTTCGTGGGCGCTTCTCGTCCTTTTCATTTTACGGCATTTTTCTGCTCTCAGGCCAATCAGACAAACTCCTTTGCCTGTGATGGGTATAAGAGACCCACTTATTTACTTTTTTGGTACAATATCTAAGGTAAGATTTTTTACAAGTAGTAAAACGTTATTTTGTTACAAGTTAGATTGTTTTAGAATGGGCATAGATGTAAAAATTATTTCCTTCTATAAACAGTTGTTTCTACCATATACAAAGAAATTTTAAAAAATAACAAGACTTCGTCTTTTCCACGAAAAGTCAAAAATCGAAGTTTGTATGATGTTATTTTTTGTGAAGCTAAATCAATTTGAAATGACCAAAAATAAAAAACTTATAAGTTTCAAAGACATTTGTTTAAAAAATTTTAAACAATTGTCTGACTTTGTTTTTGCTACGTAAAGTACAGAATCGAATTGGTTAACCAATTTTTAATGTATTAAATTATCTAGAAACCAAATAAATGAATTTCGAAAAATTATTTTTCATACTAGGGACTTGAAAATTTTCATATAAATTAAAAAGCTTAAAATTTTTATAACTTGTTTGCATGAAATTTTAACATGAGATCTTACATGAGATCTTACATAAGATTTAGCAGAAAGGTATTAGTTTTTAATGAACTAAATTATTGTAAAATATCTGGAAACAAAAAAAAAAAATATTAAATTAAAAAATTTTATTTTGATAGTAGGAACTTAGAAATTTTTAGTAATCATCGGACTTAGAATTTTCAGAAATATAGTTACATGAGAATTTGGCATGAGATCTCACGTAAGATTTGTCAGTAGGGTTCATTTTTTATAGGTAAAGACAATGTGAAAAGGGATAGTAAAAAGAAAAGTTTGTAAAAATGTGAAAAAGGATACAAATTTAAAGATTCGTCCAATAGTAAAAAAGAAAAGTTAGTGAAAATTCAAGAAGAGATGCAATTTTCGAGATTTGACCAATAGTAAAAAAGAAAATTTAATTAGAATTTAAGAAAGTGTAACGGCTCGTATTGATTTTGGGTATAATTATTAAATTCAACATAAATATGTCATAAGAATGACTATATTATTTAAAAGATAGAATAATTTTTAATTATAAGAAATTTAAATTACATTAAAAGTATAAGTAGGACTCCATAGTTACCTACTGAGGTCGATAAGATAACTCAAATGTATATATATATATAGATATAGTAAAATGATGATAGAAATCGAATGTTCTATTTCTTTTAATAAGAAGTATTATCAATAATTAATTGTTAACAATAAAATGTAACTTTCTAAAATAATTGTGTATATATATATAAATAGAACATTCTATTTATATAATATGTATAAAAATGATTACTCTATTTAAAGTTAAAAGATATTAATTAAAAAATTAGCTTTTTTAATTAATAAATAATAAAATTAACTATAAAAAATAGTCTATTGAAATGTAAAGGAAATAGCGTGTTTTTTTTTACTAATATATTTATCTTAATTAAATGTTTCTTTTGTAAATATATAAAATAAATGTTATGGAACATTCTATTTCCTAAAATATAATTCTTCAATAAGAAATAGAACCTCATAGAAGGTTTAAGAAATAATATAAAAGAGCGTGAACTCAAGCAAGCTCTCTCATTATCTTTTAGATGTTCGACCATGTAACATCTAACATGGATACTATATTCATTCGATCTTATACTGTCAGAAGTATAAGATTTAAGCATTCTGTCTTAAAATACTAAGTAACTTTTGAATCTTTGTAAAATATATATTTTCTTAATTTTTTAATAAAAAGATTAAGTATTTCAAATTCAAATGAGACTGTGTTTAAAAAGTTATTGATAAAAGTATAACTCATCTCATCTCATTAATCATTTTTCATATAAATACTAAACAAATTAATTATCGCACATTGAAGAGTATTGCACTTGGATATGTTGTCGATAATAATTTGTTTATTCATTTTGCATTAAATAGAAGTGTTATTTATCGCACATCTAAGAGTATTGCACTCAAAGATGTCGTCGATTTAAACACTTTTCTACATATCTCATATAATAAAAAAGTTGATTATCGCACTCTTTAGAGTATTGCACTCAACGGAGTCGTCGATAATAACTTTTATCATTCTACCCTCTCCTCCACACGTAAAGAAAATTATAAATTATCGCATCTCCAAGAGTATTGCACTGGAGGAGATCGTCGATAAACATAATTTTCTTATACAATATTGTTGTATGCACCTTGTATATGCATGGAATTAATTAAAATAATGAAGTAAATTTAAATTCGGTAATTAAAATATTACCTGGCGACCGTGAATAAAGTCGGGAACGCTTCAAAAGGATACAAATTTCAAGAATCTACCAATAGTAAAAAGAAATTTTTAAGAAAGGATACAAATTTTGAGATTCAACCAATAGTAAAAAGAAAATTTAAGAAGAGACACAAATTTCGAGATTTGACCAATAGTAAGGAGGAAAGATTAGAAAAAAAAGGGATAAGTTTTTTATGAAGGGATACTTTTGAATCATCGGAAAGCTGTAAGAATTTTTCTATTTAGTCTTTCAAATTACTTCTGTCTGAAAGAAATTTAGAGTTTAAAAATGGCTAGAACCTGTGACTATGATACAATGATTCAAAATGTAGTATTAGAATTTCCTGAAGAGAACGTTTATATTTGCGACGTACAAGGATTCCAAGGAATGTCTGGGGATTCTTTTATTTTTAAAGAAGTCAGTTTTCTGAATTTCAGAAAAACTGCTTTCCCAACTCCGTATCTTTTTAAACCTTCGATGACATATAGAGAATTGAGTCAAAAAGAAAAAAGCACAACGCAATAACTGGAAAAATATCACCATGGAATACCATGGAACTCTGGAGACATACCTTACCATCCTCTTCAAAAAAATTTTGAAATTCGTTTGCAAGGAGTCAAGAAAGTATTTGTCAAGGGTGTGCAGAGGGCACAATGGTTAGCTGATATTTTACCAAATATGTAAGTGATGTAAGTGAGTTTAACTTTCATACTTTTCATACTGCTTTTAAACTTTTTCAAACTTGTTTGATACTTTTTCAAACTTGTTTGATACTTTTTCAAACTTGTTTGATACTTTTTCAAACTTGCTTGATACTTCCTCATACTTGCTTCATACTTTTTCATACTTTCCCATACTTTTTTCATACTTTTTTATACTTTTTTTTTTAAATCATTTTCATACTATATCATACTGTTTTTTGAACCATGTCAATACTTTATAATATTTTATTTCTCATGTTGTATACACTTTAATGTACATTACGTCTTTATTTTTTAGAGCAATCAGTAACATTGAAGACTTCGGATGTCCATCATTAGAAAAAATAATGAATTGTAGACGATACACATGTTTTAACCACGACCTCTTTTTAAGGCGAAAACTTATATGCGCTGTTATCAATGCTATTTCAATACGAACATGGTTACATGATTATCTAGATGCTAAATTTGCCAAAAATTAAGTAGACAAAATTACTATTGATGATACATGTATAAAATTTTGTTGGCAATAAATTGAATCGAATAAAAAAAATAGAATTCTAGTTTTTTCTCAACCCTTCTTATGATTCTCATTGAAAAAATAAATTATAAGTCTGATTTTAAATAGTTAAAAATAAAATTCGGAAAATAAATTATCATTAAATATAAATAAGACAAAGATATGACTATTCAAATCAATAATAAATTGTTTTACATATAAACTTATATTTATTTTATTGTACTAACTGAATTTTTCATGTTATATTTATACTTTATTTTATTACTTCAACAGTTTTTTTTCTTTATATTTATGCATGTATTTTATTATTTTATTAATTTGTGATATTTCTTTTCAGTGACTTATGCAATATTATTAATATTAGGTATTTATTGTCATTCCAAGTATTGTTTTATGTATCTACTTATCTTTATTTATATATCTATTTATTCATCTATATTTTTAAAAGAGAAGGAAAACAAAATTGAACTCATTGTTTTTTATTTTTTTTTTGTTTTGTTAAATCTTATAATCATACGTATTAGAATTAATGAATAATGATAAAAAATTCTAAAAATATATATATATGTTATTTCAAATTAATCCAAATTTTCTCCTTAATTATCCGTGGTTGACCTATTGGAGGTGGTGGACGTGAATTTTGAGGATCCTAGACTGACTAGGAGAGTATCAGACCTCTGGATCACGGATTTTGCTCAAACTTTGGGATAAGTTTCCAGATGTCAAAATATGAAAGAAAATATAATTTTAGACCCCAACGCTCAATATTTCCCTAGTTACAGACAATTAAAGAATATCACTAAAAAAGTTACTAGATTTTCAAACGCTTACAGTTCCTTAGCATCGATACTTAGGAGCATAAAACTTTTTTTAAATAAAAGCTGAGCTCAAATCCTTTCGAAACAGTAGTTATAGCATGTCAAAATATTATTTTTTCCCAAAGTTATAGCGTAATAAACATTAGACCCAATTTCAGCTTTTGTTATTAATTAATGTTTTAAAAAGAAAAATCAGGTCCAATGTTTATCACGCTATAACTTTAGGAAAAAATGATATTTCGACATGCTATAACTACTATTTCGAAAGGATTTGAGCTCAGCTTTCATTTAAAAATAGTTTCAAGCTCCTAGCTGTTAATGCTAAGGAACTATATGCGTTTGAAAATCTAGTAACTTTTTTAGTGATTTTCTTTAACTGCCGGTAACTGGGGAAATATTGAGCGTTGGGATTTAAAATTTTGTTTCCTTTCATATTCTGACATCTGAAAACTTATCCCAACGTTTGAGCAAAATCCGTGATCCGGAGGTCTGATACTCTCCTAGTGAGCCTGTTAGAGGTGGTATTCGGGAATTTTGAGGATCCTGAACTGATGACTTTCTAATTTTTTTTTTCAGCTAGTTCTCGTCCCCTTTTCCTCATCCATTCTTGTGCTGAAGAGAATGGCTTTGCTTTTTTAGATCCTAAACAGAAAAATTTGAAAAAAAATCATTAAAAAAATATAATTGTTTAAAATAAATATATTTTTTTTTAAATAACAGTTTATCTGCTGAAGAGGTCGACGTTTTCGATGTTTTACTGGTTGAAGATTCCGCTTTGCTCGCCGAAGAGGTGGATCGGATTGCGTTTGAAAATAAAAATTTGAAAAATATTAAAAATTTAATTTAATAAAATAATAGAATTAATATTTTATTTTAAAAAATAACTATTTGCCTTATAATGAAGTAGATATTTCTGATCTTCTACTGACTGACGATGGCTCCGTTTTATTCGCTGAAGAGGTGGACGGAATTGCTTCTGAAGATGTGAACGGAGAAGTTGCCTTCTTGTTTGCTGCTACATCTGTAAATAAGAAAAAAGGAAAATTAAATTTATTTCTATATTAATAAAAAAGAAAAGAAAAAAAAACTGAAAGTTATCTTTTATTTTTTGTTTTTTGAAAATCGGGCAATTATTCTTGCTCGATCTTTTTCCTCACTTCATTTTGGTTGCTCTCGAAGCCGCACTCCAACTCGAGCTCGAGTTCGAAGTGCCCGAACTACTTAAGTCCGAACTGCTCGAACTATATGTAGCTCTTCTACTTGTCGAACTGCTCGAACTATATGTAGCTCTTCTTCTTGTCGAACTGCTCGAACTATATGTAGCTCTTCTTCTTGGCGAATGGTCAACTCTTCGTGTCGGGCTTATTCCTCGGTATAACTGCTGTAAAACAGTAATTGGGGGAATAGGTGGTACTAAAAAAAAAATTGATGTTAACCTTTTAAGGACAGGACTGGTCGATATTTCGACCACTCAAGTATCATAATATTTTTGAGTTATTTTGGAAATAATATAATTTTTTGGATATAAAAAATATTATGATGATTGAGTGGTCGAAATATCGACCAGTCCCGTCCTTAAAAGGTTAATAAATATTTTTTTAAATTTTAATATTATTTTTATTTTGAATACTTACGCGCTTCCACAGCTTCTATTGCCCATGAAAGATGCTCTAACATCATAAGCACTATGGGCCCATTGCTCATGAACCACCTTATGTATTCTTGCACCTTTTTGATGCTCTGAATTTTTGGCTGATTATTTTCCATTTTAGCACTCTTTTTTTTAACTTTTTTTTCTTGTTAAAGGAAATTAAAAAAAAATGATCCTCGAATTATTTTTCTTAAGTTGAGAAAATGTTGAAGATAATTTTCGAACTAACGAAATGTAGCTTGGAACGAGGTATTCATACAGAAAATTAAGATACTTATTTTACTATGTTTTTCATAAAAATCCTACGATTGGTGAAAATTTTTTTTTCAAAAATTTGTCAGCTCCCTTAGAGAAAATTTAGTCCATGCTTCATTAGTTTTGTACGCGCCTAAGATTTTAATTTTTATCGTCATGCAACTGACCCTTGCAATAAATACCAGTTTTTTCTCAAAAACATAGATAGACCTGTGACTATCAAATTTAAAAAAAGTGGGAGCATTTTTGAGAAGGAAGTCATGTATATATTTCCTGAAATAAGCAATCCTCCTTTTGAAATGATTGATCCCTTCAATAAATATCTTTTTCTCAGGAATACTTTTAAACACCTGTGATAGATCAAGCTTTCCTAATTTTTTTCTTAGTAAATTCCAAGAAAAAATAAAGGCACCTGCAAGATAACTTTTTTTCCCACACACACTTGTTACAAAAAAAAATGGTTTTTAAAGAAAAGGAATTCTCTTTTTTACAAAGGAGGTTCTCGTAAATCTTATTTTAAGTATCCATCCCTTATTTCAAACAAGAAAAAAAATGCATTAGACCCTTTCAATAAGTAACTTGTATCTCAAAAAAAAAATTTTGTTCGTCGAATTTCCGACCACCTGCAAAAAGCTGTTTTTCCTTAAGAAAACTGACACACATCTGAGACAAAATAAAATATTTTAAAAGAAAAAGATTTTCTTCCTTACAATGTGGGTCTCGTATATCTTCTTCAAGCATTCATTTCTTTTTTTTAAACATGAAAAAAGAATACGACTGACCCTTTCAATAAATATCTCTTTATCTAAAAAAACAAGAGAACAGGTAGCTGACCCTTTTAATAAATCTTCTTCTAAAAAAAATAGATTTCCTTTGAAAAAAAGACAGGGCATAACAAAGTGACTTAAACAGATTAGAAGGCAAATTTAAAAGTTTGCTTATTTATTATATCCTACAGGTTACATGATCCATTACTTTCATGCACCTGCGACTCAAAAGAGAACACACACGTAGTGTACTGCATTGAGATGGAGGTCATCCCTTCTTTTCTATTCTAAAAGGAGGTAAATTTTCATATAACGTTAAAGAAAACGCACAGTGGGCAGCACAGCGAAAAAGATCTGCCCTTTTCCTCTCTTCTAAGAGTGGGACAATTTTCCTGCGCCCTCCAAAATAGAACATATTGTATGCGGCGCTCTATCCTTTCTTTGGAAATAAGAAGGGACAGCCCTTTCTCTCCATCCCAAAATAAATATCCAATACATTTTTTGAGGAAGGGGAGACTCATAGGTATTTTAAATGGACCGGATTGTAAAACACTTAGTGGAGAGAGAAAAAGTGTTTTATCTTTTTTTATTTTCTAAACAGGGGGAGGAATTTATATGTATTTTAAATGACACGGATTCTAACACACTTGGAGGAGGAGAGGGGGTGTGCTACAATCCGGGTGTGCCAGAATGCCTATAGTCTATCTACTAGGATATAAATTGAACATTTTATGAATTTTATATTCTTAAAAAGAAAGAATTGAGTACAGAAGTACTTGACGATTGCTTGATTGATTTTAAAACTTTATTTAGCCAAAACTGTAAATATTTCATGAATTTTATATAATCAAAGAGAATGAATTGAATACGGAAGTACTCGACGATTGCTTAATTGATTTCAAAATTTTCTTTAGCAAAAACTATAGATGAATCAAATAAAAGGTATAAATTTGATGATAATTACTCAATTCATTTTAGTACTTTCAAGAGCTGAAATTAAAAAATAAATATGATGTATGTAGTGAAAAGATTTTTAAAAATATTTAGAATAAATGTTCTAAAGATTGCTATACTATTCAATACCTAAACTCGCCTAAATTATACTTTTTTTTAAAAGTAATAATAGCGATATAAAATACACATATAATAAAAAAAACAAATCTTGATGATTTTTTATGTGAAATAGAGATGTTAATTTTCTTATTTTAAATATATATATATCTATATTAGTACTATATAGATATACAGGCTGCGTATAAGCTGGAGTGATAGATTCCTAAAATTGCCTCACTCTTCCTATTCGCTCTGCGCTTCTATGCATGTCTATAATCGTTGATAAAATTAACGTTATAGGACATTCTATTTCCTAAACCGAACATCATCGAAAGTTTATCAAATGATATAAGAAGGCATGCGTCCAGCGAAGAAGGATTCATTCGATCTTATGCTGTCAGAAGCGCAAGATCTAAGCATTCTGTATATATATATATATATATATATATATATATATATATATATATATATATATATATATATATATATAAGAGCAGGCCGTATTAGCTGTCCTTGTATAATTGAGTTTTTTGTCATTTCCTCAAGTATTCATCGATGTATCTACAAATTAAAGATTGAGCACAATAGATATTATTATGAATATCTATGCACAAGAACACAAAATTCTACCGATTTGTTTTTTGAGAAAAGTAAGGAACGCTTAAGTGAAAGGTGATGTTTATAATATTTTTGCGTTTCTTACTTTTCTCGAAAACAAATCGGTAGAATTTTTTGTTCTTGTGCATAAATATCCATGATAATAATATCTATTGCGCTCAACCTTCAATTTGCAGATAATCCGTTAATACTTAAGTAAATAACAAAAAACTCATTTAGATAAGGACAGCGAATCCGGCCTGCTCTTAAAGTAGACTTGACTTGTTCCACGGTCGCCAGGTAATATTTTAATTACCGAATTCAAATTCACTTCATTAATTTTATTAACTACATGTATATACAAGATGCATACAGCAATAATATAAAAAAAATACATTTTTTAACGATTTCCTCCAGTGCAATATTCTTGGGAATGCGATAGTGCGTATTTTTTTTTATTACATGTGAAGGAGAAGGTATAGTGATAAAAGTTATTATCGAACAACTCCGTTGAGCGCAATACTCGAAAGAGTGCGATAATTTACTTTTTTATTGCTGTGAGATATGCAGAAAATTTTTTAAATCGACGAAATCTTTGAGTACATCACTCTTAGATGTGCGATAAATAACACTTTTATTTAATGCAAGATCCTTTTATAAATAATTTTTTGAATATAGTCTTATATAATTTAAAATACTTAATCTCTTTATTCGTTAATTAATGAAATATATATTTTACAAATTTTGAAAAGTTACATGCGCTGACGGTCTGTATCGTCTTTTGCTGTTGTTATTGTTTTTGCCCGTTTGAGTGAATTGCTGCACTCTCCATTTATGTGGCTCTATCTTTTTCCTTGTCCTGGCAGTCAAAATTGTGATGCGATAAATCAGGACGCTTGATATTCTGATTTTTTGCCTTTTTTCTATCGAATTCTTATAATGGTTTGTATTATTTAGTGTTTTTGTGTCAAAAATTTTTTATTTCATATTAGTTTTTTGTTTTTCCTTATCATTATTATTATTATTATTTATATCATTTGTCTTATTTACAGTATTTCAAGTATTCATTTGCCCACCCTTGAACCGTCATAATAGCTAAAAATGTAGCTATGAACGTTCGGGCATTACTGTATTAAGTTCTTTTTGTTTTGCTGAGACTACTGGATTTATGTATTGAATTTTTGATCTTTCGATCATGCTTTTATTCAGTAAGTTCTCAGTTTTCGCATCTAATTTACTTGTTAATTTTACATTATGTAGGTGTAGTTTATCTTTCATTGTTTTAAATTTATTTTCATGCTTTTAAATTAATACGGGCTTCCTTCTAAATAATTTTTTATCTTTTATCATAAACTTTTTCATTTTTTCTTTGTTTAATTTATTTAATTATTTAGATTTAATTTTTCTATTAATTTTTCTTTTTTCTGGCCACTTTTTTGCCATATTATTTTTATTATTGAAGTTTTGCACTTCATTTATTTCTTCGATCTCTATATGTAGAGTCAAGTATTCATTATTTATAGTTTTCAATTTGTATGATATTATATCATCTTTATTATTTATCTGGAAATTTATTTTCTCACGCCGCATATTAATAAGCATATTAAGTGTTTTCTGGGTATCATACCCGATTATACATTGTTTGATTAATTGTGGTATTATTATAGATATTATTTTTGTTTGTAAATTGTTAATTTCTGCATTGGCATATATTTGTTTTGTTAATCTTGCTGATTTTGTGCATGTGGCATTTTTTACGATTATGCCTGTTAATGGCATCGTTAAACAATTTTTAAATATCTTTTAATTATTTAAATAAAATTTTTCTAATATACAGGTGATTTTACTCCCTGCGTCTATTAGAGCTTTAGATTCTATTCCCTGGATATTTATCGTAATTTCGGGACATTGAATCACTTCATTTTGTTTATTATACATTATTGAGCATATATTTATTAATTTATAATCATTTGTTATTTTTTCAAGCTCATTCTGATTAAATTTTATTATATGTTTATATTCAATTAACGAACCCTTAAAATCTTTATTCGTTTTCGTTTTAATATATAAATTTTTAGTGGTTTCTAACCTATCTTTAAAATTTGATGTGTTAAACATTTCATTATACGGTTTATTATCATTTTCAATTATTCTAATAGTACTCTTTCAAAATTCAGGTCGCCTCACTGCCTAAATCTATTTATGCTTGAATTTTGATCTCTTCCACCTCTAATGGTATCTGAGGACATTTCTTTTTCATGATGTTGTCACCGTCAGGTTCAATATTATATAAGAGTTCGCTACGAGGATCACTAAATATAGTGTCAACCTCAAAACTTTCTTTTTTATCAGTTTCATTTAGCTGATTTATTTTGCTTTTTCCTGGATCCGAATTACAAAATGCAACTCCTGTCAGTTTCCCGATTTTAATGTACCTCCTTCTGGAAATAAGCTCGTAACATCTACACCTTCTTCAATAAAGTCTTGTTGACTTGTCGATGAGTTTTAACCTTTTGGTTTATTCCCTCGTTGCACTCTCATTTCATTTACCTTATGTGCATTATAATGGTTTTGGTTATATCCATTCTCATTATAATGCTTATTATAATAATTTAAATTTTTGTTTGGATGGCTTTTATTCTTTTCCGTAGGATCTTGTTCATCCTCTTGATTTTGATCATCAAAATAAAATTCTGATAAAAGTGCAAAGAATGCAGTTTTATCTTTAATATGTTGCACGCGTATTGCACTTCGGATTCCTCTATCAAAATGACTGCTTAATTGAGTTAATATTTCACAATCATCTCGATGTTGATCTAGTTCTTGCACTAGATTCAATAGTTTCATTGCATATAATTATCTATTTAAATTCTTTTTAGGAATGAATTTTTCGAATTAAATTTTTCTTTTTATTGCTTTCTGTGTATTTTCATTCCAGAATTGTAGCCTGAATCTTTCTTCAAATTCCTCAAATTTATAATATCATATATATAATATAATAACATATCATTGTAATATCATATCATATCATTCTCATTGATATTAAACCAACTTTGAGCAATTCCTTCTGAAGTTTGAGAATAAATATATTTAATTTCTTTTTCATTTAATTTAGTGACATCTATATACCGTGTAAGATCATTTAAGAACTTAATTTGGTCTCTCTTCTGGTGTCCCGTTAAATTAAGGAATTTTTAAATTTAATTTTTTAGTAGCACCACTTAGTGCTATTTGACTACCATTACAAGTATGATTTACTGTAGAATTATCTACTTGTTCTTGCAAACGTTTCGTGGCTTCTTCATTTTCTCTCAACGCCTCATCAAGTTGATATATTTTTTGATTCCTTATGTTTGCCATTATATCATTTTCTTTAACAAGATCATTTAGAACTTTATTTTCTGATTTCAAACTCTCTATTTTATTTTTAAAGCTTGAATTCTTTTTGCCATTCAGATTTGGCTTCTTCTAATCTTTCATTCATTTCTTTTTTAAGATCAGCTTTGGCTTCTTCTAATTTTTTATTCATTAAATTTTCTAAAAGTTTTAATGATTTTTTTCAGAGAATCTTGGTTAATTTGCATATTACTTTGCAAAATACTCTGATTGTTACATCTCCTTCGATGTTTATTATCCTAGCTTCTAAGCCATCTTGATTTTCATCGAGGCATTTTATTAATTCCTCGGCTACTGCTCTTTCCATGAGCATGATTTTCTTATAACTTCAGGAGAATTTGCATCTGAGAGCTGATCGATTACATTTAAAAGTTTTTCAGATGTCTTCTCATGTAACTTCAGGATTGACTTTCTTTTCGACATTCTAAATTTAATTGTAAATTTAAAAAATAAAAAAAACTGAGAAGAAATTCTATTTTGTAATTCAATACAGCTTTGAATTGAATTATATATACTTTGAATTCACTTTCAAAGTGTTTAGATTTGATTTAAACCTCAATGGAAATTGCCTAAGTGGAAACTAACCATTATATTTTATTTCAACAAACTAACACATCTACATGTGTATGTGTGTGCTTACACTTACATATGAAATTCTTTTGCTTTGCTTTTTATTCTATTATTTAAAATTCAAAGTTTTTAAATATTTATATTTAATAGAATTAATAATTTATTGCAATTTTATTGTTGCAAATGAATTTAATTAATTAAGTTTAATCAGTTATGCATATAAAATGCAGAAAAAATTAAAAAAAATTTTTTATGCTCTTAGGTGGATTTAAACTTCCGCCCTCCGTATGCAAAACAAGTGCTGTGAAATTGATTTTTTTTTTAAATATGTCTATTTGCTTATTTTTAATACATAACAGGATACATAGGTGCAAATAACTCTACAAAAAAAAGCCTTATAATATAATATAAAACACGCATATACATGGTATAAAACGCTCGCATATAAACAATATTGGAATGAGATACTGTTCACGCCATCACGAGGCGGTGAGTTAATGGCTGCTTGCTCAACGCGCCTTTTATTCCCACCCCCCCTTTTTCCCTCTCTGTTCAATTTTCTTTACCGCCGACACGCCTATATAAGGATCGCGCGGCCAGGGTTCAGTTCAGTTGCTGTATGTAAGCGGATGGGAATACACATGCAACTTTGTTCAATAAGTATAGTTCAACGAATCAAACGTAACGTTCACTCACCCCTCCACTCTCAAGAGACCGAGAAGAAAAGGAAACATTGGTCCTTCGAGCCGGATTGAGTTGAAGTTTCAATTTTTGCTTTCTGTGTATGTTTAATTGGAGCTAAAAGAAGGTAAGATGCAGTGAACTTGTACAGCCTAAAACAAAAGGACGCGCATTTTCCCGCGCAAAAGTCGCGTCTCGCGTATTCCGTTTCGCCTTTTTACTGTAGTCTTGTGATTTGGCGGGCCGCATGAAAACAACAGGACGCGCATTTTCCCGTGCAAAAGTCGCGTCTTGCGTACTCCGTTTCGCCTTTTTACTGTAGTCTTGTGAGTTGGCGGGCGGCATGAAAACGAAAGGACGCGCATTTTCCCGCGCAAAAGTCGCATCTCGCGTACTCCGTTTCGCCTTTTTACTGTAGTCCTGTGATTGGGCGGGTGGTATGAAGACAAAGGGACGCGCATTTTCCAGCGCTGAAGCTGCGTCTCAAATCTTCCGTTTCGCCATTTTATGATAGCTTTGTAATTTGGTGGATGGCAGAAAGGTACGCATAAAGGACAAAGTGCATATGCCATTGCACATTTGTCACTCATTTCCCGCGTTTTTTTTTCTTTCTTCTTTTTTCTTCCATTTTTTTCTATTCTTTCTTTATTCTCTTTTTTGATCGAGCGTCTAAAGAGAGCCCACCCTTTTCTTTCTTTTTTCGCTTCGCCTTATCGTAGTCTACGATTCGGTGAGTGGCATGGGGGTGCAAGTAGGAGGGCAAAGTGTATGTTCCATTGCACATTTGTCCTCTCGCTTTCCATGCTTTTTTCCATCTTTCTCTTCTCCCATTTCTTCTCTGTATCAAACATGCTGGTTCTTTTTTCATACCTAGAGCATTGCAGGTAGCAATTAGCTGGCTTGATGAAATCAGGATTCCTGATGCTTTTGCCTCATTTTACCCTTTTCCTTATAACGTGTTAGATTACATAAAGAAATACAACATGAAAAGTTGTGACTCAAAAGGGGTGCATAACATACTGCACACCTTTCAACGCTTTGTTAACATACGGGAATGAAAAGGGGAGCTTCCACGAGCGGTATGGCGGGCGGCCTTACTAGCAGGTCATCCTGTGGTTTTTATGTGTAACTTGATCAAGTGTAGCTCGGAGTGACGACTCCAACTCGGTAATGTTTGAGGCGCCGATGACTCTCGGCTCGCCGATCGACCCAGAAACAAGTCAAATAGACAAAAGGGGGAAGACCTCGTGCTTAGCATGGTCTCCGCCTCACCTAATCTAGTGGGCCTCAGTTCGCCTTTCTAACTTAGTCAATCAAGAAAATCGTCTGCTAACGTTTTCCTGAGGCAACGAGATCGCACGTCTCTGCCTATCTCTTTCCAGAAGAGTCATGGAAGGAAGCTCCCTGGCGATTGTGCATCGCTCGATATCGAGACCTGCTTCTTTTTTCAGATGGAATTGGCTGCCCAAATCGCTCTCGTAGAAATCATTTGAAGGACAGCCGACGACATAAACGCTACTCCTGCGAATCGATGGACAGCAGGCTTGGCGACTAGCCGCTTGGAATTGCTGGAAACCTACTGGTCAGATTTTCTGGCAAACCATGTTGCTCTTGTGAGGGAAGGCGCAGCCGCCAACCCCTCTTATTTCGCCGAAGATTGCTACCATCAAGTGGAAGGGCTCTATCTATCGTCAAGAGGCCTAATATACGACGTTCAATTGCGACTTCAACCTGAGACAACAAGAAGAGAGACGAGCAAGAAAGGAGGCCTACAAATAAAGCCTCTCGCCTTTCGCGAGTGGTGGTCCCCGAGTTCAGTGGTCATCGTCAGGATTGGGAATCATTTAAGGATTTGTTCAAGTCACTTATTCATAGAAATAAGACCTTGAGTGATGTAGACAGACTCTATTACCTCAAGACTCTTGTCAAAAGCGAAGCAAAATAAGCTTTAGAAACCATTCAAGTAACCACAAACAACTACGCTGTCGCCTAGTCGATTCTTGAGGCTCGCTACGACAACGAACGCCTGTTGGTGCATGACCATCTATGTGCTTTGCTGAAATTACCACGCCTTCTGGAAGAGTCAGCTTCAGGTCTACAAAAGTTACTCGATACTATTCAACAGCATCGAGACCAATAGAAATCCCTCAACCGACCAGTGGATCAGTGGGACTGCTGGTTTGCAACCCTGACGACTCTCTCAATAAATCCAGTGACAAGGCGGGACTGGGAGGACGAGCTTCAAAGAAAGGACGAGGTGCCTCAGAATGCTGACTCACCTTTTGAAGTGCTGAAGGCATTTTTGCAACGCAGATGTCGAACCTTGAAGTCCGTTGAAGCCGGGCCTTCTAGACGGGCTTCACGACCAAAGGGATGGCTCCGACAAGGTGACCCTCGCAGAAGGGTAACAGCGGCTGCGACGACCACAAACACTGACGCAAGTCAGAGATGTCCAGTCTGCACCGACTATCACTACTTAGGTCATTGCCAAAAATTCAAGTCTCTCAGCCCGATCATGAAACGTAAAATGGTGACTAAAGCTCATATCTGTTTCAACTGCCTGGGCTCGGGACATGGAGTTGCAAATTGCCCATCAACAAGATCATGTTGGAAATGTGGTCGACGTCATCACACTCTCATTCATGAAGGAGCGAATAAGAGATCAAGAGAAGCTGCTGGACCGTCTGTACCTGCTAAAGTTCGAGCTCCCACAATCCAGTCAACAACCGCCGCCACCACTGCACGCGAACAGAGAGATATTTCGCCCCCAACGGTTATTTGACCAGCTTTTTTGCCGACGGCAACCATTGCTTTAAGCAACGGGCGAGGGTGTCGAGAAATGGTTAGAGCCCTTCTTGACCCCTGTTCAGAGGTGACCATCGCTGATGATGAACTGATTCGTCGCCTTAGTACCCCCCTCAAACCAAACGGAGTCAACATATCAGGAGTTTCAAGTAGGCCCATAGATTTCTCCAGGTTCAGGACCCAAGTCTATAAAAGCTCAAAGGAACACGAACGCCAATTATCAGTAAAGGCGCATGTTCTTAAACACATTGACATAATAACTCCGACGTCGGCGTTCAGCTCGGAAATCTTGCAAGGATTAGCAGGTCTGGAACTAGCTGACCAGTACTTTATGACTCCTGGAAAAGTACACGTCATCTCAGGAGCTGATGTCTACAGCAGTATAATGCTTCTGGGAATCCGACATCAAGCTCATTTATTGGCGCAACGCACAATCTTTGGCTAGGTACTGACCGGCACTCAGAACCAAGATGCTGTTGTCTCGGTCACCACCGCCTCTACTGGGATTGACAGCGAGGAAAGAGAACCTTGGCATGAAAGGATAATAGGGCTCCTTCACCGATTCTGGTCCCTAGAAGAGGTACCACAATCAACCAGAAAATCTCAAGATGATATAACTTGCGAAAGCATCTTCGCGTCCTCGCACAGCAGGGACAAGACAGGGTGTTCTATAGTGCGTCTCCCGCTGAGAAGCGGAAAGGAATACACATGTAACTTTGTTCAATAAATATAGTTCAACGAATCAAACGTAAAGTTTACTCACCCCTCCACTCTCAATAGACCGAGAAGAAAAGGAAACAGATACAATAGAAAGTTATTATTTTAAAGGTATTGACAGATTCGTTTCTAAAACCTAAAATTAAGAAGTGTGAAAAGCAGTAGAAAATTATAAAAAAGTCCGCGTACTATATCGATAAGAGATGAGTAAAATGATGGAAGTATTATATATAGGGTAATCTCAGTAATGTATTTACATATGTTTGTGTTCAAGATAAATACTACAGTAACTATGATTTAATTTTTCATTTTAATTTTATATATCATTAAAAAAATAAGGATTTTCTTCTCCGTTTGTTGCGAATTTCGTAAATATTTTTAATATTTATTGTTAATTATAAAGAGGGCGCTAGAGTCGCCATCGTTACTTATTTAAACTAAAAAATATTGTAAGTCCGGATTGTTTTTATTAAGATTTATTTTAGAAAATTTAGTGATTTTGACTGATTCTATTATTAAATCGTTTATTTTTGCGGAAATTTCTTTTTCGCAGGAATCACCACGTATTCCCTCAAGAACTAAATTTTTTATTTTCTGTGGTTTGAGTGCGTATGTGTAAAATTTGATTTTATTTTCGCATAGTATAGTTTTAACTTTTTCGAATGTATTGATATCGTTTGTAAATAAAGATTGTGTACTGTTGTTAAAATTTCTAATTCTAAATTTGGTTTCATCAATAGTCGCCATTAAATATTTAATTACATTCTTTAGAGTAACATAGCACGCGAGTATAGAGGGCGATCTTTCACGAGTCTGTAATTTTTTTTCTTTTTCTGTTTCTTGGAACTGCGTTGTTATACCTATAGCTTCTGAATGTTGCTTCAATGTTTTATGACTTGTTTCACTTGTAACCAGTGCTGGAGAGACTTTTGCCTCAATAAACTTGATGCGCGCCCTCACTAGAAAAAGTGATGTCTTCTGCTACGTGAATCATATGTATTGCCTTACATTTTATCATGCATGCATCACTTTTTTTGGTGCATTAATCGTAAAACACAGTGCAAGGTGGCGCCGTATCGATATTCATCTTGCATATTCCAAAAATATTGTGCATGCGCGCCACCTTGTAGTGCGTTTCTAAAACGCACTATCTTTTATGGTGCAAAAGTCTCTCGGTGTGTCTGACTTGCAAGAAGTTGATCTGCAGATAAAGATTCCACTGTTGTGACGATGTCTTCTTCCTTATCCATGTTCAATGGCGCAAATATATTGGTACTTTCTATGTTTTTCAGCGGTGCGGGCTGATGTTTTTTAATCATGTTGATGAATTTGACTTGGCCGAATCCCATTTGGCCGAATTTTTTTGGCCGAAAGTTATTTCGTCGAATGAGTCATTTGGCCGAATGGTACATTTAGTGGAGAGATATTTGGCCAAATGGATCATTTAGCCGAAAGTTACTTGGCCGAAAGGAACATTCGCGATTTGCGTTGAATAACCAGCAAGTTCTATTAATAACAATTTCTACATTTCTTGTGATTAACATGTTATTTGTAATGTATACTGTCAATAACCACACGTGATGTGCGCCGGATAACCAGCAAGTTCTATGTATAACAATTTCCACATACATTTTTTGTGATTAAGAGGAGGTCACGTATCTCTGTCCTTTTCTAATCAAAGAAATGATTTTTTCACAAAAACTAATAACTTTATCAAAAAATGAAGAGAAAGCCGCATCTTGTATCAAAAAAAGCAATATTTTCTTTGATAAGAAAAAATTAATTTTATTCTTTCGTTCTTAAGAAAACCTTGAAAAACCAAATTGTCCACCCTAACCTCTATGATTTAAGTTTTTCAAGGTTTTCTTGAAAACGAAGCAATAAAATTAATTCTTTCTTATCAGAGAAAATATTGCTTTTTTTATTACGAGATGCGGCTTTCTCTCCATTTTTTGCTAAAGTTATTAGTTTCTGTAAAAAACTAAATTCTTTGATTAGCAAAGGACAAAGATACGTGACCTCCTCTTAACGTATTATTTGTAATATATACTGTCAATAACCAACCGCGATGTGCGCCGAATAACCAGCAAGTACTAAGTATAACAATTTCCACATACATTTTTTGTGATCAACGTGTTATTTGTAATATATACTGTCAATAACCAGCCGCGATGTGCGCCAGATAACCAGAAAATTCTATGTGTAACAATTTCCACATACATTTCTTGTGATAAACGTGGTATTTGTAATATATACCGTCAATAACCAACCACTATGTGCGCTGGATAACCAGCAAGTTCTATGTATAACAATTTCTGCATACATTTGTTGTGATTAACGTGTTATTTGTAATATATACTGTCAATAACCAACCGCGACGTGCGCCGGATAACCAGCAAGATCCGTGTATAACAATTTCAATGCATTTTTTTGAATAAATAATAACTTCACTTTATTGTTCTTGAATATTGTGGAGTATTAAATAATACTATACTGCTAAATGCTGAAGTATATTGTGCATTTAACAGTGATTATTATGTATTTGAGCAAATATTCCTTTTATCAAATGACCCTTTCCGTCAAATAACTTTCGGCCAAATAACCCTTTCAATCAAATGGCCTTTGGCTAAATGACCCATTCGATCAAATGGCTTTCGGCCAAATAACTTCGGCTAAATAGGATTCGGCCTAGTGGAATTCGGCTAAGCGTCCGTAATCCATCTTGGCGGAGCGTCAAGCAGACAGGTCCGCTCACAACGAGAGTTACACTGCGACTTCACTGTGCCATTAAGCTAACGTAGCTTAGGATGCACTAACCGTAATAAAGTGTTATTTCACAGCCTTTAAACGTTGATATAGATGTACTAATTTTTATGAGACTATTTATAATTAAATAAATATTTTTTATAATAAATTAATAATTAATTTTTAGTTTCTCATCTCTTTTGGTTTTGACTACGTTAAAGTCATCAAACCTCTCCTCTGCCTTTTATTGGTCACTGTGCCATTAGGCTAACGTAGCTTATGATGCACTAACCGTATTAAGATGTTATTCCACAGCCTTTATACGTTGATACAGATGTATTAATTTTTATGAGACTATTTATAATTAAATAAATATTTCTTATGATAAATTATTAATTAATTTTTAGTTTCTTATCTCTTTTGGTTTTGACTACGTTAAAGTCATCAAACCTCTCCTCTAATGCTTCCACGCGTGCATAATCAGTGCCCTCAAAGAGCCCCCCGTTATATAGAGGTTTCATCTAGTTTTTAATTCTAAATTCTTCATTTATTGTTATATGACCTTTAATGCATGTCCTGTCACGGTCGCCAGTTGAAGCCGGCTTTACTTTATCCATGGTCGCCAGGTAATATTCTAATTACCGAATTTGAATTTACTTCATTAATTCAATCTATCACATGCATATTCAAGGTGCATACAGCAATAATGTGAGAGAATATTATCTTTATCGACGATCCCCTCCAGTGCAATACTCTTGGAGATACGATGGTTTCTAATTTTCTTTACGTGTGAAGGAGAGGGCAATGTGATATAAGTTATTATCGATGACTCCGTTGAGTGCAATACTCTAAAGACTATAAAAACGTATTAATGATAAAACTGCATTCTTTGCACTTTTATCTGAATTTGATTTTGATGATCAAAATTAAAAGGATGAGCAAGATTCTACGAAAAAGAATAAATGCCATCGGAACGGAAATCCAAATTATCATAATAAGAATTATTATAAGAATGGATATAACCAAAAGCCTTATAATGTACATTAGGTAAATAAAATGAAAGGGCAACAAGGAAATAAACCGAAAGATTTAATCCCAAAGCAAAAATCGTTAAGTCAACAAGACTTTATTGAAGAAGATGTAGATGTTACAAGCTTATTTTCAGAAGCAGGAACATCAAAATCGGGCAACGGACAGTAGTTGTATTTTGTAACTTGGATCCAGGAAAAAGCAAATTAAATCAGCAAAATGCAATTAATAAAAAAAAAAGTTTTGAGGTTAACACTATATTTAGTGATCCTCGAAGCGAACTCTTATATGATATTAAACCTGACGGTGTTAACATCATAAAAAGGGAATGTCCTCAGATACCATTAGAGGTGAAAGGCATAAAAATTGAAGCATGAATGGATTCAGGCAGTGAGGTGACCTGTATTTCGGCAGAGTTCTATAAAAATAATTTTCATATTTTTAATGATCGACCAACTTTACCCATAGCAGAAAAAGTTATTAAGTGTGATGCTAGTTTAAAATCAACAAAAATAACTAAGCAAGTTATCTGTTAAGGTGGCTAGTATTGAATTGATTGCTATTTTCATCGTAGTACCAAAGCTAGTGAGAGAATGCATAATTGGCTACGATGTACTAAAAAGCTTAAAAATGATTTCAGATACTGTACATAAAAAAATATGTATCAGTAATCAAAATGAAAAGGAAATTATTTCTTATATTGATATCATTCTTGAACAGAATGAATATCAAAGTTTGAGTATTGAGTACAGTGAAAGTGTCTCAAAACCAAATAATAGAAATTTAAATGATTCTTAGTACAATTTTATGTATGAAGAGATCGAACAAAAATTATCGCTAAATGAAAACCTTACAGATGAACAAAAACAAAAGTTAATTATGTTATAATTTCATTATTGTGCAATATTTAATAATAAACCAGATTTGCTAGATATTTATAAGCATGGGTTGCAGCTCAAGGACGATGAACAATTTTCTGTTACTATTAATTATAAGGAAAAGGAAGAGAAAGACGTTGAATGAATGCTTGGATCAAATATTATCAGAAGATCAACGAGTCCGTTTTAAAGAATAATTTAAAATTTCATTCTTGTATAAAAGAGCAAACTAATTTATTTTTACTTTTTTTGTTCAATTTTCACTCTTTTAGGTTTAGAGTTTAGAGTTTCTTAAATTTACTTTTATTTAAAAGAAAAAAGTTTTTTATTTACTCTTTATGAATGCAACATTTAAATTTTCTACTTTTGCAAAGTACAATTTTTGTAATTTACTCTTATAAAAAATAAAAAGTTCTTGATTTACTCGTTTTTAAGAGCAATTTAACATTTTGTTTTTTTATAAAAGAGCAAACTAATTTATTTTTACTATTTTTGTTCAATTTTTACTCTTTTAGGTTTAGGGTGTATTTTCCTTTCAGCTTCGAATACTATTTATATTTGAATTTAAATGGACTTTCAAGGGACTTTGTAAATACAGCGTGTTTAGCTTTGGCTTATTTGTTTGGCCTTGAGTTTATGATGTTCTTCGGTCTTGAAGCTTACTCGTCCTTGAATTCATTTCATGTGTGTAGCACGTGTATAATTTAATGTCTCTTTAAATTCGCATTTGAATATTCGTTTAATATAATATATTATTCTCTACTTTTTTCTATTTAAAAATAGTTCTGTGCACCTCAATTTTTATTATTTTTTAAATTTAAAAATACGAATATGTTTAACTAATTATGTAGAATTTAAATATACTATAAAAAAAATTCCGATTATTTACGGGTCGGGTCTCAAACTCTCGACCTTTTATATGAAAAACGCATGCTTTACTACTTAGCCAACGTAGTTCTCATGCTCTCATATGATAGATTTTAGTTTTATTTTGCTCCATCCTTTTTTTTCTTTATTTCTTATTAATTATTGTTATTGTTATTGTTAGCTGCTTTTATTGTTTTTATTTATTTTATTTTTATAAGATTTTTCGTTATTATTTATTAGTGTGTAAATTAATTGCGTATTGATTCTAATTTGTTTTAGCGCTAGTGGTAATTGTTCATTTAAATGCTTAAAAATTCTACTAATGTTATTATCGTTAATTTCTCATTCTTTTATTGAATAACCTCATTCTTTGTGTATATTTTTTATTTCAACTTCTAATTTATTTATTTCGTGTTTTAAATTGTTTATTTGTTGTGTTTGTGTCGTGTGTTTCTGTACCGACTCTTAGATAAATTGTGCTACTGTTTTCTTTTTCATTATTTATATTTTACTTATTATTATGTTTTATAAAGAAAAATGACTGAAAAATTTGCAAAATTTTTTAATTACAATTAAGTTTGTACTATATTTTAAATTCTCTTAAATTATTAACAACGTAGGCCTTATTTAAGATTTATTTTTCATATTGATTATAAATATATATTTTCATGTATGATTTATTTTTCATATTAAAAATAAATTATACATAAAAATATATATTTTAAACTATCATAACTCCTTATTGATGGCTCTGACTTATATGATCAAACATTTATTTCAAAGTTCATGTAAAATGAAAAAAAATAAGCCTTTGAAAAGCAATTTTTAAAGTAGCGAACAATGAATAATTTCAATTACTATGTAATCCATATAAGAATCAATAGAAAACTTCAAAATTCAGGTCTGTAAAAAATCTCGCTAACTCTCCTCTTCATTTACAATAAGAAGTATTCTGATGAATTTCCCTCTAAAACATCAGGATTTTTAGAAAAAAAAATGATAAAGTTAGAACTTTTTCAAAAAATTTCCAAAATTTTCAAATTTTAAGGATCTATAGCTCTTGATACTTTTAATTTAGATCCTTGAAATTTTTTTTACATATTTTGGGTAACAAACAGAATATATTCTCAGAGTTTCAGCGATTTTAATTTTTTTTGCTCTTTTAATTGATGTGAAATGTCCTATACATATATATACATATGTAAACTGACAAGCGCATAGGTAACGTTGTTGTGGAAATTCAGTTTATATTTTTGAATATTTGTAAATATTTTATATTTTTACAATGATGAAAAATTAATTATAATAATTAATTATATTTTATGAGTTTAAATATTTAAAATTCATTTAAATGAAAAAATAATATGAGAGAAAGAGAGATAGAACGATGAATATTCAAGTATCTAAGGTATATACACGGTGGGCCATTTTAATCTACCCAACCGGAAAACTCAGTTTTTTTGCACGCTACGAAAAAATGATTAAAACAAAGGTTGCTCAGAAAAATAGGGGCCATCGACTTGTGTAGACAGATTTGATCTTGAAATCAATTTTCAAATGTCTGTCGGCATAGCTCTTCCTCTAATAACGTTGTAATTCCTCTTATAAATGGCCATTTCAAAATTAACGTAACTGAGGCCCCCCCTCAGCCCCTCTCGCCCCCCTCACTTTTTACAGCCCCCCCTCATTATGCCCTCCCCATCGCTATGATATTATGTTTTAGTAATTAGTAATAAAAAAATATTCTTATTATTAATAATATTCTATTATTTTAATAACAATTATAAGTAATTGAATATTATTATAATTAGTAATGTTTTATTATTATAACTGTAACTGTAACTAATTAATAATATAAAGTTTTTTCGCTGCATTTCATTTATATTCTAATATTGTATTTCAAAAATAAAAAAAAATTATTATTGTTAATATTTTATTAATATAATTGCAAACATAACTAATTGATAATACAAAGCTTCCTCTCTGGATTTTCTTTATTCAGATAAATATATAATATTTTTATTTCTATGTATTGTATCTTTATTTTTATGATTAAAAAAATTTAGTAATTACAAAAGTAAACTATAAATTACAAAATGAATTTAGCTTAATATCCATAGGTACTTTATTAACAACTTTAATAAAAGATTTCTGGGCTTGAGACCAGCATAATAATATATGGCTGCATTAAAAGGTTTAAAAGCTTACAAATTCATTTCTTATTATCGCTGAAGCGTACAAATCTATTATTTGTTGTCGCTAAAAAAAACTTATAAAAGCTTACAGATTTATTATTTGTTGTCGCTAAAAAAAGCTTATAAAAAGCATACAGATTAATTGTTTGTTATCGCTGAAAAAAGCGTACAGATTTATTGTTTACTGTCGCTAAAAAGGATTACAAATTTATTTATTATTGTCGCTGAAGCGTACAGATCTATTGTTTGTTGTCATTAAAAAAACCTCATATAAGCATATAAATTTATTGTTTCTTGTCGCTAAAAGAAGCTTACAAATTCATCTTTATTGTCGCTAAAATAGCTTACAAATTTATTATTGTCACTAAAGCGATTGTTTGTTGTCGCTAAAAAAACTCTACTTTAAGTCTTTTTAAAATATTTATCATTATTCTGGAATATATATTTTCTTTGATCTCATCTAATAATATCAATTATTAGTAATTAATTATAAAACTTTTATATCATGTCATATTGCCTGTTGACATTTATTTTTATAAAAACAGAAAACTTACTATCCAATTACGTTTTTGAAATATTTTTATCACATTTTAAAAAATCAAATCAAATTTCTCAAACTTAATATGCTCTATGAAAAAGCATTGCACTAAAGCACTTAGCAACGTTTTTTAAACATACATAATATCAATAAAGAAATAATTAGGCTTATAATTGATAAATGACATTTAACTAAATGATTTTTAAACTTATTTTAATAGTTTTTGAGTATTAAAACCAGATGATCATGTTTATTATGTGACAGGCTATTTTCAATAAGAAAAATAAATTTTACGTGAAAATGTATATTTAAAACTGTGATAACTCCTTATTGGTGACTTTTGCTTACACGAACCAAAATTTATTTTAAAGTTGATAAAAAATAGAAAAAAATAAGCCTTCGAAAGCCAATTTTGGCAGTAGCAAACATTAAATAATTTCAATAACCATGTTTTACATATTAGAGCCAATCAGAAAACTGCGAAATTCAGGTCTGTAAAAAATCCTGCTAACTCTCTTCTCCATTTACAACAAGAAGTGTTATTATGCACTTTTCTCTAAAACATCAGGATTTTCAGAAAAAAAAATGATAAAGTTGGGACTTTTCCAAAAATTTTGAAAAATTTTCAAATTTCCAGGTCCTGTAACTCTTGATCCTTAAATCTAGATCCTTGAAAATTTTTTTACATATTTTGGGTAACATAAAGAATAAATTCTTAGAGTTTCAACGATTTTTATTTTTTTGCTCTATCAGTTGGCGTGAAATGTCCCATATATATATATATATATATATATATATATATATATATATATATATATTTAAAAATTTTATAAATATTTCATAGATATTAAAAGTAAAAAGATTGGAGTTCATTAAAGTATTAAATGATGAAAACATGGAGTTAGAAGAACTTATATTAGCAAATGAAATAATTTTAAATAAGGTAAATGAAATAATTTAATATTTTTATTTCATTACATTAATAAATACAATATTCTCAATATAAAATGATTATTTTTCAAGATTACAGAAAAACAAATTGATAATAATTAAAATAGTATCGATTTACTACAGAAAAAATAAATGTATAAGTTTTTTTTAACAACAATAAAAAATAAATATGTAAGCTTGTAATAAAATATAAATTTGTAAGCTTCTTTTAGCGACAATGAAATTCAACGACATATTAAATAAATATTTGAAATTATTTAAACTTTTTTTAGTAAAAATACAAAGCAACTGTACAAGCTTCTTTAGCGACAATGAAAAATAAATATGTAAACTTTTTATAACTACAATGAATTTTAAATTTGTAAGCTTCCATTAGCGACAGTAAAAAATAAGTCTATAAAATTATTTTAGTAATAATAACAAATTAATCTGTAAGCTCCTTTTAGCGACAACAAACAGTAAATTTGTATGCTTCTATGAGATTTTATTAGCGACAACAAACAATAGATCTGTATGCTTCAGCGACAATAATAAATAAATTTGTAAGCTTTTTTAGCGGCAATGAAAAAAAAGTGTACGCGTCTTTAGCGACAATAAAAAATAAAAATGTAAGCTTCTTTTAGCTACAATAAAAAAAACACTCTTAATGCAGCCATATATTTATATATGTTGGTCTCAAACCCAAAATTAAAAAATGCAGAGAGGGAGCGTTTTCTTTGTATCTTCTCGATATGTATAGAATTTATGACATAAGAAGATAAAAATATTTATTTATAATCATAATTTTTAATTATTCTATTATTCTATTCTTTATTATTTGCTCATAATTATTATTAAATATTATTATATACAATCATAACTTAAAATTTTATAATTATTTTCTATTCTATTTTTAATTCATTTCAAAAATATATAAGTTTGATTCATAGTGAACTTTTGAATATCGCGTTAAATCATCTTTTTTTTATTAATTCTAATTCTATAACTTCATATCTTATATTATTATGTATTGATGTTTTCTGTTGAACTTTTTCCACATACGCAAATATGAAATTTAGATTCATTATGTCCTACTCTTCTATTTACATTGAAATGTGTGTATTGGGGGGGTTGGCGAGTGGAGCGAGCAGGGGGTACCCTCCCTCGTATATATATATATATATATATATATATATATATATATATATATATATATGTATATATGACGTGTTGTAGATGCCATGTGTGCATGTGTGTGTACATGTTTGTACGTGTTAGTATGTGTTTGTACGTTAACCTTTAGCCTGCGGGGGTGGTCGATTTATCGACCAGCAGTCAGGGTGGGGACTCTACCTGAAAAATCCAATGATCTCATGTATACATTTTGCACTTTATAAAAGGTCGTTTAGTACTAAAATTTTCCCGCAGTTAAAAGGTTAATGTACGTGTTTGTTCGTGTACATATATATATATATATATATATATATATATATATATATGTGCACGTGTTTGTACGTATTTATACGTGTGCGTGCGTATTTGTACTAGCATGTACGTGTTTGTACGTGTTTTTACGTTAATGTATTTGTTTGTTTATGTTTGTACGTGTATGTACGTTAATGTACGTGTTCGTTCATGTTTGTACGTGTATGTACGTGTTTTTACGTGTTTGCACGTTAATGTAGGTGTTTGTGCGTGTATGCATGTGTGCGCCTGTGTTTCTACGTGTTTGCACTTGTATGTACGTGTTTGTAAGTATTTATACGTGTTTGTACGTGTTTGTTTGTGTCTTTACGGGTTCGTACGTGTTTTTACATGTTCGCACGTGTTTGTACGTATGCGTACGAATTTGTATGTGTGTTCACGTGTGTGTACGTGTCTGCACGTGTATGGGCGTGTTTGTACGTGTGTACGCACCTGGTAAATGGCAACTAGTTAAATTAGTCATCAATTTCGTACAGCGTTATGAGAAGCATCTGAAACAAACTCGATGTATTAGGAAAGTACAAAAACAAGATACTCTTGTGTCTTTTGTACCAGACGATTGTTAGAACTTTGATAATAACGGATTTCACTTCTTTCAAAATCACCACTGTCAACTTCGCTGTAATCCTTAGAGTCACAAAGGCGATTATTCGAGAGCCAACGTTTTATTTCTGGCAGGTAAGATAAATATATTTAATGCTTTACTATGAATTTTATAAATTGAAATTATTCCTATTATTTAAATAAGATTGAAATTATTATTTCTAAATAAATTAAAAGTATTATTTTCATTGATAAAATATATTAAAATAAATTGCTCCGTTTTTAATAAAATTTATTATAATTAAAAATAGATTAAAAAATAAATAAAAGAAAATTTTATTTTCAATCAACTTATTTTTTCTTAATGAAGAAAATATTCGTAATTTAATCTATTCTGAATATATATTCCAACCATATAAATTTTTATTATCATAGACGGTCTTAGGCTCCTATTCATAGACCTAACTCAAGTACTGGTTGTTACTTGAACCTAATTCTGTCTTTATCTCTCCATGATAAGAATAAAAGACAGATGATACAACCGTTATATAATCTAATAGCTAGACTGGAAAAAAAATTTATGAGTAACGAAAAAAATTTTATTGTATAGAATATATTTATTCGGGTGATCGGTGAAATATTTTTTTTATCAATATCATTTTTTCCGGCAATGAAAATAAAATTTTTTAATATCAATAAAATATATCTCAACATACATGAAATATTTCTTGAACTTAACAATATCTCACATTGGAAATTATTAATCTTATTTTGAATTTATATCTTGTTATGTCAAAATAAAAATTATATTAAATAATTATAATAAATTTTTTCCTCCAATAAAATATGTTAAGAGGCGGTCGGAACCAAATCGGTGACTTGCGGTATATATCAAGTCAGCATTTTTCGCTTTACGATAATATTTTGTATATTTTTATGGCTTAAACTATTTCAAATTATTCTTTATATACATGACTAGAGGAAATGACTATATTTTTACCATATGAATAAGTAAATAAATTATTATAAGCATTTATTACAAATATCAAACTGACTTGACATATACCGCATGCAAAAAACTGTCGTGTCGATTGTTAGGTGGCATTTTTCGCTTTATAACAATATTTTGTATATTTTTTTGGCTTTAACTATTTTAAATTATTCTTTATATACATGACTAGAGGAAATGACTATATTTTTACCATATTAATAAATGAATAAATTATTATAAGCATTTATAATAATTTATGCACCGAACTAAGTCACCGATTTGGTTCCGACCGCCTCTTAAGAGGAGGTCACGTATCTCTGTCCTTTTCTAATCAAAGAAATGATTTTTTTACAAAAACTAATACCTTTATCAAAAAATGAAGAGAAAGCCGCATCTTGTATCAAAAAAAGCAATATTTTCTTTGATAAGAAAAAATTAATTTTATTGCTTCGTTCTCAAGAAAACCTTGAAAAACCAAATTGTCCACCCTAACCTCTATGATTTAAGTTTTTCAAGGTTTTCTTGAAAACAAAGCATCAGAATTAATTTATCCTCATCGGAATAAATATTACTTTTCACGGTACAAGTTGCGGAACACTCTTAATTTTTATCAATAATCACCAGTTTTTCCAAAAACCTACATTTTTTAAGTAAAAAAGGATGGAGAGATCCAGCGTCCCCTTAATTATCATCATTCAGAGCTGTTTAGAAAAAGTCAAAGGTAACCATAAATTCATCGTTTCGAAGGGAGCTTTTTAAGTTTTCCAAAGAGATGTTGAAAATTTGTTTATAAAATCGTTTTTTTTCCTTCAGATACGGAATACGTATTTTCGGCTCAATTTAGCGAGCGTGAAATAGTAGCCTGTTTTTTGCCAGAATGTATTATATTACGCGCTCGCAAAAGTATGCCGAAAATACGTATTTCTCATTCCTCGGATTGGCGTGACGGGAATTTGTGTTTCTCATGTATATTTGACGTCTTTGCTTCGCTCAGGAGATGAACTCATACTCGGGCCAAAATCCCCTATTTCGCGCTTTTGATACATAATTTACTATTGTGATACAATATATTAGTCAGATATAATATTTTCTTCGTAGAAATAAGATTATTTTGAATACTTACACGAACTAAATATAGAATTACTTAATTGAGGGCGCTGAAGTTTTAGAAGACATAATTTCAAACTACAGACATATAGAGAATTTTAATGCACATGTTTCTAAAAAAAAATCAAATTTAGCTCGTTGAACAATATTGCGTTATGTACCCTTTAAATTTCTGATTAGAACTTTAAAAATTTAAATAAAAACTAGCTCATTGAGTTCATAAATATATAATTGTTAATCGTGAGCCACTGTCTATACGAAATTTTTTTAATTTTATAATTTAAAAAAAACGGTGCCATATAAGTGCAACTTTATTTTACTGTAGGATAAACTAGAAAATATATTTAATACTTTTTTCATTACCATTGTATATACGTCTAAAATAACATAATCATGATTAATATAAAATATACTCACAAAGACCAAAATCATTTTGTTAAGTGAAATATTTGAAATATAAATAAATCTAATATATATTATTGCAATGTATACTGTATACTAAATAATTAATTTACTCACAAAGACCAAAATCATTTTAATAAGTGAAATATTAACAATATAAATAAATTTGATATACAGGGTGAGGAAATAGTATGGAAACCCCTGGAGATTTTGCGACTTTTGTAGTAAACAAAACAAACGAAAGGCATACCCTAGGTAATCTTAAACAAGGAATCCGATGGTGACCTTCGATTTGACCTTGAACCTCATTTCCAAGTTTATTTAAAGGTCAACCTCATTTTTCATAATGGGAACCCCTACTTTTTATACCGTAATGAAAAAGAGCGGAAAATTTTACGCCTGGATATGTGTTTAGGTATGAGGATAACGTAACCTCTAGAGGTTAAATAGAGGTCAAAGTATGACTTCTTAAAAATCTCTCCAGTTAAGTAGTCAAACAAACGAAAGGCATACCCTAGGCAACTTTAAATAAGAAACCTAATAGTGACCCTTAATTTCACTTGGAACCTCATTTTTAAAGTTATTTCAAGGTCAACCTCATAATTTAACCCCTATTTTTGATGCTGTATCCGAAAAGAGCGGGAAATCAGAGGTTGGATCTCTTTATCCTTTTATAATTAAAAAATGTAAGTTTTTGGAAAAACTAGTGATCATCGATAAAAATTAAGAGTTGTCCACAACTTGTGCAGTGAAAAGCAATATTTTTTCTGATAATAACAAATTAATTTTGATTCTTTGTTTTTAAGAAAAGTTATAAGTTGCAGACAACTCTTAATTTTTATCAATAATCACTAGTTTTTCCAAAACCTTACATTTTTTAAGTGAAAAAGGATGGTGAGATACAGCGTCCTCTTAAGGTAGTTCTATTGGTTTTCCATTTTTCTATAGAATTTTTTGAAATTGCAATATGTTGTAAATTAAGATTTACGCTTTACAATGATATTTTGATTTGGGTGCATATCTACCTTCATCTTTTAGATATTTTAGTTTAAACTTTGCTGAATTTAACATGAGAGTATATGGGCGAAGCGCTTGAAACGTAACATTTTATAAGATTGTGTAAAAAGTTTTCGATAGATTTCAAAGAAATTAAAATATATTATACTTCAGATCTCAAGGATTAAAATGGTACCTTGTAGATTATAGCAATCGACCCTCAATTCCGAAATAAAAGGGAAATAATGTTCTTACTCTATATTAATTTACGCGTAAACATGCTGTCTTACGATTCGTATTGTGTATACTTACAGAATCTGCGCACAAACATGTTTTTGAATTATTGTGCAAACACAGAACTCAACCAATTTCTCTTTCGTATAGTGTGAATTCGTAAAAAACATATTACTTTACAATGAGAACCACTGGACCAATAGAACTACCTTAAGGGTAGCCCCCTTAAAATAAATTTTTTTTTTAATGAAATAAATTAATGACAGATCTTTAAATTGCTTTTTATTCGTTTTGCAACAAGAATTAACATTGTTTTTATATTTTTGAAAATCCATTTTCAAAATTTTTAAACATTTATTACTCAGAAATAAATTAAAATTTTTCATTAGTAGGCCAGAAGAAGTACCCTAAAAGTAGTCGTTTGAAATAACACGCTTGGTCTTGAAATAACCTTGAAAATAAAGTTAAAGGTCAAATCCAAGGTCACCATCGGATTCCTTGCTCAAAGTTACCCAGGGTATGCCTTTTGTTTGTTTTGTTTCACCACTAAACTAGATAGATTTTTAAGAAGTCATACTTTGACCTCTATTTAACTTCTAGAGGTTAAGTTAACCTCATACCTAACCAAATATTCGGACGTAGAGCTTTTCCGCTCTTTTTGATTAGGGTATAAAAAGTAGGGGTTCGCATTTTAAAAAATGAGTTTGACCTTGAGATAACCTTGAAAATGAGGTTTAAGATCAAATCCAATGTCACCATCGGATTCTTTGTTCAAAATTACCTAGGGTATGCCTTTTGTTTGTTTTGTTTTACTATAAAAGTCGCAAAATTTCCAGAGGTTTCCATACTTTTTCCTCACCCTGTATATTATTGCAATGTATACTGTATAGTAAATAATTATTTTAAATAGTAAATTTTTCTATATACTATAGTATTTGTTATCTAAATAATGTTTGTAGATGCGATGGTATATAGTATGAAATATTAAAGACTTTTCTCAGTGTATGTATGTAATTAAAAAGCTCAAAAAAATATAATTTAATTAAAACTGCTTACAGTAAGAGTACAAAACTTATGTACAAAAAAATTATTGTTCTTTAAAGTTTTTGAATTGAGAAAGTGTTTTGAAAGCGAAACATATATTTCGCAATACTTTTAGGTTATTTTCAATTTTAGATAAAGTAATCAAATTTGCAATACCTTGATAAAATAACTAATAATTTATTTAAATAATTAATTAAATACTAATTATTGATTCAAAATTTCATTTATTTTTATAAATCAAAGAAAAGATACGGCATTTCCAGATATATTATATAACATTTTTTAGATATATTATACCAAAGAAGATAGACGCTAATAGATGGATTCTTTTGGGTTACATTTTTCATCCGAAAGCCTGGGTAATACTTTAACATTGTTTGTATATCTATACGTACGAAAAATGTGAGTAGTATAGGACCTACGATGGGGAGACGGATGATGTCATCCTCCCCATCGTAGGTCCCGTGAGTTTTAACCCAATAACCCATGATAGGTCGTGATTTTATGACTCATAAAAATTTTATGACCCATAAAAACATGACGTCAATGGGGGAGAGAGAGAGAGAGAGAGAGAGAGAGAGAGAGAGAGAGAGAGAGAGAGAGAGAGAGAGAGAGAGAGAGAGAGAGAGAGAGAGAGAGAGAGAGAGAGAGAGAAAAAGCACGATGTGTACTTACCGCAGGTCGAAATGAAAATGACGACTTTTATGAAATGATGGGTGATTATATATTGTGATGAAATGATAAAGTTTTCGAGAGAAAGAGAGAGAGAGAGAGAGAGAGAGAGAGAGAGAGAAGGAGAGAAAGAAAGAGAGAGAGAGTATGTATATATTTATGTTTATATATTCTACGTTATTATTAAAATGGTGGTCCTGAAAAGGACCATTTAAGAATAAGTATAAAATTTATTTATATTTTTTGTATCCTTTTCTTTCAGGAAATGAGTACGTATTTATTGAATATTTTGCGGAATATTGTTTATTTTTTTCTGATTTCTCTTTCTTTATAAGAGGTTCTTTCTCTTCTGCCGTAGAGGAAGCTCTATCGGAGTAAGTCGGTGCTGACGTAGATTTTCCCTGATTCTGTCCCATTTTTACACGATGTGTACTTAACGCAGGTCGAAATGAAAATGACGACTTTTATGAAATGATGGATGATTATATACTGTAATGAAATTATAAAAAAAGTTGTCGAGGAGTAGGAGAGTGAACAGGGATTGAATAGAAATAATTATTTAAATAGTTTAAAATAATTTATTTATAAAAATGTAAAAGTACAGAAAAATTTACTTTCTATTGATTGAATAATCATTAATTTTTTTTAAAAGTATAGGTTTTATTATATTTTCCATTCTTTTCACTCTCATTCTAAATCTCTCTCTATCACGCGCGGCTTGTTCCCAAAGCCCGCGTCGTGCTACGCGACTCGCATAGTCCCACACATACATGATACGTATACTTGGTTCTCCTTCTTTAAAATGCACTCGCTTCATTTTATTATTATTATTATTATTATTATTATTATTATTGTACATTTTTACTTATAATACACAATTTTACTCTTCATACAAAAAAGCGAATAAATCGTTATATATAAAAGGTAAAGTATTAGCACTTATTTCTAATATGACAATATTTAGATCTGATTTGCACAAATCATTGTCGTCAAGCATTTTTGTTAAAATGAAAGACATCACATCGTGAACTTTTAAACTATAGTATTGTTGAAACATTAAAAAGTTTTTCATTATATTCATTTTCACATCTTCTTCATTATCTTTCTTAATTTCATCTTTTAGATATTCTTGAATGTAGTCAATAATTCGATTTACCTTACCAGCCTGCTGCTCCAACTGCGCAATACGTTCATCGATGCAAGGCATCATCAGTTTGAGTCCGTCAAATGTCACTTTTTGAAGACACGTAGTGGGTGGTTGGAATGTATGCCTTCTTCTTTTATTAGGTGATTCGTTTTCTTCATCTTCGTTTACTAATTTTGGTAGAGCCCCAGGGTTAAGTACAGCTCTTTCCTCAAATATAATACTCCTCGTACTATATGATGTTGTAAATAAGATATCGTGATTTTCTAAATATACTTTCGAAGGGTTACCGTACTCCGTCTTAAATATATGCGCTTCTTGGAAATACGCGTTAATAAGATCAATTTGGTTCTTCAATAATCGCCAAGAACTGATATCAAAAGTAACCCATCTGTAAAAATGCGCAGTCGATATTTTTACACAAGGTACGTAGTAGCCATCACGAAATTGTAATCCAACAGAAACTCGCTTACTTAGAGACTTATTGATAAAGGACGTCGTCGAGAGAAGCATGTTATTCAGTTGAATGGCGTAGTCTTTTGTAAGATTGCGTTCACTACACTTTTCACTAGTAGACTCCGCCATGTTCGTTTTTAAAATATAAAAATCTTATAACTTAGATCTGACTACGACTGCTGCTGAAAATATACTGAGTCGTATCTGGATTTTGCTGCTGACTTTATACCCAGAGCCCTCTAGAAAATTTGATATTATGACGTGTCTGTACACAATGACTCCTTTATGAAAAAAAAGCGATAAAGGATGAAGTGTTTTTAAAGAAAGAAATAATATACGATCGTAAATGTCTACAAAAGGGTGTGAACTCATTATATTTTACAGCTACACAGATCACAAAGGTTCTATTCATATCAATATATGTGTGTCTACGGTTACGTCTTTATTCGGTTAAGTGAGAAATTTAATTTTATTACTTTTCTTTTGAGATTACTTATCGATATACTTTTCTAAGAAATCTAAGCAAACATCAATAAATTAATTTGACAGATACTCATGATATTTACTTTTATGGTTTTAAGAGAGAGAGCAGTATGGTGCGAATTTTCTTTATGATTCGCAAATAATTTTTTATGATTCGAAAATAAAAATTTAATACTTTGGCTTACAAAAAGAACTCTATTCATTATCAAGTCTAATATATTTTTAGTGTGTGTGTGTGTGCGTGAAGGAAAGAAAGCGGATAGGTGTTGAAGGAGGAGGGGTGTGAGAAAAAATCAACACATCAATGTACATTTTCAATTCTGTTTTATTAATCATAAATTTATTATAGAGTAATACATTCTTTTTTTAGTATGACATTTTTGAAGTGCATGACTGGTTACAAAAACCAAAACCTAACGAACGTTCATTCTGAAAAGTTTCCACATATTTCTTCCGTTTAATCTTATTTCGTAAAAGAGTGTTATAAAATTTTACAACTAATTTATCGTTTTTCTTTGAATCTCTTGAAAACTTGCTACAAAACGTACGTAAATTATGAAGATGGCACATATGGTAAAGAAACATAATGCAATATTGTCCACATACTTGTGAGTCATAGCTTTGCATTTTTTGTTTATTCCACTGATACTGTCTACAGTTACGTTTGAGCCTATTGAGATGATGTGGTGAGACTGGTGGGTATCCATAGCTGTCAAAGTACGTTCCGTATCCATTATTATCTATATATATAGCGATCCAATAAGAACCACGCTTCGTATGATCATCAATGTTTGCCACAATTGCTGTTGGATGTTCTAGAACATTCGGGATTCGATCGGCCGCATACACACCTATCGTTCTAGCTTTCAGTGAGGCAATGGCTTTGCTTATTTGCTGAGTATTCATACTTTGTCGTTTTCAAGACCCTCGTCGTTTTCGTCGTCGTCGTCGTCGTCGTCGTCGTCGCTGTTATCGCCGTTTATTTCTGAATTACGATTTACCGTGGCCTTGGTTGAAGATGACGGTGTGTCGCAGCAATCAACCTCATCTCTACCCCCTCTACGATGAAGTCTTGACAATCTGCGTGATCTTATTCGCTCCAAAAGCGCATCACTTGATTTCAAAGGTTCATCCTTACAACCGGGTCTCATACAATCCAGGAGTATCGCATGCAACCACTTTCGCAATAGGTATGCCTGATTAAGCGCGCAGATACTGCTTTTATTCTTTTCCTTGACACAATGACTCACGCAGGAAAGAGACGTTTTTTGATATTTTTGAAAAAGTTCATGAAATGTAGGTGAATATAAATCTTCAAGATTAATTATTTCTCGTGACATATTTGACTCAAGATATTTAGCTTTTTCATATCCTCTAGTGTAAATCCTGGTTGCAATCTTGGCAATATTATATAAATGATGTTGTAATTGCGCTATACTGATATCACCTTCAATCCAATTAATTCCATGATGATGGTTGATAACAAACTCGTTAGAACGTTTTATACCACTGGGTAAATCAGAAAAATCATGCGGTGATTTAACTATCCAATGATTAAATATTCTTGTTTTTAAACTCAGTACAGCTACCTCCTTTGGGAAAAAATTATTATTTCGATCTTTTAGACCTTGAATATCTATGACAAAATCCATGGTCTTTTATTTTAAAAATAACTATATTGACAATGTTTACGAAGCAAACTCTCTTAGAAGACTGATATCTGATGGGGGCGCGCAATGTGGTTTTATAACTGTACCAACTACCACCAGCGCCATCACAAAATAGTTCAAGCGCTAAAATCCGTTATAATTTGACGACTAGAGTCTATTTCAAGAACATTATCGTATTAAGCGTAAATAATACAATTTACTGTTTGCGCCAAGGCGTGATCAAATTTCACTTCTATCCGCACACTACCACGCTTAACGAGGTTCCAGTGTTGGGCTGAATTCGCAGAGAGATCGGGTGTTAGATCAAATGCAAACAGACAATAACCTCTAGAATAATCTATTCGAGTAAGAGCAAGAGACTCGTTAAGGAAATGTATCCCAGTACCGGAAAATAATGTATGATAAGCCTCTACATATTGAGGGTTATTACCTGTAAATTTAGGCTGTAGAGGTTTACTCGGTATTTGTATACCATCAATGTAGAGAGAGAATAATTAATAGAGAAATGTTGAAAGTTGAATGGATTAAATCTTCGGTTACCATTAAACGATCTGTTGTCAACAAAACCAATGATAATTCTTTTGGGGAGCTGACCTAAAATAACGTTGTCGAGTGTATCTCCGAGAATGCCTCTATGCATAGTAAATGATTTAACTTCAACACGTGTAATAGGATATTTTGCAGTTGCCTTTGATAAAGCATTAGCATGAGCTAATAATATCCCAGGACTAATTTTTACACGGCGAATAATCAATGATGCTTCTTTAATACTGACGGTAAAAGTGTCATTTTCTGCAGCATCCATTAGGCAGAAAGCGTCTTTGCTTCGTACAAGACGTACGCGTACTTCCACACCGTTTAATAAAAATTTATTCTGGTTAAAAATATCGCAATGTAAATGACCGATTAAATCAACAGTACCCGCATTACCCGTATAGTATTGACGGTTTAAAAGTCCCAAGTTAGCTTCTGGGGCATCCCGATTCAAATTGGGTAAGCCTTCCATTTTTCCAGGAGTATCCAGGTACCATAGCGATGTAGTCAAGTGCGAGTTCATTGCACCAGTTGAGTAATTTAACAGGGTTTCAATATAAGCTCTGTATGGATATGCATTATTTGGTGGAGAAATGAGTTTTTGATTGAAAAATACATCGATTTGGTTGAAAAGCGAATGAAGAAAATTATTTACTGGACCCACTTTATTATTCTCAGCAGCGATATTTGGTAAAATTTGTACGCGAACACTTAACATGGTGTGTGCTAGATCAAGATAATCCTCACCGCCCGGTACAACAAATTCAATAGGCCCATCGTCGGTAAGAGATGAAACTGGTTTATAATGAATAAACTGAGAGGATTCTAAAGATGTCTGCGTCGGTGGAAGAGTGAACAAATCTAATTCGGATTTCATGCATTCACACGAGTTTACGTGTAAGAAGGCCATGTTATTATCTTGGTCCAAAAATATCTGTTACACTCCGTAAAGCCTGTTTCTTTTTCCTACCAACAGTCCTTTTCCTCTTCCTAACACCAGCTTTCTTCTTCTTCTTTATACTGGTACGATTTTTCTTAGCTTTGTTACGCCCTGCTGAACTGCTCTTTAGAGACTGACGCTTCCGCTTACTAACCCTTTGTTTATAACCACTACCTTTCATCATTTCACTGATTTTCTTTGCAGCTTTTCTCTTGAGATTCTCTCTTGATTCATGCATTCTCGTATTTATAGCATGCTTAAAATTAACTCCACTATTGGTGACGTCATCCAACACATGCATGCCAGCTCGAACAGCTTCTTTTCCAACCGCTTTCGCCCCACTACTTAAATAAGGTAAGACTCTACGGAAAAGTCCACCTAAAAAACTTCCTATTCCATGTCCACGTTGATAGTGTGAACCGTTATACACACGATGAACTCCCCCACCACCAATCTGTTCGCTGTAATAAGCTGTATAGTGAGTCATTTTTTCCGTTTAGTGATTACGCTTAAAGTGAAGTGTAATCGTCAACGTCCCGTACTCAAATGGTATATGTTTACCGTGTTGATCCCTTATATCAATAATGATATTCTGAAAAGTATTATTTAGTAAAGGGATATAATTTACAGGTGAAAAATGTTTCACTATGGTTGGTCCTAGCGTATATTTTGTGTTATTGAATGTAACTATACGTAAAAGAGCTGCTTGAGTATCTCCGACAGTATAAGGCAAGCATATATCTGTGTAAATAAAGAGTTGATCGGGTATCGCTCTTGCTAAAGACGCAGGTCTGTCTCCAATAATTGAGTGCTGTTTCTTAGCATCTTTGATTTTCATCGTTTTTAAAGGGATGACGCCTGTTTTCCGATAAATTTCTTTTTCAAAACCAAAAATACGTCTGATTTTCTCATTAAAATAAAGGTAATGTGTTTCCTTACAGTCGCATACGCGTCGTATTACGTAAAATCCTCTTCTTCTTTTTGCTGGTTCAATTACTATGTGCTTATTTAATTCATTTGCTTGATTGATGGCACGTGATAGATCTGCAATGTTCTCATACACACCATATGGAAACACAAATTCTATAGCACGCGCATTATCTAAATTAATAAGGTTTTGTGATACTACTACTTCTTCTTCATCCGATGAATAAAGTAAAAAACTTGCTTCAGACTCTTGAATGTGTAAAATAGTGCAGGGAATATGAATTTCTGTCATACCGACGCTCCAGTTACCTTGTACACGAATTTCATGTGATAAATGTGTAGTATAACAGGTTGTAGTATTATCCGGAAAATATTTCATACTACTGTTACTTGGTAATACCAGATAAAAGTCATCTTCGTCCATTTTTTAATTTTTAATTGAAGTCAATTCACTCGCTTTAATCCAAGAATTGAATTTTTCTGGGTATCCGTACCACTTTACTAGAACTTTTTTGTTCGATCCTCGTCCTTTACTGCGTATTATACGTTCAATTTTAAACTTTTCTGTTTCTGCTAGGTGCTTTTCTCCAACTTTGACTAGCTCCTCCGGGTAAAAAAAGCCATTAATCTTTTCACCATTTAAATCCGTCAATTCGTATGTGTATAGCTGTTGTCGTCTTGATATTCGTGAAATTTTGAAAATTTCTTCGCTGTAATTTTTTTCATATCCTTTCTCGAACGTGCCTTTCGAACGACTGATGCGTACGTAAGAGCCCTGCGTGTATATAGGTGCGCGTGATGGTTTTCGCTGACTAAGAGCTCTTTTTTCTAAATTTTTTCTCGCTGTAAATGCGTTATGAATAGTTACATTTGCGGGCACCATTTTAATTCCCGTATGTAAAGTGTGATTATACGCATTGACGATATTTTGTATTACATCGATGTACCTGTGAGTATTTTTGTGTGTAGAATATCTAAACATTCGTTCCTTAAGCGTGCGATTTAAACGCTCTACAACAGCTGCTTTGATGTCTGGATTGCGCGCTGTGCGAAAATTTATATCTCGCTTTTTTAAATACTCTTGAAAAGAAGAATTTATAAACTCTTTACCCTTGTCCGATTGTATAGTTACAGGAATCCGTCCATTTGCTCTCTTGAGAATCTTCTCGAAAGCTATGGTGACGCTACGTCCACTTTTATCTCGGAGCGCCTCTACCCAAGCATATTTGCTGAGAACATCTATGACGACGAGAAGGTAGCAGTAGCCATCGTTATATTCTTTGAAAGATTGCATATCACACAAGTCTATCTCCCAGCAATCATCGATATTTGTTACGTTGTATCTTAATCTTGGGAATCTTCGATGAATAGGCTTGTGTAGCGTATAAGCATCCTGGTTACTTAACCACTCATAAATACGCTCTTTTTCTTTTTTATTTCTCCGAGTACTTTTACGAATTAAATTACGGGCACCAGCGTATCCAGCCTCGCGTGAAGTATCGTAATATATTTTTTCAAAAGACATTTTTATATGCTAAAACTTTTCCACTTTTGCTTAAGTATTTTTTTCTTATTCCTACCTTCGGCTTTACTGTATTCGTATCGAGAGTGTAGCTCTCTCTCTAAATCTTCAATATCTGTTGAATTTTTTCGTTTTCGTTTATTATTAGACTATTCAGCATCTAATGTCTTATACTGCTGTAACACATCTGTATTACCGACAAGTTTAAACGGCGTTTCTGACAAAGCTAAAAATCTTGTCATTTGTGCTCTTCCGGCGGGTGGAGTGAGAGATTTTTTTCTTCTTATAACGTCACTGATTAGGTCTATAATATTAGAATGCGGTATAACATTACCTTCTATCGTTACACGACCTGTGTTATCCCACTTTAAAAGGTTACCAACAGCACTTTTTTTCCAATGATTTAGTAGTAACCGTGCGCTTCTTTTATAGCTCTTGGATACGTTATCGAGAATCGAATCTTCGGAGAGTGGCGCTGTCAGCATAGCTTCACCTTCTTCGATTTCATTTTCGCTATCGACCGAGCTTTCATGTCGTTCGATATTTTTAAAATAAAGATATTTTTGGAGTATCTGCATATATTTTTGATATTTCTCTCGTTCATCGGTGATACTTTTGGAAAAAAGAATATCATGCATCTCAGCATCTAAGCGTGATAAATTATCTCCTTTTGTCTGTACTGTTTGTTCTATTTCTTTACCCGTAGACTGGTTTTTTTCAGCCACTATCGAGGATGAACGTATTCCCCGCTCATACTCATCTTCTGGGATAATTACCATTTTACGCGTACGTTCCATAGTTTAAGCGTTGTTGCCACCAAAAATTTTTGATACTAAAGCACCTATGATTGGGGCTAAAAGTAGAGGTAAAAAACCTCCACCATTTTGGATAAGTACACGTTTCTTCTGATGCCAGTTGGTATTTTTACGTTGAGAATCATTCCCACCTTTTTTTCTTCTTATTATCAATTTTCGTAATATATGTTTGTACTTTTTTAATCGCTCTTTCTGAGAATGTTTTAATTTTACTGTCCCGTGTAATACGTTTAATACACACTCGCATATACACTTTATTAAATTTTTATCAGCTGATCGTAGTAAAGCTACTCGCTGTTGAGTATCCGAATGACAGAGGGCGTTTAAAATTGCAACGCACTTTTTACTAAAATTAGATGGTAAACAGCCGCAATTACCAGCACCACCAGATTGACTGTTTTTATTCTTCTTTCTTTTCTTCTTTTTCTTGTTTTTCTATGTTACCTTGGCCATAGCTGCTCGTATACTGCGTCGATTCGTCTTGTTGACGTTTGTTTTATATCTTTAGCGTAGATTTGAATGATATTTCGGTAAATAGGCATACTGAACTCTATCATCGGGAAATACACACGTTCTAAAACGATATTCATCATTTGTACTTTGTTTCAAGTCCAAGAAAAGATAACCATGTGGTACACGTGTACTGTCTAAATAGGCTTCTTGCAGGAATTTCGGATCTTCGGGGTATACTTGTCGCGCAAGATACTGAATTTGAGCACGATCTCGGGGGTTTTTAAAAATTACAATGTAATTCGCGTTCAATGAAATATCTCTTTGACCACTACCTTTGTGAAATAGATTTTGAGTGATGAAAATAACACTAATATTCTTATGGTGGCTACCTTTTGTAAATAAATCTAGAATAGTATTGTTGGAAGATTCACGCATCAAATCATCGATAATTATTAATTTTTTCTTTTCATTATCGTGTGAATAATCCGAGTTGTGTGGTAAACCTTCGTGAAATTCTATAACCTGTTGACTTGGTATTTTCAAATCGTTTTTGTATGCTTCTTGCCACTCGGCGTAATAAAATAATATTCTGTCAAATGTTACATCGCAGATACGAGGGAGGTTTGCGAGAAATCGCTTTACAAATACCGTTTTACCACACCCCGTAGGACCGCTTACGATACACGTAAACGGGTGTCTGAAACATGTATCCATCTCGTTATCTTTTTACTTACTACCATTTTGACAATGATGATGGCTGTATTTAACTAGTACAAACAAGGGTGGGGGGACGGCGGCGGCGGCGGTGGCGCCCCGGACGCGGCGGGAGGCGTGATAATTAGCTATTTTTTCACGCCTCTTACTCAGCTAATTAACTCGCGCGGGCGCGAAACACACGCGTTTCATCAGCTGATTTCGCGTGTTTAAAAATCAGTCGCTTCACGCGGTGGAGACACGCGTGATAATCAGCTAATTTCGCGTGTCTCTCGATAATATTATTATTATTATTTTAACATTATAATTTATAATTGAAAATTTTTTTGAATAAGAGTAAAGGTTGAATAAAAAATAAAATTTTATTTAATGTTTTTATTTACAATAAAATATATACATATTTTTCATTATTACATAAAATATTGCTCAAGTTTTCTTATAACCAAATGGTAGAGAAAGTCTAGGATTAATGTAACGTCTCTTTTTCAGAACCACGCAACAAGTTTTAGATTCTGGACATGTAACAACCTCATGCATATTTGTACGCCGTATACTTTTAAAATTTAATTTAATTTTTTTACATGGTTGGTTTTCTCGCTCGACCTCGTCATCTATTTGATTTTCATAATCATCATCGGGATTTGATGTACTGCGAAATGCATCAATAATCAATTCATTGATGCTTTCAAAATTTATTTTCAACCCATTAGAGAAATTTAAAGTTATACGCTTAACCTTACAACATTCAAATATTTCCCCATCAAGGTTTACAGCGCGATAAGCGTAAAATTTCGGACCCCCTGAAATAAAATGTTGTATATACGCACCCTCTCCATGGGCTGTCAACTCGTCGGTCATGTCACCGAGCTTTGTACCCTCAACTGGATTATATTCCCCGATTTCATCATCTTTGGATGTAAATATACACGAGTCCGTATCGCAATATAAAACGCGTCTCCCTAATTTTTCTAGATCCTCATAAAGTTTCAATCTAGCTTGAGCCGTCGTATAAGCCGCAATAACGACATTTGTATATGCTGCAGTAGGCGATGCTTCCTCTTTGTATTGCCAGTTGGCATACGAAATTTCATCATTCACAGCAAGTATATCGTACACTTCTTTATCGGCTGCTGTAAGAAGCTTCAAGAGTGCTTCTCGTGACTTTATAATATCCGTTTGCTTTAAATTACTACGCTGTCCAAATTTACCCCAGAAGGAATTGAGACAGAGTTTTGCAACAGCTCTTAACCCTGCATTTTTCTCAATTTTCTCCTTATCCATACGAATACCTTCATCTATTTCATACTGTTTGATATATTGATCTTTACTAGCGTCATCGATACACCAAGAAGGCCAGCCGCTAGCCTCCTGTTTGATCTTTAGAAAGGTGTTTACGTATTCAGCAAAGAGTCCACCACTTGCAGTCGCTTGATCGAACTGCGTCATTTCGTATTGCCAAATGATATATATTTCAGTTATACGATATCCTAGTTCAACGGCTTTACGCATTTCATCGACAACCCATGTACCTGTGAATTCACGATCTTTTACATTTTCATGACTGCAATCTCATTGACGCATTTCTTCACAGCAAGACCGACATAGAGCAAAAAGTAGTCGATTGTGCATTTTAATAGGTAGCAGCGGTATATACAAATTACGAGGTGGTAGCACCTTACATTTAATTAAACCTTCGACGCCTGATAAATCGTTATTGTTACCTGATGTCAGTTTTTTACACTCTTCACCGAGTAAAATACGCGGATGCCCGAGAGGAAATCGCATGCGCTTACACACGTAAGGGTAGAGAGAGCAAATATCCGTATATTTAATTTTTTCTCCCTCACCAACTCTGCACTGAGTGACAAAATTTTCCGTTCTACCGCCGAAAAATGCGTCCCGTGGATCCAAAGTTATACGTAACATTATGGGGTGATTATTAACGTAATTTTTAATATCGGAGTTCTCGCTTTTGATACGATCGAATTCACATTCCCATATCTCGCGAACTTCGTAGCCGAATGATTTTATTTTTTCTATTTTCCTTACTGTGTTTTCAAAAACCTCGTTAAATGTGCGACCGTAAGACAATCGCTGCTCACGATTATTTGGAAAACATTTGGGACAACCGTGGATGAAGCAACCCTGATACTCGAATACAATACCCTTTTGATTTGGTAAATTTTGATCTGCTGCTAAGAAACCGTCAACGCGAAATCTCTCTGGTAGCATGACTTCACGTGCTCTACCAGCGTGAGCTATTTCTCTACCGAGTTCGCGTTCACACTGCACTAACCATTCTAGAGATTTTTGCGAGTGCTTGTCACCCCGTCGATAACCAGTGGATGGTATAACGCCGATAGTATTTTTTTGTAAATAATTTTTTCTATATACCGTTGAACACGCGGATGCTATTGTTACAGCTTCCGTAAAAGGGCATGTTTTCCCGCATTCTAGAAATATCTTTCTGAAGGCTATACACGATCGCCTTAAAATTTCTACGTCCATACGACAATATTCTACGATTTCACGTTTAAAATCAAATTCATAATTACCTACATTCTCGTTATACTACGTAAAGAATTCAACTCTCTCGGAAAGAGGCATTGTGTCTATACCGTAAAATTTAACATCTGGTAAAGGTCCTCTGTAATTTTGATTTTCCTGTGTATTAAACAGGTGTGGAAAATAACCTTTTTTACTAGATGGTGGTAAGACAAAAGCCTTTGGAAGCGCGCTCAATCTCATGTGGAAGTAGTTTAAACTATCGATAAACTTAGTCTTGCCACATTGAAGCATGATAATACTTTGCCCGTTTAAAATTACGCTTGGCACGTAAGATGTATTTTCCACGATTTCTTTTTGAATAAATTGACCGTCGAAGCCTCCAGAATTATGCGCAATACATATTATTTGCTCAAAACCCGTTTTTTTACGAATAGCAATTTCGAGTAAACGCTTGACCGGATCATCCCAAAAAACAAACTCGCGTACACCGCATGTAGAGCAAAAAGTACCTATATTCTCGACATCCATACAGTCTTCGCATACCTGATGTACTACGCAGAGGTTTGGTACATGTATTTTTATACTAGAACTATCCCTATACGATGTGTCTTGCCGGGTTTCGAAATCGTAGAATATAAATAAATTTCTTTTCGTTTTCGATGTATCGCTTGATTGACCGCTTTTCGCTTTATCAGATGGAATTGTCGGTATATAACATAAATCGTTCACATTATGTTTTCGACGACATGTGCTGCACCAATTAACCCCGCATACATGCTTATCTTTAATTTTATTAATTCTTTTACAGCAACGAGGACACGCTTGGACAACATCGCATAATTTTTTGTTATTTTTTTTGTAACTACCGACTGTTTTATGCTTGTTAAAACAAATTTGTCCAAAAAAATCTCTATTGCAATCGTTGCATTTTATTGATTCAACGCTTTTAGTTTCACAAGGTGGTGATACAAAGCAGCTAGAGCAAATTGACGAACACTTATGCATATTTACAAGAGAATATTTAATGTTACAGTATTCGCAGAAAAATTTACTTTTAGCGGCACCAGTTAAATTTAAAATAGTGTCAAAATGTCGAGTACGATTGTTATATAAAAGGTTAATGATTGAATTTTTATTGTGCTCTACATACGGCCGACCGTCGAAAAATGGTGGCTCCCCACACCCAAAAGTTGATTCATCATAAATAACAATAGCTATTCCGCGCATCGTGTAGTATGTTTGAAACTTCTCTATTTCCTCTATACCGCAACCATTTTCGGGAATTTCAACGTTGGCGCTAGTTATAAGATTATTCGCGCGTTGCCTCTGTGAAGCCCCTCTACTATTTCTAATCTTTCCCCAAATATCTCGAACTTCTTTTTCCACTGAATTTTTTAATTTAATATAGGCTTCCCCCACTACCAAAGCCCTCGGTAGGCATTTATTATCATCGTTTTTTATGGAAACGAATGATCTCGACCCGATTACATCTATACAGAGATTTTTTCTTCTTACACCTCCTTCACCCCACGGAACATTTACGATAGTTACTGTTAAAATAAAAGTATCATCTAATTGGAAATGTTCATTACTTTGAACTAGACTACCCAGTAATAACCAAAGATCATTATAAAAAAAATTATTTACAGGTCGAAGCGACAATCCTGCTGCTCCGCGAGCAAAATTATTACTTCTTATACTTATACCTATTCTATCATCTTCACCCGCCATCGACATTATGTACGCGTGTATATCCCGCATTACATTTTCCAGCCAAATAATTAAATTAACATCGGGAGGAGGTGTAAGTATTTTTAATAGAAGCTCTATACCATAAGCCCTATATTTTTCTAAATAATTATGTGTACTCTGATTTATAATGAATCTTTCGCCTGGAGGTCGCACATCGATTTCACCTGCTTCTTCTTCTTCTTCTTCTTCTGCATTATTATTTCCCTCATCAATATTATCTTCATCCCTCTCACTATCGTTTTCGACGTTAATATTCGCTGCACCACCGCCCGTTTGCATCGTTTGAGAATCCGTTTGGGATGAATATGCAGACACATCACCATCATAATCATAACTTTCAATACTCGGTGCAACACATCCCAATTGCATCGTTTCAGAATCTGTTTCGGATGAGTAAGTCGACACATCGCCATCATAATCATAGCCCCCGATAGAGCGTGGTGAAGAGGGAGAGGCTGTATAGTGTAAAGTTAACGGTGATGAAATTGGTGTTGAATAATTGACACAAGTATTTTCACTGACTGTAAATTTATTATTATTAAAAATTATTTTATGATTTACAAATAAAAATTTATGGTTCGGGTCATCCGGAAAAACATTCAGCTACGCGTGTTAATAAATCTAGTAATTCCGGCATACTATCTTCATATATAGCAGAATGTGGATCACGAGCTAAGTCATGGATCCATCTTATTTCTTGGGCTCGTTTTGAATACATGACCCGACACGCCCCCAAGAATATATGTGATGGTAGACGGTCTATGACCTCACTATTCCGACGAAATACTTAAAAAAAAAAAACGAAATGTAATAGCTGAAGGTATTTTCGGAAATATCATAATTTAAAAACTTTCTACTTACATCCATTTAAGCCGGCATCCCTGATACTGTTTTGAATGAAAGAACAATGGGGAGTCGAAATACGCTCTTCTGCAGTTTGCTCCCGGTCAACGAAACTTCTCAAAATTTTTTTTCTCAACTCTCCCTCGTCGGAATCCGGTTCATTACGTCTATCATAATGTCTTTGTATCGTCCTATCAATTAATTCAGCTATGGTGTAGTTTGGGACATAATAATTGAGCAACATATCGTCAGTTCTACGCGCCAAAGCCCTCGCACGATTCGCTGCAGACATCACATAATCATTTTCCATGTTTAGAATGTTTTGTGGTAAATTATCATCATCGTCACTGCTACTACTACTACTTTCATTACTATCGCTATCGCTATCATCGTCATTGTTATTTTCATTACTATTATCGCTATCATCAACATCACTATTTTCATTATCGTTATCATCACCACTATTTTCATTATCGTTATCATCATCATCATCATCATCACGGCTATCATCTCTGTCATTTTGATTATCGTTAGCATCACCATCATCATCATCATCACCATCATCACCATTATTTTCATTATTATCGTTATTATCAACATCATCGTCGTCGTCGTTGTCGTCGTCGTTATCATTCTCGTTATCATCAATATTGTCATCATTACCGGGTTCCGAAATATCTGTCGGTGAATCCATTGATTCATATCCCGTACTACTACTACTATCACTCCAGTGATTAGATACTTGATCATCATCATCATCTTCACTACTACTACTACTACTATCCCGTAGTAATATGTCACGAGCTAAAATAAAAATTTTTTATTTTATATTTAAATGATATTATTTTTAATAAAAAATATTTTTAAATTACGCGCACACACACATAAAAAACATATACACACGGGCGCATACGCAAAGAAACACTCACACGAATGTTTGGACGCGTGAGTACATAAAACTCCGATTAAAATAAATAATTTTAGAACGTAAAAGTTCATGAAATTTTTACAAATAGATAATTTATTTACATAATTTTAAAATAAAATATATGAATATTTATTACTATTACAAATAAAATTGTAGAAATAATTTTGTTTTAAATTTTATAAAAAATTTATTATTTTTTAATTATATAAATAATTATTTTAAAATCAAAACATAATTTTTACAAATAAAATAAATAATTTAAAAATTATATGAAAATTATATAAATGATTTTACAAATAAAAATTAAATACATAATTTTTGTTAATAGTAATAATAATATTGAATATATTTTTATAGGAGACAATTTATATGCGTAATTTTTAAAAATAATATGAATAATTTAAAATATATGAAAATTTTACAAAATGGAAAATTATATAAATGATTTTACAAATAAAACTCTTCTTTTATCTCATTCCCTATCCTTCCTTATATATTCTCTGTCACTCTATTTCAACCACTATCCCTCTTATTCTCCTTCTTTCTTTCATACACACTCGTTCCCTCTCTTTCTCTCTTTCTTGTTCATTTATGAGACCCCCCATCATGCTTAGTCTCTTCAACCTTACTTACTTACTTACCGAACCTTACTTACAGACCCACGCTATATATATATATATATAGCGTGAGGGAGGGTCCCTTCAAGAGGGTGCTATATATATACACATGGACATACATATATATATATATATATATATATATATATATATATATATATATATATATATATATATATATACACGCACGCATACACCTACAGATCCATGCTGTATGTATATATAGTAAGGTTTCGAGTAAAGTATCCATACGAAATCAGCGAGCATCGGTAAGAGGGTACAATAGAGAAACCTCGTTAGAGTTAAAGAGAAAGACTAGCTGCTCTGTATTTACCTTTAACGCTCTAGTATATATGAATACTTTTCTTATAACTTTACTGTATACATGATTTTAAAAATAATTATGAAAAAGAAATGCACTTACCCTGTAACTCCTCAAGAGAAATCACCATTTCCATAAGAATCGGTAAATTTTGCCACCCACGATTTAAAATAAAATCTACCGCTGCTTCATGAGCGGGTCTAGATTTTTTTATTATACTGTCATATAATTGTTTGATTTTACGTGGCCCGCAAAAACTTGAAAAAAAAAATGTCTCTCCCGTTTGAGATGGACACACACCATTTGTTTTACGCGACGTCGCCATGCATCGTTACACCTTGTAGCGAGACGACGATCTTCGTAGCTTAACCGTGCTGCTACGGCGACGACTACCTCGCGTAAACTTTTTTCTTCCGCGTTGTACATCATGTTGATTACGACTAACGAAAAATATTTGGGTGACTGCTTTTATATACCCAACACCCTTAGAAAAATTTACACTAACAAATAAACCCATTTATTCTTTCATCTTATAATTTTCCTTATCAACTTGTCAAATTTTTCAATATTTAATTACTTTTCAAAGAACACTTTTCTAAATTATTTATAGCTGTGTGAAAATTGTAGATTTGACCGTAATAAAATTTAAAATATAACCACGATAAGAGCACGTGTTTGTGCGTATGCATTTTCGTTTTCTGTTTATGTTTCCTTTAATATATTACATCGATTCTAAAAAGGAATCATTCATTGACATTTGATTTTTGTTTTTTATTTTCTTAGTATACACCCTCAACGTTTCTCATATTATTTTTCATTTTGCGATGTGATTATTTTTCATTTTTATGGTATGTGACATTAACAGCTTCAAGAGCGTGCTTAAGTAATATATACATCTAAACGTTAAGTTACTCACAAATTTAGTGCATTTTGTTGATATTAATGCAGTATTGAGATTTTACGATCGAAGTAATAAATTTCTCGTTGACATATAACCACCCATGCTTTTAATTTCCCTCTGTATAGCGTTTTTAGTACGTCTTAACGCTGTAGGTCATTATACACTCATATATAGAATTTCAAAAACATGCATTCTCATAAGTATATGTATAAAAAAGACTGCTTTATTTAAAACTATTTTAAAAGAGAGAAAATTTGAAAAGGGTCTTAGCAATCATAAAACAATAAAAGTCCAGTTGTATGTGGTGCAAAGGATATTTACGACTGGGCGTGAAAGAAGAAACTCATCTTACGCAGTTTAGGACTCGGTAAAGTATATTTACTATGCGTATGGTACACTTCAAGCGAAAAATAAACATGTGTCGCTCAAACGATAATCGAATTTCATTCCTTAGATAATTTTAATACAAAAACATCTTTGTTTTTTACCAGAACTCTCAAAAATTTTCAAAATAAGAAGGTTCGATTAGAAAATAAAATCAGGAGATATTTAGTTTTAAAAATGAGTCCGCCAGAAGAACATATTACTGCTGCTGCATCTCCAGCAGAAGGGGAGGAGGCTGTTGCATGCCTCCCATCTACGGGTGGTTGTATACCCGCAGGCCCGCAGGAGGTGTATTGGCGGAACCTTATCGCCTTACGATCACCAAGGACTTATCCATTTCACCGTTGTAAAATAATAAGTACCCGACATAATGTCATAGCGAAATTTTTAACGTGGCAAAAGTATTTTCGAGTGTATGGTATTCAGGACATTGCG
>JAFFSR010000016.1:0-207500 GCA_017163975.1 Anastatus disparis | reverse complement strand
TGAGCACGCAGGTGTAAATTTATGCTACCTATGAGCTACACTTGCAATTTTTTGCCACCGCAATCTCATCCGTTGCACCGTTAAATTCAAGAGTGACGTCCACCCAAAATTTGATATTCTATATCACATTTCGCAAACTAGATTAATACGGTCCCGTCCACCCATAGCTTATCGCATTCGCGCGTACGTAAATTATAGAATAAATTAAGGGTGCCGTCCACCCATTATGTTTTCATGTTGATTAAAGAACTCCGTCAACCCGTCGTTATAGATAGTAGGCCTTAAAGTAACTTAAGGGTTTCGGCCACCTATTGTCTTACCAAGGGCTCTGCCCACCAACGCCCATAGAGATTGGTACATTAGATAATTAAGATTGCCTTCTACCCATTATTGTCGTAGTATTAACTATTACGATATTAGGTGCCATCCACCTATTAATATCATAATTTAGTCATTCATCCTTTTGTCTGTCTTTTATACACTGTTACAGGTATAAGCAACCGACACGTACTAGACCATCTAGGCCGCTATAAAAAAACGAATCTCTTAGTTAAAGATAAACTATTATTGAGATTAATTTTTTTTTTGCAAAGACTTATTATTTGATTTAATTATTCTTTTATCAAATAGCCGTCAAGTGGCCAAGATTAATACAAATCTAATTACTTTTTGTAAATTACGTTCTACACAGCATGAAATATTTATGAAAGCTTCCTGGAATATTAGCATGGAAGATTTGAAATATTTTAAGAATCATCCATGGAGCATTCTTGTAATATTTTTATGTCTTTGATCCTTCTTATATTGGAATATTCCAGAGAATATTGTTGCAAGATTTCAAGAACATTTCATTGGAACATTTAGGTCATCTCAGATATTTTATTGAAACATTTTAAGAATCTTGCAGAAATATTTCATGAAATATTCCGTTGGAATATTCATGGAAGATTTCCAGAATATTTGAACGGAAGATTTAAAACATTTCATAAACCTTACATCGAATATGCATGGAAGATTTAAGGAATCTTTTATGAAATATTACATAAAATATTTCTAAGAAATTTTCAAAATCCATCGTAAAATATTCTGTGGAATATTTATGGAAGATTCGCAGAATATTGGCACGGAAGATTTGGAATATTTCAGGAATCTTCCATGGAATATTTCTTTAATATTCGTATGTCCTTGATTTTATTACATTGAAATATTCCATGGAATATTCTTAAAAGATTACAATAATATTTCAATGAAAGGTTTGGGTAATCTCACATCTTTCATGAAATGTTCCTGGAAAGTTTTCGGAAGATTCAGATTTACCACGAAATATTTCTGGAATATTTCATGAAAGGTTGCAAAATGCTGTGAGGGGATAGTATATATATATATATATATACACATAATTTATATAATAACACATTATACTTATACATCAATACATATACACTTACATAAACATTTAGTTATAAGATTGCATTCACATATTCGCTTCGAGCGTACACAATAAATTGCCAATACCCTTTCGCTTATATAGTAAGTAAGGTATCTTCCAACCGCTTGGGTATAAAACTCCCATTTAATGAGCATCCCCCTATCGGCGTCACTGGAAACCTCCCGTAATGTTCCGCGCAACCTTCTAACGAAAATTTCATGAAATCATTCTAAAATCTTTCATGCAATATTCCACTGGAAGATTGATTTGTAACTCTGTGAAATATTTCGTGGAATATTACTGGAAGATTTATGTAATATTCCGCTGTACGATTTTAAAGTTTTTCGAAATCTTTCAATTAAATGTTTATGGAATCATTCTAGAATCTTTCATGCAATATTTCACTGGAAGATTACTTCAATCTTTCTGTTAAATATTTTGTAGAATATTTCTGGAAGATCTATTTAATATTCCGCTGTACGATTTTAAAGTTTTTCTATTTCTTCCAGCGAAATATTTATAAAATTTTCCTGAAATCTTTATGAATATTCCACTAGAAGATTACTTAAAACTTTCTGTGAAATATTTCGTGGAATATTTCTAGAAGATTTATGTAATATTCCGCTGCAAGATTTTAAAGTTTTTCTACTTCTTTCAGCGAAATGTTTATAGAATCTTCCTGGAATCTTCCATGAAACATTTCACTGGAATATTTCATAAACATTACATGTAATATTTCATGAAATATTTCAGAAATCTTTCGTAAATATTTTATGAAATATTTCGAAAAAGTTTTTGAACATTCCTTTGAAATATTCCTAAAGTATTCCTGGAAGCTTTTAATGGAAAATTCTAGTGGAATATTTTGAAATATTCCGTGAAGACTTCCTATAATCTGCATGCAAGGTTCAATTGAAATATTCCAGTAAAATATTTCGGAATATCCCAGTGAAATCTTACATGCTGTGTGGGGTTTTCTCTAAAGGTTAGGTTAGTTTGCTCGTATTATATAGAAAAGTAGGGTTAGTTTTGATTAACAATTCGTTATTATTTTATTAATTTAATCGTCGTTTAAACTTTTGCCAATCTTACTCTAGCAATCCCCGAAGCGTCCAGCAACAGGAGATTACCGGCCTTTTTCTCTCCCGAAAAGGAACGTTACAATGTATATATATATGAGGCATTCCTTGTGAATCGGTACCCCCCTTCTCTAAAATTGTAGTAGACTAAAAAAATTGTATGACGGTTTAAAATTTTCCTTTTATCATCTTATTTCAGATGCAGAGTGGCGTTTTCAAAAATTCAAAATGGTAGCTCCAATATGGTGGCCAAAACTCAGGAAGTTCGTAGAAATTTTCCGAAATTTCATGACAACTCGCTCAGTTTTGAATTTTTCGTTTTTTTCACTAAAAATGAGTAGAGCACAAAATTGTATATAGAAATATGGTATTAGAGTCAAGGTCAAACCACATTTGAAAGGTTATTTTTTGCAATCCTTATTTTAAATCGCTTAGCTATTATTTTGGCTGAAAACGGATCTTGAATCAGTAAACTCTCTCATTCTTGAGATCGCCGCTTACGATCCTGATGTCCATAAGATTTCAGTATGTTTCGGTTGAGGTCAAACAAAGGTCAAATACCTTAATTCGAATAGTATAATTTTTTTCACTTCTGATTCTGAATGAACAGAAAATTCCACGTCGAGATAAGTTTGGATCTCATAATTCGCGAACTTATATTCTAATGTTGATAGTGTGACCTTAATAAAATAAAGATCTTAAGAAAGTAGCCTGTAGTAGTAGTAGTATATCTGAGACACAACGTAAAAAGTAAGTAATCTATAAAAATAATTGACCGTATGAGTATTTGCGAATTTTACTATAAAAAATAATATGTTTAAAATGAATATTTCGTTAAAATAAATAAATTTAAAATATTATATATTCTCGTCTAACCCACAAACCACCCTAAATTTTTTAGATTATTCCTGCGCTTATTTTTGGAACCATACAATATCAAAGTTTTGCTGTATTCTGATTTCTTCAATTTTTAACACTTTTTAATTATTTCTAGCTCTGTTAATACTTTTTTAAGGAAAGTTCTGAATTTTCACAAAAACTATTCATAAAGTCGTATAATTACATTAGAAGTAAGATATGTCGAATTCAAATCTTAAAATCTAAGAATTTGTGAGTTAGCTTCTTCCAACGCACACCGAAAAATTCATGAAGATAGATTTTTTCAGTACAAAAGTATTTGTATGTGTTCTAGAATAGCAATGTTTTGAGCCACTCGAATCATCACTGAAAAATGTATAGTAATACCATTACCATTAATATTATGAAAGAATACAGCACTAAAAGAATCATTTAGAATCAGATGCAGATAGGAAATAAAAATTGGCAAGTTATTTGGTAAAGCTCATACAAAGGATGTAAAATAAACGAAGTAATTAATGTTAGTTCAATAAACCATTTTTGATTAAAGTTTTTATGTATATTACACATAATTTTATGTTTACATATTCATAACTTGGTTAGTATTAGATTTCATTTTCATAATTTTTTGTTATAGCTTAAAAGGAGGTCGAGTATATCTGTCCTTTTCTAATAAAAGAATTGATTTTTTTACAAAAATTAATAATTGTAGCAAAAAATAAGGAGATAGTCCCATCTTGTATCATAAAAAGCAATATTTTCTTTGACGAGGAAAAATTATTTTCATGGATTCATTTTGAAGAAAACCTTGAAAAACTTAAAAAATAGAGGTTAGGATGGACAATTCAGTTTTTCAAAGTTTTTCTAAAAACGAAGCGATAAAAATAATTTTTTCTCACTAAAGAAAATATTGCTTTTTATTATACGAGATGGGGCTTTCTTCTTATTTTTTGCTACAATTATTAGGTTTTGCAGAAAAATAAATTTTTTTGTTAGAAAAAGATAGAGATATACGACCTGCTCTTAAAAGTTAATTTAATCAATGGTCGATGTACTAATTTTGGCTTATTAAAGAATTGAATAATTCTTCTATATGAATCAACGCTAGGCTTTTTACAGATAATTTGTCTTATTTATTAAGAATGTATATTCATGAATCTTGATTCAAATCTCTGTCTTTAAGATGTAATATTTTCTTTTGGAAAAGCTAAATGATCAATTTATGACTTGGTATAATTTGAATGCTATTCTTACTGAGTACTTACTTAGTAGAAAGTAAAATTGAACAGCCATTGTAAGATTTTAGTATATACTTTTGTACCGAAAAAATGTATTAGCATGAATTTTTCGGTGGTGATTTGAATAGCTCAAAACATTATTATAGGGTCATGTAGTAATTTTATGTGATTTTTAGCCTAGTTTGATCACAACTTTAATTTTTAGATTAAAGTAAGGCTTGATTGCTATTCTAGAACACATACAAATACTTTTGTATTGGAAATCTATCCTCATGAATTTTTCGTGGGCGTTAAAAGGAGCAAACTCTCAAATTCTTAGATTTTAAGATTTAAATCCGACATATTTAACTTCGAATGTAATCATATGACTTTATGAATATTTTTTTATGAAAATTTAGAAGCTTCCTTAAAAAAAGTATGAATAAACATGAAGCTAAAATTGCTTTTTTGTGGAGCAAGAAATAATTAAGGTGGATCATCCGTTCCCAATGATATTTTGTAAACCTAAAAGTTTTTGACGAAACTTTACTATAATAATCTTAAAATATCCATCTTTTCATTGATATAATAAAAACATAAGGTAAACCATCAAAATCTCAAGTAATCAATGTCTAAAAAAAAGATATTATACATACGCGTAAATGGAAAAAATCATGATTTATGCATAAAGTTGATTATAACTTTTTTGTTACTTAAAAGTTTTTGATAAAAAAAGTATGGAAGACAGACGATTTAATAACGATTATAATATGATCGAGGAAAAATGGAGTAAACGATGTAAATAAAGAGATATTAAGTGTAAAAGTTGAAAATATTTTATTAACGTAGAATCGAGTAAATCAGCTGGTATATACTGCGCATGCGTGATAATCCTAAGACGCTCAGAGTGCATGTATACATATTACGAAGTCCGCTGTATAGTGCCGTATATAAGTAAATAATCACAAGGGGCTTTTCAAGAAAAAAAAAAATTTCTACACATTTACTTATGCAATGATTTTTGTTTTCAAAATAATAATAGTTATAATTTAGACATATAGAGTGTATTAATTTATAAAAATTTGCAATAATACAAATACCACCAAGGGACCCAAAACATAATACGGTCATACATGCATGACCCACCTTAAAAAGTGTCAAAAATTAAAAAAATCAGTAAATAGTCACACTTTGATATTGTATAGCTCCAAAGATAAGCGCAGGAATAATTCAAAAACATCCAGGGTAGTTTGTGGGTTAGAGGAGAATATGTAAAGATTAACCAGCGGAAAAAAAATTTTTGTCAGGCTATTAGTCAGAGAATCGCTCATATATATAATAAAAAGAAGAATAATATATAATTGTTAGGTCCTGTCTTTACACCAAGACAGAATTAATGATTAATTATGTTGTTGTTAAGAGCAGGTCGTATATATCTATCCTTTTCTAACAAAAAAAAATCATTTTTCTACAAAACCTAATAATTTTAGCAAAGAATAAGAAGAAAGCTCCATCTGGTATAATAAAAAGCAACATTTTCTTTTATGAGGAAAAACGATTTTCATCTCTTCATTTTTAAGAAAACTTTGAAAAACTGAATTGTCCATCCTAACCTTTATTTTTTAAGTTTTTCAAAGTTTTCTTCAAAACGAATCGATAAAAATAATTTTTTCTCATCAAAGAAAATATTGCTTTTTATGATACAAGATGAAGCTATCTCCTTATTTTTTGCTAAGATTATTAGTTTGTACAAAAAAATTAATTCTTTGATTAGAAAAGGACAGAAATATACGACCTGCTCTTAAGAGGGAAATATGTTTTATTATAATATTAAATAAAAAAATTAAGTTTGATTTTAAAACGTTTAATTTAAAAGTTAAGTCTAGTAATAGAAAAGCTCTACCAATTTTAATTAATATAAATCGTTCTCACGATTAAATATACTTGAATTGGAAGGAAATATAGATCAAAATATAATTGTAATGATCTTATCTTGATTTCAGAAGTAGTAGTTACAGGATGGGTACAGCCAGACGATAAATAAACACACTTGGTTAATATTTAATTAGATAGATATTTATTTCTTATTTTGAACAGTATTTATAATCAGTTGAATATAATTATTTTGTATATTTTATAGTGCAATTTAATTGCATAGCGTGATTTAATTAATGTGTTCGAAATTTCTATATAATAATGTCTTTACAAGTGCTTTTTTTGAAGTGCTCGCTATATCTGATTTTTCGTCCGTATTTATAGTAATTATTCATATTTATTATTTATGAATAATTGTTTTAGAATTTCTTTAAAGTTGATGAATAAAAATTATTAATAAGCATTTTTATGAAGTTTTATAATTTTATTCTTATAACTGATTTTAAGTTTCTTTAACTGTTCTATACTTATTTTTTTGTTTAGCTTAACACATTCTTTTATCGTTCAATAACTGTTTTAATTAGTCGATGCTAAGAAATTTTGAAAAGAAAATATACGTTTGTGACGTAACACCTTGGGGCTCAAGATGTTGTTTATCAGTACGAGAAACAACAAGGGTTGAAAATACAGTTATTGAACAATTTACATAAAAAATTTTTTCTCTTATGATCTATTTACGTATAATTATAAAAGTGTTTAGTTCTTAAAATTATTTAATGAATATTCGACATGTTTTGCAAAAGTAAGTGAGTGACATAGTTTTTGTTGATGTATTTGCAAAAAAAAAATATATACTGCTGATGTAGTAAAGTATATGATTGGTTTTGACTGTTGTTAGTTTGTATGAATGGTTGGATTGTTTTTGACATGAGTACACTCAAAAACATGAATTTCTATTATCCACGTCGCCGTTATGAAACCGTCTGTGTGAATATGTACACTAATTATATATATATATATATATATATATATATACTAGGGGGGGTTCCCCCCTGCTCGCTTCGCTCGCCAACCCCCCCATTGCATCTCCTTCTACAAATATAAACTTTTATATATATAATTTTTAAATTTATATTAATTTAAAATTATTATTTTTTTTTTTTTTTTTTTTTTTCTTGGTCATGAAGATTAGTATTTATTAAAAGTTAAATACACTTATTAAGGTATATGAAGTTAAGTATAATAAAACGTTTTATGATAGTTTAATACTTTAAATATGTTGAAGATATCTATAATAATATTCAATCGCTTTACGATAGGAGCACAACCATTCAACGTATTTACCTCGAGCTCAGCCCAATGTTCTTTTCTCTTCCTAATTTCGTTCATTCTTTGATAACAATTAATTAAATTAGCTAACAATTAACTACCTTTCAGCTATCTCTCAGCTAACTTTCAGCTAAATTTTATCTGAATTTCAGCCAACTTTTAGCTAACTTTCAGCTAAATTTTATCTGAATTTCAGCTATCTCTCGGCTAACTTTCAGCTAAATTTTATCTGAATTTCAGCTATCTCTCAGCTAACTTTCAGCTAAATTTTATCTGAATTTCAGCTAACTTTTAGCTAATTTCCAGCTAAATTTTAGCTGAATTTCCGCTAACTGTGGGCACATAAAATTCTTATACACGGCGGCGGCGGCGGCGGCGGCGTAGGCGATATATCTTTATTATATAGAGATATATATATATATATATATATATATATATATATATATATATACACATACATGCTTATATTTAATTGTTTTAGTTGAATAAATATTTCTGAAATTTATTTGTATTTTCTTTTCAGTTCGACGATTAGGATTTCACTCGTCTTAAGGTGAAATCAGATGGAGCGGAAAATAGACGACGGAACGTCACGAAACATTCATTCCGTCGCCTTGTTTTCCGTCAAATTTTTTCCCTATATTCACATGGCGCGGAATGTAGCTGAAAAATTGTTAAAAATAGCATACAAATGTATCCGCGAATTTTAAATTAACAACAAAAATGTTAAAAAAGTTGGAAATAATCACCTATTGTTATTGTAATGAGATTCTTTTTTTATAAAAATAAAATATAGTTTGTTATTATAACCAAATATTTCAATTAACATCATTATCTTTTAATTATAAAATTGCTAATCAACGTCACAGAACTTCTATTCCGCTCCATGTGAATATAGGGAAACAAATTTGACGGGATAATAGAAGCGTCACAGACTTTTTGAAATTGTTTAAACAAATAGTTAACCAAAATAGAATTTAAAAGTTTGATTGAAATTAAAAGTACAGCTATGGAAAGCAAATTAAAAATATTACGTGAGGTTATTGAAGCACTAATAATTTTTTTAAACAAAATAAAAATTGATGTCGTCGATTACGTCGTCTTTACTCCGTTGGCGGAATACAAAGATGCGGAATTGAGGTTCTGTGACGTTCCGTCGCCTATTTTTCGCTCCATCTGATTTCACCCTTAAACGGTGCATCCGTAGACTATCTTTGGAGAGATGGTTGTCCAGGGATAGCGTAGCTAATGGCTTTGATGTGTGGGACCTGGGTTCATCATTCGGTTGGGAACAACGAGAGGTCATTGTTCATGGGGTCTGCATGCGGATGCTGTTGATCCAGTACAGCTACTTCCTGTATATTGGCCATAATTTAGTATCTAGTGGGTCCATCTAATTTGATGATACCGTAGGAAGAAGGCAACCTCCATGGGTTCCAATATACTGCGATCCTGTTCGTGATCAGGGTGGCGAGATATGGGACTCAATCTGTCCATAATATACATACTAGCAAAAAATACCTCGCTCCTAACGTCGCTCGGTTGAATTTTCATATATTATATTATTACGTATAAATAAGCCAATTTTAAAATAAAAAAGAATCGACGCAACTTATGAATTGTGATATTGTAGTTTTGTACTAAATTAAATTTTTCTATTTTTATAAAAAAGAATAATTAAAGTTACAATGTGCATAAAAATTGTTTAAATACAAATTATATCTTGATGAATTAAGAATTTGTTCTACTAAATTGCATTTGAATAAATGAAAAAACATAATAGGAATTTTTTCTTTTTAATCACGTGTTTCAATCACGGACCATGAAATAATCGAAAACAGTATATGAAGTTTACTAGAACTAACAACTGCACAGAGAAAAGAAAGTATTGTTAAAATAGGTTCTAAATCAAGTATATCTAATTTATGTATTAAGGTACTTAAAAAAAGAGTGACGATATAATTTCAATTAGTACTATAGCTTGAATTTTAGGGACCAATGTTGGTACTATTATATCATGAAGTAAGAGCATAAATTTGCGATGCTTACTGCCTTTTTTTGGTATTAAGACTGATCTTTCACCTACTTGATTCAAGGACAATATTTCGCAGAAAATCCAATTATTAACCTCTTTTCGTGCGGCTTTTCCTGTTACTAAAATTGAAAATTATTAAATATAGAATTATTTATATAATATATAACTCTTTAAAATTACTAATAATTAATATTTAAATTCGTGATATTCAAGGATTAAAACGATACATGTTTATCTTCCATATTCCGTTTTAAAATAGTTACTTTTGAGTTTTAAATCAATGATAAGGAATTTAAAATTGATATATATATTATATGATTTATATTATATTTATCAACTGTTGAAAATCGTTACACAATTTATTGGGTTTAACGTTAACAGGTATTAATTATATTGAAGTTTTTCGCTCCTAACGTCGCTTAGTTGAATTTTCTTTTATTGTATTATTTTGTATAAATGACTAATTTTGAGTAAATAAGAATTAATTAGTTGAATTTTGAGTACTGAATAAAATTGAAAATAATTTGATGAAACATAATATAAAAATATATGTACACATGTGCTTAAAGTAAAAAAGCGTATAATTTATTTCAAGTGACTATTTCTCACTCTACTGCCATTAGAAAAACAAAGATAGTACGATATTTGATGTAAATAAACTGAGAACTGGGAACTGAGTTACAACTATAATTTCCAGACCTCAATATATGACCATGAATTTGAATTATGAAATTAATTTATAAGTGAAACATGCTTAAAAGAAATTCGTGTTGATATCTAATAAAAATATCTTCACAAATGTATTTTATGTATATGAAATACGAAATTTAAATAGAAAAAATCATAAGATTTAAATACAACATTTTAGTTAATTTTAAATTCGAATATTTCGGAATAAAAAAATAACTATTTGCAATTAGTTAACAATCCTTTTTGCATCTAATATAAAAATTTAATGAGATACAAATATTACAAAGTGTATATGTATCACAAGTAAGGTTTGCATTTTATAAATATTATAATTTTTAGAAAATTCTTGATATTAATAGATTATGAATTTGGAAAATTTAATATTTTTTTATTGATGACAAGTAACTTTTCAAAAATAGTTAAAATAATACTGTAAATGTCAATCAACATTTTCATCAAAATAAATTTCAACGCTATAATTATTAAAATAAACATTTTTATTTAACTACAATCTATTGTAATAATTATTTTTTTAATATATATATATATATATATATCTTAAAAAAATAATAATTTCATTTGATGAATAGTTATATAAATATTATATATTTATAATTGTATAACTAAATTTATTAAATTAAAATTGTATTCAGTTATCATTCAGAGAATGAGGTATTTAAATTAGTTTTCATGAAAATATATTATTTAAAAAGTTACTTGTTAACAATTTTTTATAAATAACATACATTTAACCTTAATAACATTTTCATTTGTACACGTGTTTATATTTAAATGAATTATGATTTATATAAAAATTGTTAGCAATTCATTTCATTGAAGCAATAATATTTTTAATAAGAGAAACATTAATTTTTAAAAAATATTAAATTACCTCATTTGAAAAATTATAATTACATGATATAAAAATATTTTTTTTAATATCGTTTGAACATAAATTTTATGAAATACAATTTAAAAAAATTATTCATTAAATATTAAATTTTTTAAATAGTCAATTATAAAGATAGGACAATATATAAAATATGAATAAATGTTTCTGATTATGTCTATAATTATGCATTTATTATGAATGCGGAAAAAAATAATATTCTGTAATATTACTCTATAATTAGTATTAAATATGATACAAATCATTGGAAGTACAATTATTTCATTGCGTTAAATTTGTTGTCAAAGTTTGATTATATTTTACTATAAGAAGATAAAAAAATTAACTGTCTTTCCTTTCTATTGCTGAATTTCCATTAAAGGAATGTATCAATTTGTAGTATGTCTCGTGATGATTATTTTTCTGAATTTTTAAATTATTCCCATCATTAGTTTTCAAGATATTTGAATTTCTGATTCCAAATGGGAAAATTTTAGTAAATAATATTGGAACCCAAACTTCTCAATAAGTAATGAATAGATTTATGTAAAAATTTAACTGAATAATCTTCGTGATACATACTGTATGTTAATGCATCTATTTATTCGAAATTTTGAAATACAATGGAAATATAATCAATATTCATGGGTGAAAGTGTGCTGTCCATTTTACATCTCCTTAAATAATTTATATTTATAAAATTCACATAATATCATATAAAAACTATTAAAATGAGAATCATATATTCAATATAATTGTCAACTATAAATAAAAAGTTTAAAAAATTAAGTGATAACTTATAAATAGTTATATTATTTTATTGAATACATTTCCAACCTAATCAATTAACTTCATGTTGAAACTAAATTTAATTAGCATTCAATACCACACGTTATTTAAAGAATTTACCATTATTCAAAATTATTAAAAAGTTATTTATAAAAAGTATTCTCATATCAAAATTTCAAAATTATACCAATTTAATTTTTTATTCTTTACATTAGAGAATTAGTTTTGATGTTGAAATTTTTTTGTTAAATGAAACATATATATATATTATCTTATAGTAAAATATTTTATCACCTTGTATGAAAACTATTTTGTGAAAGTAGAATAATGCTGTGAATAAACAAATGATTATAAGAAAATATTGAAAACTGTAAATAACAATGAAAAAGCGTTAGGCTAGAAATTAATAATGGTTCTCACATAGTATGGAAGATTTCACTGAAATATTTCGAATTATTCTACTGAAATATTTCAATGGAACCTTTCATGCAGATTATTGAAAGTCCTCACGGAATATTTCAGAATATTCCACTGGAATCTTCCATTGAAAGCTTCCTGGAATATTTCAGGAATATTTCAAAGGAATGTTTGAAAACTTTTTCGAAATATTCCATGTAATATAATATTCACGAAAGATTCCTGAAATATTGCATAAAATATTCCATGTAATGTTTATGAATATTCCAGTAAAATATTTCATGAAAGATTCCAGAAAGATTCCATAAACATTTCGCTGGAAAATTCCGATAAACTTTAAAATCGTACAGCGGATAATTACATAAATCTTTCAGAAATGGTCAACTAAATATTCCACAGAAAGATTTAAGTAATCTTCCAGTGGAATATTTCATGAAAGATTTCAGAAAGATTTCATAAACATTTCACTGGAAGATTTCAAAAAACTTTGAAATCGTACAGCGAAATATTAGATAAATCTTCTATAAATATTCCACGAAACATTTCACAGGAAGATTGAAGTAATCTTTTGATGAAATATTTCATGAAAGATTTCAGGAAGATTCCGATAAACATTAAAATCGTACAGCGGAATATTACATAAATCTCCCATAAATATTCCACGAAATGTTCCACAGAAATATTCAAGTAACCTTCCAGTGGAATATTTTATGAAAGATTTCAGAAAGATTCCATAAACATTTCACTGGAAGATTCCAAAAAACTTTTAAATCGTACAGTGGAATATAACATAAATCTTCCATAAATAGTCAACGAAATATTTCACAAAAAGATTTAAGTAATACTCCAGTGGAATATTTCATTAAAGATCTCAGAAAGATTCCAAAAACATTTCACCGGAAGATTCCTAAAAACTTTTAAATCGTACAGCGAAATATTATATAAATTTTCCGTAAATATTCCACGAACTATTTCACGCAAAGATTACAGTAATCTTTCAGTAAAATATTGCTTAAAAGATTCTAGAATGATTCCATGAAGTTTTCGTTGGAAGATTGCGCGGAACGTTACGGGAGGTTTCCAGTGACGCCGATAAGGGTATGTTTGTTAAATGGGAGTTTTATCCCCAAGCGGTTAAAAGATACCTCACTTACTATAAATGCGAAAGGGTATCAGCACTTTGATGTGCACAGTCGAAGCGAATATTTAAATGCGATTTTATAACTAAATGTTTATGTATGCGTATATGTATTGATGTATAAGTGTAATGTGTTATTATATAATATATATACCATCCCCTCACAGCATTTCACATTTTCCAAAAATCTTCCAGGAACATTTCATGAAAGATGAGAGATTACCCAAACCTTCCATTTTTATATTCTTCAAATCTCTCAAGAGTATTCCATGGTTTATTTCAATGTAGGAAGAATCAAGGACATACGAATATTACAGGAATAATTCACGGAAGATTCCTAAAATATTCCAAATCTTCCGTGCCAATATTCTGCGAATCTTCCATAAATATTCCACGGAATATTTTACGATAGATTTCTAAAATCTTCCAGAAATATTTCATGGAATATTTCATGAAAAATTCCTTAAATCTTTCGTGCATATTCCATGAAAGATTCTTCAGATCTTTCGTTTATATTCTATAAAAGGTTCATAAAATGTTTTAAATCTACCGTTTCCATATTCCGGAAATTTTCAATGAATGTTCCAACGGAATATTTCATGAAATATTCCTGCAAGATTCCTGAAATATTTCAATAAAACATCTGAGATGTCCTAGATCTTCCAATGAAATATTCTTAGAATCTTCCAGCAATATGTCATGGGATATTCCAATGTAAGAAGAATCAAGGACATACGAATATTACAGGAATATTCCATGGAAGATTCCTAAAATATTTCAAATCTTCGCTGCCAATGTTCCAGGAAGCTTCCATAAATATTTCATGCTGTGTGGGTTGTTTATTATCATTTATACATTATTTAAATGTAGATACTGCGAATAAACATAAACAACTGTAAATAAATTAAAGAATACAATTATTAAAAATAATTCATAATTTTGATTTTAGTTCTTTTTACAACAAACTTTTTTTAATGAATAAATATATATATATGGAACATTTCAAACCAACTGGAAGAGCAGAAAAATAAAAATCTCTGAAACTCTGGGAATATATCCTGCCTGTTACTCAAAAAGTGTAAAAAAATTTTCAAGGATTTAGATTGGGAGGATCAAGAGCCATAGATTCTTGAAATTTGGAAATTTTTCAAAATTTTTGGAAAAGTCCCAACTTGATCATTTTTTTTCCTGAAAATCCTAATATTTTAGAGAGAAATTCATGAGAATACTTCTTGTTGTTAATGGAAAGCAGAGTTAGCATGATTCTTCAGAGACCTGAATTTTGAAGTTTTCTATTGGTTCTTATATGTATTACATGGTAATTGAAATTACTCATTGCTCCCCATTTCAGAAATTTCTTTTCGCGGGCTTATTTTCCTCTATTTCACGTGAACTTTCAAATGAATTTTTGATCATGTAAGTCAGAGCCATCAATAAGAAGTTAAAACCGTTTAAAATATATATTATCATGTATGATTAATTTTTATATTGAAAATAAATTAGACATGAAAATATATATTTTAAACTGTTATAACTCCTTATTGGTGGCTCTTTCTTACACAGCCAAAAATTTATTTTTAGTTGATCAAAAATAGAAGGAAATAAGCCCTTGAAAAGCAATTTTTGAAGTAGCTGACAATGAGTAATTTCAATTACCATGTAATACATGTAAGAACCAATAGAAAACTTCAAAATTTAGCTCTGTAAAAAATAATGCTAACTCTCCTCTTTATCTAAAACAAGAAGAATTCTCATGAATTTCTCTCCAAAACATCAAGATTTTCAGAAAAAAAATCATAAAGTTGGTTCTTTTCCAAAATTTTTGAAAATTTCTAAATTTCAAGGATCTATGGCTCTTGATCCTTCAAATCTAAATCCTTGAATATTTTTTTACACATTTTGAGTAACAGACAGAATATATTCTTAGAGTTTCAGTGATTTTTATTTTTTTGCTCTTTCAGTAGGTGTAAAATGTCCCATATATATATATATATATATATATATATATATATATATGGGTCAATCCACGTCAAACGGATAATGGCTCTGTCCAAAATTGCAGATCACTAAAAAAGTCGTGCATGGGCTCAAAATTTTTGTCTTACACTTTACTTTCTTTTGCAATGTGGCAATTTCGAAAAATCCAAAATGGCGGCCTTAATATGGCGACTCAAACCTAGAAATTTCATAAAAAATTTTCAAAAATTAATTTCTATTCATTCAAATCTGATTCCACATATCTTTTATATCAGAAATCAATTTAGCGTTCGATTTTACATGAGAATATAGTATTGATCTCAAGGTAAAAAAAATTTAACAATATCATCTGAAGGTCATATCGCGATACAATAGTTATTTCTCGAATTATTCATTGATAAACATTGATTAGTAAGAAAATGAAGACACTGATAGGTAACTCGAGTCACTGAATCCAAATCTGATATCCGCTTAACCCTACCCATCTCCATCAAGGTCATTTGAAGGTCAAATTTGATAAGATTAAGACACCTATAAGTTTTATGTGATGCTGGATCCGAATCCGAGATCTGTTGGAGTGTCGAACGACGTAATTACAGAAAAATTCGTTTCAAACTGTGGTTTCTTGGAGGACAAAAATTTTCTTTTAGTCTTTAGTATCAATATTTGATTAATTTTTACGTAATTACGTCGTTTGACACTCCAACAGACCCCAGTTTTGGATTCAGCGACACGTAAAACTTGAAGGTGTCCTAATGTTATCAAATAAATTTGACCTTTAAATGACTTTTATACAGATCTTGTAAGGTTAAGCAGACATCAGATTTAAATTCAGTAACTCGAGTTATCTATCAGTATCTTCATTTTCTCACTAATCAACATTGATCAATGAGTAATTTGAGAAATAACTATTATTTCCCGATATGACCTTCCGATGACATTGTAAATTTTTTTCACCTCGAGTGCAATACTATATTCCTATGTAAAATTGAACGCTAAATTGATTTCTGAAGTAAAAAAATATGTAGGATCTGATTTGAATAAATTAAAATCAATTTTTGAAAATTTTTTATTATATCTCTAGGTTTGAGCCGCCATTTTGGATTTTTTTAAATCACCACTTTCCAAAAGAAAGTAGAGTGTAAGACGAAAATTTTAAGCTTATATACGATTTTTTTGGTGATCTACAATTTTGGACAGAGCCATTATCCGTTTGACTCGGATTGATCCATATATATATATATACTAGGGGGGTACCCCCCTGCTCACACTGCTCGCCAACCCCCAGTTGTGCTATAAATATAATTATATATTAAACATTTAAATCAATTTTAAATTTTTAAATCATTTTTTTTTAGTTTCGTTGATAATTTAGTATATTATTTGATATATCGTAATGATTTTGAGTTTTATAAGATTTATAAGATTATTTTGTTATAATTCCTTTTTTATATCTTTTTTCTCATTTTAAACATTTTATGAGATATATCAAAAATTCATACTAAAATTTATAAATTTATTATGATATTGTAAATGAAATTATTACATGATCATTATATCATATTTTATTTAAAATTTAGTTATTTATATAACAAATAAATAAATAAAATAATTTTAAATTATTTTATACTTACTTATATTACATTTACCTGTATAAAAGTTATGAATATGTTTTTTTTTATTTATTGTTGTTAGTAGTTAAATTATTTATTTATTAAAATTTCGATTTATAAATTTTAAATAATCATAACTTTTAAATATTTTAGTTAATTTTTAAATATTTTTTTTTTTTATTTTTAATAAGATTGATAATGTTTAAAAATTTTTTTTAATTTATTATTATATATTGAAATATTTATGATTTATTTTAATTTTTCATATTTTATTAATAATGTTAGCTAATCTTAATAAATATTTAGAATAAATTTCATGACTTTGATTAAAGTAATATTCTGCTATTGGTTCGCGTATTATTTTTTTAATATTTCTTTCTAAACTATGTTAGGTATAATATCTCTGTTTTTCGATTCATTTTGAATATATATTTTATTTACATTTTTACAACGTGAAAGAGTTATTTGTGCTTCTATGTTATATTTGAATAATTTAGTTATTTTTAATCGCGTTTCATTACATAATCCATTTTTATACTTAAATTTCGAATTAACATAATTATGGTATTTACTTTTAATTTCAGTTCGTGTGGAGGTAATCCTTCTTTTATGTTATTTAACATTTCTATTGAATAATTCAAATGAATATTATCATCCGTTTGATCTACACCTTTGTAAAACAAATATAAATAGTTATTAATCTTGAAAGTTATATAAATTTAAACATAAATATTAATATCAATTAATTTTAAAAGTTGTATAAATCAATACTATTAAAGGTTTATAATGTAAGGTGGTGTGGAAATCTGAATCCTCAACACTATATGCTTATTTTTATTTTAATACAATAAAATATTTATAATATGAACAAATTATTAAAAATCATTATGTTTTCAACAAATGAATTAATTATAGTGTTGAGGAATTGTAATAGAATTAATTTAAATTTATATTTATTAATTTCAGATAAACTATGTAAAAAATAGTAATAAGATATCTGATAAGGCACATGTTTTTCATTTTAAATATAATAAATTGTAATTTTATGCAACTACTTTCGAGTTTTCAACAAAAAAAAATTAAAATTTTTATATTTTTATGTAATATTATACTTAAAATATAATAAAAAAATATAAAACTATATTATGCAATATTTGATGGTTCTAAAAGGTTGTTGGGGGGATTGTGGGGGTTGTGGGGGATTGTGGGGGGGTCAAGAGGGGGTATTGGGGGGATGTGGGGGGCGTGGAGGGGTAATGATGGATAACATAAAATAACGTAAATTTACGTTATTTAATTAATAAAAATCATGTGGGGGCTGTGGGGGCTGTGGGGGAGGGGGCGTGGGGGGATGTGGGGGGCACAGACTGAATTTTGGTTCATATAACTATATAATATAGGGATATATATATATATATATATATATATATATATATATATATAAATAATTGCCAAAAATAATCATTTTTTATTATAATATTATTTTTACAAATTTCATTATTATTTATTTATCATATAACAATTAATTCATAGCATTTTTCATAATTTTTTTAATTTTTCAGCTTTTAAAGTAAAAAGGCAGTAAATTAAATCAGTTAATATAAAAGCAATTCTTTTGTGAATATCTTTGGAAAAAGTTCATTAAAAATGAATAAAAATTCTTAAGAGAATTTTCTTTTCCAATAATGGTTTTGACTGAGGAAGATAAATTGATTAGTAAAAGACAGGGATTGTATAATGGAATTGCTTTCATGTTAACTGATATTCATATATTAGAATTTAATAAAATTTCAAACCAGTGCACCTCATTCGACATGCAATTGACTTCACTAATTCAGAGACCACAATATGTTTATTCAGTACTGATTGATGGAGAATTTATACAGTTATTATTTACCGAAAATTTAGAAAAGAGTCACCGGATTCGTCTGTATTATAATAATAAGGTAATTCATATATATGGACAATTTGAATCTTATATATTTAGAAGATGAATATAAGATTTATATAAACAGATTATTTCTAAGCGAATCAGAATTAAGCACAGTATTCGAAACAGTACAATCACAAACGAATAATTATGATTGTAGCGTTTTTGCGATGGTTTTTGCTGTTGCAGTACTTTATAATTTAGGTCCATGTTGTTTAAGATATAATGTTTCTCAAATGCGATTACGTTTATAAAGAATTTTTAAAACGCAAAAAATAAAAATGTTTCCAGTTTTACAAAATTATAATAATGCAAAAATTAATTACGATAATTCACTGGATATGATAAAAAGGAGTTTTTGTCATGAGCAAGGTCTTAATCTAATACCATTTAATTTAGATTTCGCCAAGCTTGAAATATTATAAAAAAAACTCACAAATACATTTATTGCCAGAACAAAAAAAGATCATGGAAACGTATCGTAAACAAAAGAATTCGAATCATGAAACAATTTTAATGGAAATTGACAATGACATTTCAGATAGAAATTTTTAAAAACCAGATAATGATATAATGGGAATCGATGACATCTATTTGAATTATAACGATAATAAAATTGGGGCAGTTGAGATTAAATTAAATGAAGAAAAAAAGAATCAAAAGAAATAGTTGAAAAAGAAACTTTATTTGTAACAAAACTTAAGAGCTTGAAGAAGCGGCCCCCTTCTAATAATATTTCCAATCCTAACTTATGAATAAACGATGCGTTCAATCAAGTTTTTTTGCTACAAAGTAAAAATTTGTAAGATTATACTCCAGTGCGGACAACTCCAGAAATCCACCAAAATATTAGACATATAAAATTATAATAAAAACTTTCAATGTATCGCATTTTAAAGTTAGGTCTATCAAGTTTGATATCTAATTTCCAATCCAAGCTCATAAAAAAATAACAAGTCTAAATGATTTTTTATTTTGACAAAAATCATTGTAGTAATATAGCTTTAGTACGGACAAGTCACTATATTTGTTTAATTTATTAATTTAAAAAGATACTGATATAATAGAAAAAGCAAAACTCAAGTGATGCAGCTCCGACATCCCGTTAATAGGTAAATGGTAACAGAAGAATCACATAAATATAATAAAATTTCAGAAAAAGACATTATTATAGAAATGCGAGAAACAAAAAGGTAATGATAAATTAGAACTAAGACGTGTTCAAGAAACCTTAGGTAAGAAAAAAGCTTATATGAAAATGAAAAAAGGACAACTAAATAAATATAAATAGAAATTAGAAAATACTAACATAACAAAATGGCAATCCAAGGAAACAATGAGTACTGATAAATTTGAACAAATACGTGCGAATGAGGCTTTACGTAAGACAGAAGCTTATATAAAAATTAAAGAAAAACAACCAAAAAAATATGAAGAAAAATTAAAAAAAGTTAAGTGTAAACGATTAAAAATTGAAGATAATAATTATAATGAAAATTAGAATAATAATAATCATAATAACAATCATAATATTGTATTAAACGAAGTTATTGATAAAACAATGAAGGGCAAAGTAGAAAAAAAATTAAAGAAATTAAATGAAAAAATATTAACTAAAAAAATTAATTTGAAACTGATTGGTTGTATGGCAAATATATATTTCGATGAAAATCTCATATCTGAAAATTACATTGGTTCCATGACGAATACATGTGTTTATTGTGATGCGCAACATTTTGCTTTTTAACATACTAAAAGTAACGATTTCTCCAATTGTTGTCATAAAGGTAAAGTAGAATTGTTAGAAAATCCACCTTACCCAGAACGATTAATGTTTTGAGCAACTGAATTTACGGAAGAAAGTATTGATTTTCGACGAAATGTTAGGTTGTACAATAATGCTTTAGCATTCGCAAGTTTTGATCCCAATTTTGATACATTGCCGAGTAAAGGACCACAAGTTATTGGAATATGTGGACAAATTGACCATAATGTATATGCGTTACATCCTAATAAAGATAAAGCACTTAAATATGGACAATTATATATTTTAGATAATTAAATGGCAACGATTGAACGACATAAGTTTAATACAAACTTAACATTATTAAAACATTCAGATAACTTAATGAGAGATATTAACCCTCATGCTAAAGCCTATAAAATGATGCATGAAGCAGGAGAAGAAGAACTACAACGATGTGCAAAAATTAATTGTCTTCTGAAAACTGTTACTATGCCTATTGTCCGCAATAATAATTTCGATAGAAAATAGATATAATCTACCTACCTGTAATAATGTAGCAATAGTATACGTTGGAGAAGACGATATGCCTCCTATTGAACGTGATATTGTCATTTACCCTAAGTCTGATAAACCAATTAGTGTACTAAAAATTAGCAAACACACAGATCCTATGACATATTTCCTTATTCATCCTAATGGTGGTTTTGGATGGATGTCAAATATGAAAAATAAATTTGGAAAATCTAATATTAAAAATTTGCAATTTTATAATTATAGATTCAGTGTTAGAAATGAATTTAATCCATTTCTTAATTTAGGAAAATTATCTCAACAGTTCATTGTTGATGCGTTTGTAAAAGTTAAAACCTCCAGATTATATTTTATACGAAAAAACCAAAACGTATTAAGAAGTGATTGTCACAAAGGTGTTATGGACTATTTACATAACAAAAAAGAATTGGATTATTCAAAAATTGGAAAAATGGTAATATTACTAACAAACTTTACAGGAAGTCCACGATTTTTAAAACAAAATGACATTGATTCAATAACACTTGTAAATTATCATGGTAAACCTGACCTTTTTGTAACTATGACCTGTGACCCACAATGGAAAGAAATAACTGAAAACTTGGAAATTTATAAAAATGCAATAGATAGACCACATATTATAACAAAAGTATTTTATCAAAAAGTAGAAGAATTCGAAAATTTAGTAATAAAAAAGGGAATATTAGAAAAATGTATTGCATATAGTTATGTAATTGAATTTCAAAAACGAGGATTACCACATATGCATATGTTGTTATTCTTAGATAAAAATGATAAATTTGACATTCCTGAAAAAGTTGATAAAATAATAAGTGCAAAAATCCCAAATAGAGATATTTATCCAAAATTATATAGTATTGTTAAACAATTTATGATACACAGTCCCTGTGGTATGCAAAATATAAATTGTCCGTGTATGGATAAAAATACGAAACAATGTACGAAAAATTTTCCAAAAAAATTTAATAATACAACAACATTTAAATCAAATAGGTATCCACTATACAAACGCAAAAATGATGGCGTCGAAATTATTTTTAAAAATAATTTTACAGAAAGAATTGCAGATAATGGATTCGTTGTTCCTTATAATTCTTACTTATTATTGAAATTTAATTCACGCATAAACGTATAAGTTTGTTCCACTGCACAATGCATTAAATATTTATTCAAATACTGTTATGAAGGTCATGATTGTGCATACATTAAAATACATCAAGTAAATGTTGATTTTAGATCAGAAAATTAAGACACTTTTGAAAATGACAATAGTGAAAATGTTGAATATAAATATGACGAAATCAAACAATACATTAATACGCGATATTTATGTCCACCTGAAGCAATGCACAGATTATTAGAATATCCTTTACATGTCATTCCACATACTATAAAACGTCTAAGCGTTCATGAAGAGAATCAACAAAACGTATTTTTTAAAGAAGGAAAAGAAGAAATGATCATGCGAAAAAATGTTGGAACAACATTAAGAGCATATTTTGAATCAAATAGAGAAGATTTCGAAGCACGAAATTACTTATATTCAGAAATACCAAATTTTTATACATTTGATGAAAAACTGAAAAAGTGGAATAAAAGAAAAAAAAAAAGAAAACCAATACTCAGTAGAATGTACTTAGTAAGTCCGAAAGATAGAGAACGTTATTTTATTAGGTTATTACTATTACATGTTAAAGGAGCCACGTCTTTTGAAGCTTTGCGTACTGTTGATGATGTGATGTACAATTCGTTTTATGTGGCAGCTAAGGCAAAACAATTAATTAATAAAGATAAAGAATGGGATAGATGCTTGGAAAAAGCATCTTCAACAGAATTCCCTTATGCTCTTTGTAAATTATTTGCTTTTATTTGCGTTTTTCATAATCCTATAATTGCACGAGATTTATATGAAAAATATAAAGATAAATTTTACCACCCTAAATACGAAAAAAATGTAGGTGAAAATCTTGCATTGAATGTTATTAAAAATAATTTACAAGTCAATGGATTTTCATTAAACGATTTTAATTTACCTAACATGAGCACATTTATAGAAGAAGATAATAATGAAACAATTTTAAATCATAATAATTATATTCTTAATGAATTAGAAATAAAAATAAATACTTTAAATAATAAACAAAGGCAAATATTCGACTCTACACTAAAAAGTTTAAGCAATCAAAGTAAAGAAAAATATATTTTTATAGACCGGGTGGAAGTGGAAAAAGTTATTTACTTAACGTTTTAATGGCTTATTTTAAATATCATACCATACATTATTTATGTGTAGCTTTGACAGGTATAGCAGCGAATTCATTAGTCGATGGAAGTACCGTGCATACAACATTTGAACTACCGTTAAATATAACAGATTGTACAACTTGTAATGTTAAGCCTAATTCTGCAGAAGGACAATAATTAAAGGAAACACAAATAATTATTTGGGATGAAATATCCATGACTTCAAAATTTGCTTTTGAAGCGGTTGATCGTCTTTTTCAAGATTTATACAATGTAAACCAACCCTTCGGTGGTAAAATTGTAATTATATCAGGAGATTTTAGGTAAACATTACCAATTGTACGACATGATAGCCGTATGAACATTATTGAAAATTCAGTTAAATTTAGTTTATTATGGCAAAATTTTAAGCAAATGAAGTTAAATAAATATCTGCGAGTTTCGGATAATGATAATAATTTTAAACAATGGTTATTAGACATCGGAGAAGGAAAACGCCGTGATGTTTTTGAAGATGATAATGAAGTAACTGCTATACCAGATAATTTTATCATTGAAGAAAATCTTGTCGAAAAAATATTCGGAAAAACAATAAAAATAAACAATACGAATCTAACAAAAAAAGTTATTTTGGCTCCTAAAAATAATGATAATACTGAAATCAATAACAATGTTTTGAGCTTAATGGAAGGAAACTATGTTGAATATTTGAGTATTGATACTGCTGAAGATGATAACAAAGAATATTTAGATATTATGTTATTTACAGAATTTTTAAATAAGTTAACTCCTAATGGACTTCCACCACATAAATTACATTTAAAAGTAGGGGCTATCATTGTACTTTTAAGAAATTTAAATGTCAATAAGGGACTTTGTAATGGAACAAGGTTGATAGTAAAAGAATGCTTAAATATTTCATTCAAGCGGAATTAGCAACTGGTCAAAACAAAAGTAAATAAGTTTTCATTCCAAGAATAAATTTATCTCCATCTACGGAAGAAATTCCATTCAATATGCAACGAAAACAGTTTCCTATTAGATTAGGATTTGCAATGACTATTAATAAATTACAAGGACAATCTTATGAAAAAGTTGGTGTTGATTTGCCGTCACCAGTTTTCAGTCATGGGCAATTATATGTTGCTCTTTCAAGGACGAAATTTAAAAATAATTTAAAATTATTTTTAGCTGACTACGCTATTGTCAACGGAGAAAATAAAAATGATCAGAATACAATATATACAAAAAACATTGTTTATAAAGAGATATTATAAAGAATATGTCAATATATATTTAATATTTATGTTTTAGATTGTGTTAATAGTTAAACTCGAAATATAATAAAATATATGATATTTAATAAAAATAAATATCAATTGACGCTTTCAAAATAGTTTAATATGATGTTGAATCAGCTGTATAAAGGACGCGCTGTTAAATCGGCTATATAAGGAAACGTGCTGTTGAATCGGCTGCATACGAGGATACGCTATTAAATCGACTACATTAGGGAATGCGCTGTTGAATCGGCTGCAAATAGGGATGCGCTGTTGAATCAGCTGCATATTGGGATGCGATGTTGAATCGGCTGCATATTGGGGTACGCTGTTGAATCGGCTGCATATTGGGACGCTCTGTTTAATCGACTGCATATGGAGATGCGCTATTAGATTTGCAATGTCTAGTGTAAGAATGAGACGTTTAAACATTGCATTTAAGATAAAAAAAAATATTATAGCGTCTGGAGCAGAGCCTGTATAAAACATTATGAAAATACGCTCCACTGAAGAATCCAATGTAAAAGTATACAGGCTTAGATGAAAAGCTACGTTAAAAAACATATTGACCAAAAAAATGTAGGAATCAAAAAAATATAAAGCCCAAGAAAATATAAGGCCCAAAAAATATAAAGCCAAGGAAAGTGTTAGGCCCAAGAAAATATAAGGCCCAAAAAATATAGAGACCGAAAAAATATCGGGCCCAAAAAAATATTAAGTCCAAAAAATTATAAGGCCCAAAAAAATATAAGGCCAAAGAAAGTATAAGGCTCAATAAAATATAAGGCCCAAAAAATATAGAGACCGAAAAAATATTTGGCCCAAAAAAATATTAAGTCCAAAAAATTATAAGGCCCAAAAAAATATAAGACCCAAGAAAGTATAAGGCTCATTCAAATATAAGGCCCAAAAAATATAGAGACCGAAAAAATATTGGGTCCAAAAAAATATTGAGTCCAAAAAATTATAAGGCCCAAGAAAGTATAAGGCTCAATAAAATATAAGACCCAAAAAAATAAGGCCCAAAAAATATAGAGATCGAAAAAATATTGGGCCTAAAAAAATATTGAGTCCAAAAAATTATAAGGCCCAAGAAAATATAAGGCTCAATAAAATATAAGGCCCATAAAAAATAAGGCCCAAAAAATATAGAGACCGAAAAAATATTGGGCCCAAGAAAATATAAGGCCCAAGAAAAACACATTTAAAAAATGCGGAGAACCGGAGAACCGGAGAAACGGAGAAAAAAGTGGTTTAGATTTTTAAACGTTATCATGTACATATTCTATAATAAACATGTATATTTTTCTTTTGTTTTTATAATATAATTTTTTTTCTTATTATATATATATATATATATATATATATATATATATATATATATATATATATATGTCTTTTCTTTTATTGTTTCAACCTATTTTTCTTAAACCTCATCCTTTTAAAATCGGTGCCATCATTCATGTTATTTTCTTAAATTTATTAAATTCGTAAAAATAGTCATAAATTATAATGTTTAAGTAAAAGATTTTTTGTTATTTTCAACTTGTAATATTTGATAACATTGCATTTAAGTTTTGACTTACTGAAAACTTTTTTGATTGATCAGTAACTGTATATGTTTAAATTAATAAATATAAGAGTAATAAAATGTAATAAATTTTGTACAGTTATCGATCAATTTACATAAATAACTTAAAATCTATTTAAATACAGTAATCATTAAAATATTTTGTTTGAATATTTTCGTACAATTATTCGATGTGTTTGTAGTAATTTTTTTTTCTTTTTAAATATATTTAAAAAATGAAAATTATTAAATTATATAGTTATTTTAAACTTATAATATTTAAAATAGTTTTTTTTTTTTTAAATTATTAATGATTTTGCTTATAAATACTTTTTAATTAATTTAATCTATACATTTTAAATTTTCTTTACAAATGAAATTTTGTATTATAGCTTATGAGATAAAAAAAAAAATAACATAAAATGTTTTGCAGAAGTAATTATTTAAATAGAATAAAATTATTTAAATATAATGTGAATATACAAGTGAATATTCATTCACTTCCCTCCCGACTCAAGATGATTGTCTAGGTAACTATGCAATCTCAAATGTAATAGACTTAAGCTTTAACTGAATACCTTAGATGTAACAATATAATTAAAATTATGATTTACATAGCTTAAATCGTTTCTTAATTTGAAAATCATTTTAGAGAAAAAATAATACTAATAAAAATCTGTAACAATAATAATTATTTCCAGTACCGTCCATAAATTCGTGAACAAAATTTTGAAAAACATCGCTCCTTTAAAAAGCATTATCTCTGGTTCTAATGGTCGCAGAATAAAAAACAAAATAGCAAATTAAAGTATACGAAAAATACTAACTTCTTATGGTGTTTAAAATTTTTCCAAACTATTTTTTCCATTTTTTATCCTTTTTTAAAAAAATGTCAATTTCCCACATTTTTAAACATATTTTCAATCACTTATATCTTTTTCGAAAGAATTCTAAAAAATCTGAAATTTATCACTTATGGTTTTTTTTCTATGAAGCTTATTAAGAGCAGGCCGGATTCGCTGTCCTTGTCTAATTGGCATTTTTGTTATTTACTCAAGTTTTAATCGGTGTATCTTCAAATTAAAGGTCGAGCGCAATAGATATTCTCATTATGAACATCTATGCACAAGAAAAAAAATATCTACTGGTTTGTTTTTGAGAAAAGTAAGTAACGCCCAAGTAAAAGTTTATGTTTATAATATTTTCGCGTTACTTACTTTTCTCAAAAACAAACCGGTAGATATTTTTTTTCTTGTGCATAGATGTTCATAATAATAATATCTATTGCGCTTGACCTTTAATTTAAAGATACACCGATTAAAACTTGAGTAAATAACAAACAACTTAATTGTTACTCGGTTGGTATCAGGTTCTACTCTGGCCTACCGTTAAGGTAGTTATGAGCAATTGAATGTTGTGATGTAGTATAATAAAAATACGAATAATAATATGCAAATAATGATTCAGAATATTTTTTTTTTTTCATATTTCTTGAAAAATTAAATTTTAAAAAGTTTATATACAAATATGTTGGAATAATTAAATTTTCATTGATGTTTCCGTTAAATTATTCGTAATTTTATTATAGTACTTCTTAACATTGGATTGCTTATAACTACCTAAATAAGCTTTGTAGAAAAAAAAACCATGATTGATAAATTTTAGATTTTTTAGAGTCCTTTCGATTCTCGTCGGAATTTTTAACTAATAATCATTTCCAAAAAAGATATAAGTGATTGAAAAAATGTTTAAAAATGTGAAAAATTGACATTTTTTTAAAAAAGGATGAAAAATGTAAGAAAATGGTTTGAAAAAATTTTAAACACCATAAAGAGTTAGTATTTTTCGTATACTTTAATTTACTTTTTTGATTTTAATTCTTCGACCATTAGAACCAGAGATAATGATTTTTGAAGAAGCGATGTTTTTCAAAATTTTGTTCATTAATTTATGTACGGTACTGTAATTAATCCATGCGAGAGCAGAAGAGAGGTAATTCTCTAGGCTCTTCTTGAATAAGTTTGAAAGAAGGTGTAGGCATTTGTGGTTCGGTGTATAGTGCTTTTAAGGGTAAAGGTGGAGGTGTAGGTTTCGCTATGCGTGATTGTGTTGTTTCTTTTAATGGTGTTGGTTTTGATATAGAAGGTTTTTCTATCCTTATTTCTTTTAGTTGGATCTCTTCGTAATTTGTTTTTCTTTTTACTTGATTGTTATTTAATGAAATCATTAAATGTGTTAGAGAGCTGAAAATTGCTCCTAACAAATGTATAGACCAGCCATAAATAGTGTGAAGAGTATAGCCCCTTATTATTTTGTCTATAGTCAATTTAATTATTTGGATAATAATTAATATCATTATTATGGCTGAGCTCATAGATCCAAAAGTTGTCAATTTATTTATAAATTTATTCCGAGTATTTTCTGTAATATGCGATAACGTATTTTCTATAAGTAGATTATTTAATAAGTCTACTTGTGTGTTTTGTTCTCCCTGTATCCCTCTTGCTATGGCATTAAGTAGAGCTGCTTTTTCAAAAGAAAACATGATATGTTGCTGTAATTCTTGTAAATCCTCTTAAGAATAAATTCCGTTTGTTGCTAGAGGAGATATTTTTTCTGGTATCCACGACTTTTGAGTATTTGGTTTTGTATCCAATTTTCTCCAATTTTATAATATTAAGAAACTATCGAATTACAGTTTATTTCCGATCCTGATTTTAATAATATATGTGTTTTTGGTGTCAAAAACCATGTTTGATTTTTTGCTTATAGTGGCAATTGAATATAACATTTGTTTGTATGCAGCAGCTGTGTCTCTACTGGTGTACATTTCCGTACTGAAAGAAAAATGACATGAGATCTCACGATTGAAAATGCCGAATTGAATGTGCCGCAAAATTTTATTTTTCCTGATGCCCGATCTCACGTGAGATCTCATGTGAGATCTCATGTGCAGAAAAATTAATTTTTCTCGATACCCGATCTCACGTGAGATCTCACATGAGATCTTATGTGCAAAAAAATTAATTTTCCCGTTACACAATCTCACATGAGATCTAACATGAGATCTCATATGAGATCTCGTGTGAGAAAAAATTTGATTTGTTTCTGCACTTATAGTTGTAATCAATGTCAACAAATTTAAAATCTAAACTTCTGTCTGTAATTCAATTTATTTATATATATATATATATTAATAAAATTACGATTAAATGATTCTACACTACATCTACAAAACAATCGTTATTTAAAGCATGCTATTATGAATTATGGTTTTAAACTATATTCGAGTATAATTATACTTGGCGATCGAATAATAATAGAAGCAAACAAATTTTCTACGAAGATTTAGACGTTATTTACAAGTAATAGTTAAGATACTAGTACCTACAATTATGCATATCGCCTTTTACACTCGAGAAGTCCATTACTTTTCAGTGAGGTCAGGAGCGATGCCGTTGGTATACAAAGGTTTATTCAGAATTTGTGTATTCACAAATTGAGATACTTATTTCATATCGCAAACGAAATCATGTATACGAGGCTCGGGGTCAGTTCACTGATTAATGACAGTTTTTCTAATCAATAGGTAGTGTCGTTCTATGACACACGCTGGAACTGGTTTAGATTTACGGCATAACACGTCTTACCAATTGTTACACAATTTGCATGTCGCCGTAAGAACAGTGGCAGCTTTATTTATGTCTTAGAACATTATGACAAACTACCTTCAATGAACTGACAGTGACTTAGTACTTAATATCTTTTTTTTATCATACTGATAAATTATTTTTACATATCATTTACAATAACGTCTTACAGATTTAAATAATATAGGTTTTTCTGACTCAAGAATTTTTTATTTTACTTCTATTTTAGAGTATTATCGCAATCTTATTGCTTGTTTTCCTAATTCAATCGTGAATCTACCGTAATCTGAAAAATTTTTTAAATCTTGCTCGAATATAATTTCGAACCATGATATATAATCATATTCATACAGACTATTCACATAATTTTCATAATAAGGATTATATTTGTATGCAATGTAAGTCTAAACATTAAAAGTAAGGTAATACACATATTTTAGTATTATATTATTTGACATGTTAAAGGTCAGTTTTAGACGAGGTTTTAGGCATTTTTTACTGATCAAAATTAGCTAAAAAAGTAATTTATTTTATTTTTAATAAAAATACATATCAGAATTGCTTTTACTTGTAAATATCTTTTCATTTTAACATATGAAGAACGGAAGCGTGTATATTTGTCAAAATTCTTTTTTAGCTATTTTCGATCGGTAAAGTTAGTCGAAAGCTGATCCTTAATTGGAAAATGACGCCATGAAATACCATGCAAAAATGAAGTGGCCAAAATTGGAACTACTAACCCCGGGCAAGATTGGGTCTTATGGCTCTACTAAATTTAATGAATATGATGTTCTAGTGTGCGAATACGTATTTATAATATTAGTATAATTATATAAATTAAGGGCATGGTGATGCTTCCCCCTTCTGATAATATTTCTGATTTAAGTTTATGTTTCACTTCAATAAAAAAATTAGTATGATTCAATTTGAGTGCGAACAACTAAAGAAATCTACCAAATACTTAAAAAGTTATATAAAAATTAGCAATTTATAGTGTTTCGGGGTTAGGTTCGGCAACTTTAATATATGATTTGCGATTCAAGTTCATAAAAAAATTACAGCTCTAAAGGATCTTTTTATTTTAACTAAAATAATGGTATTAATATAGCTAATGTAAAAACTTGTCAAAATTTAGAGAACAAGCTGAGAAAAATAAAAAAATAATAAATATCTTTTTCAAATTTTTTAAATTGAATAAAATATATAAGAGATCACATATGAGATCGCACACGAGATTGCATATGAGATGTCACATGAAATCGCCTATGAGATCGCATATGGAATCGAATGTATATTCGTTAAATTTTGAAAATAAAATAAATATATGTGCGATCTGACATAAGATCTCACATATATTTATTTTATTTTCAGTATTTGACGAATATATATGAGAATTCATAGGCGATTTCATATGAGATCTCACATGAGAGTTCATACAATATTTACAGTAGGGATAATTTTTCTCGGCTCGTTCTTGAAATTCATACATATTTACACTCTTCTGATTCTCATTTATTTAAAATAAGTTCATACCTATAAGTAGAATCGGTTGTAGCGCAGGGACTACAGCTCTTGGCTCATGCTGTAGTAGACCGGAGTTCAATCCCCGAGAAACTTTTGGAAAAGTTTTTCTGGATTTTTCTCTGTGAAATAGAACTAGGAAACCAGGAAAAACCAATTACAAATTCTTCCTGGCCAATGAAAATTACACGAGTAAGGTGAAATCACGGGTTTCAGTCCACAGCTATCAAGAGACCCACTGGCAATAAAATAGAGGATATGATGATATCTCCAATCCCTAGTGTAAATATAAAATGTGCATTACTTTTTGAAATAGTTTAAAACTATTCAAAACTGTTTGAAAATGTTCAAAACTGTTCAAGATAGTTTATAAATGTGAAATTTGGGACATTAAAATAGTTATAAACAGTTTTAAACATTTTTGAATAGTATTGAACAATACAGAATAATTTAAAACTAAAGTGAACATTTTCTTGTATACATTATATAAATTTTAATATATATAAGAAAATTTTTACAAACACAAAATTATGAAACACTGTTTGAAATCATTTTGAACTTTTTAAAACTTTTTAAAACTGTTTAAAACTATTTAAAGGTGTTTAAAACTGTTTAAAACCGTTCAAAAGTGTTCAAGCTAATAAAAAATAGTTCATATTGATTCAAAGTTGTTTTGAAATATTTTGAATATTTAAAATAATCTATAACTTTTTAACATAAAAAATTCAAAACTATTAGACCCATTTTGAAATCATTTCGATCTTTTCAAAACTTTTTGAAAGTTTTTAAAAATGTTTAAAACTGTTCATAACTGTTTTAAATGTCCTAAATTTTGCACTTATAAACAGTTTTAAACAGTTTTGAACAGTTTTAAACATTTTCAAACATTTTATATTTCCACTAGGGATTACAAACAATTCTGATATTTATTCATACAAAAAAAAACGAAATTTATTTTTAAACCATATTTGATCGATAAAGCAAACCCTTAAAAATTTTGTTTTATAATATGTCATTTATTTTTGTCCTTTTCTAATTCAAATCTCAACTTTATTATATATTGTATCATGAAATGAATTTTTAAATTAGTGTTATTCAAAAACTAAATGATAATAAGAAGATATAATTTTTTTATAAATTATTTATTTTTTTAATAATATAGCATAAAAGAAAAAAATTGTTTGACATCAGTAAGTAATAAAATAATCAATGACTGTTAATCAAAAACATGTATTATTTGTTAGATATTGAAAGAAAACAGGCACGTTTGTTCTAAATTTATCCTAGAGCAGGTGGCTCATCTTTGTCCTTTCATATTAACAAAATGAAATTTCATTTTTAACTGCAGTATGTTAAAAAGAAGGAAGCTTTATTTTTCACCATAAAAATAGTTATTAGACATTGTTTTGAAATGATATTAAATTAGTATGTGAAAATGTTCCTTTTATCACGAAATTCCACGCAAAATTTGTAACTACAAAGCGTAAAAAGTTTTCTTAACTTTAAAGAAAGTGTTTTTCAATAGAAGAAATACGGTGCAAAGAAATGAATTTCTTTGAGTCTAAGAAAAATCATTTTTAAATTCATGAAATAATTTTTAAAATTTTAAAAAACCTTTAAATATTCTTTGGTTAAATATTATATTCGAAAAAAAAAATGTTCGAATTTAGAAAAATATCTTATTAAGGGAATGTAAAATACCGACATTACAGTTTTCCAAATTTTTTATTCCTAATCCGAAAGTTTTAAAAATATCTCTATATTGCAGCCTTTAATTTTTACTAGTAAAAAGCCTAATATAGAGATATTTCGAAAAAATTTTTAATAAAAATTGAAAATTTGGAAAACTGCAATGTCGGTAACCATGTATAAATCATATACTATTACATCCCCTTAACTTTAAGAAATTAGTTACTTCCGAAATAGTGTTGAAAGTCAGTAAAACTTTCTTAAAATCAATGCTATATTCTTTTATTGGAAAAATGTGATATTTATTTGAAATAATTTTTATATAAAAATGAAAAAAATATTTTACATCAAATAATTTTCTAATTCAAAGACATCATTTTTGAATTAAACAAATTAGTTCATGACTTCGATAAACCTATCTCTTTTCAACAATAAAATGTTTGTTGGTGCAAAAAAGCGGCGTGATTGATTACATTTCTTTACATTAAAAACAGGATTTTGAATTGAAGAAAAATAATTGTCAGAATGAAGAAAATATAACTGAAAAACTTTGAAAATTTTCTCATTTTAATAAAGTAATTATTATCTTGATTAAAAACGTACATTTTAGTAAACAAAAAATTTCACAACAATTATTTATAAACATAATTAGAAAAAATAAATTTTAATTCAAATCATTATGTAACTCTATTAAAGAAATATTTCTTTGAATAAAAAAATAATTCTTTGAATTAAAAGAGTTTCAGTAATTAAAAAAAATTGAAATTTATATTGCAGAAAAAGAACTTAAATTTGCTGAAACATTTATTTGAATTAATATCACAGGCCCACAAAATGAAAAAAAATGTCTGAACTTTTGACCGGACATACATGTTCCCATGTATTTTTCGACGCTGAATCCGGATCTGTAATAAAAATATAGGGTTTTCCTACCTTTTCTCAGAGTTTTATTGAAAAAACCTCATTTTTTACGGTTTTTTTGCGGTTTTTCGAGTCTAGAATAAAAAAAATCATAAGATACGGTTAATTGGACTTCAAAATCGAATTCTACGGGAAAAAATACACGGGAAATCATACCTTCAAATTTTTTTAACGCGATTCTAGTCCTCTGTATGGGGCTGAAAAGATGAGGAAATCGGTAAAAGTCGAAATTTTGCCTAAAATGGATTTAAACAATATTAAAATTTAATCATGCGTCTTTTGAAGAGTCGATAAACATTGGAAATACTATCCTGGGGGTTTTTCAGATTGCTGATCATGAATTTGAAGTCAGATTGTGTAAAAACTACTTCTAGAGGGCGGTGACAAGAACTGTATATGGTAAATTTATCGATTTTTTAAAAATTTTACGTCTGAAATACTAATTTTAGAGTCTTTCACAGCATTGACTGTAAATTCAAGATATTAACTTAGCCTATTGTGTACGTTAAACTTAACATTTTGTCTATGTTTGTCTCTCTCTCTCTCTCTCTCTCTCTCTCTCTCTTCTCCGATGTTTTTTTTAAATTGGCTTAGGCTTACGTACACGTTTCTCTTCAAATGACCGATGTAGTGGATTTCTGACACGTTTTTGTCCTTTTTTCGCAGCTGTTTCTCTTTTTATCATCCAGCAGTAATCTGCTAACATGTTGATACCCCAAGGTATTTTTGATGGTCCTGAAATCCGAACTTTATTTAGAGACGAAAACTTTGAACAAAGCATGACTGATGTTGAAAAGGCAGCATGGTTAAGTTTTAAAGAGGTATCGACGAAATTTTTGGGTAATGCCAAAGACACGAATTATAAAGCTATTGTGAAAAGAATGGTACGTAATTTTGAAAAATTGGGTTGTCTAATGAACTTAAAACTTCATTTTCTTGATTCACACGTTGATCAGTTTCCTGAAAATAACGGAGACTTTAGTGAAGAGCATGGTGAACGATTTCACCAAGATTTAAAGGAGTTTGAACGTAGATTTCAAGGAAACTGGGGTATCAACATGTTAGCAGATTACTGCTGGATGATAAAAAGAGAAACAGCTGCGAAAAAGGACAAAAACGTGTCAGAAATCCACTACATCGGTCATTCGAAGAGAAACGTGTACGTAAGCCTAAGCCAATTTAAAAAAAACATCGGAAGAGAGAGAGAGAGAGAGAGAGAGAGAGACAAACATAGACAAAATGTTAAGTTTAACGTACACAATAGGCTAAGTTAATATCTTGAATTTACAGTCAATGCTGTGAAAGACTCTAAAATTAGTATTTCAGACGTAAAATTTTTAAAAAATCGATAAATTTACCATATACAGTTCTTGTCACCGCCCTCTAGAAGTAGTTTTTACACAATCTGACTTCAAATTCATGATCAGCAATCTGAAAAACCCCCAGGATAGTATTTCCAATGTTTATCGACTCTTCAAAAGACGCATGATTAAATTTTAATATTGTTTAAATCCATTTTAGGCAAAATTTCGACTTTTACCGATTTCCTCATCTTTTCAGCCCCATACAGAGGACTAGAATCGCGTTAAAAAAATTTGAAGGTATGGTTTCCCGTGTATTTTTTCCCGTAGAATTCGATTTTGAAGTCCAATTAACCGTATCTCATGATTTGTATTTTCTAGACTCGAAAAACCGCAAAAAAACCGTAAAAAATGAGGTTTTTTCAATAAAACTCTGAGAAAAGGTAGGAAAACCCTATATTTTTATTACAGATCCGGATTCAGCGTCGAAAAATACATGGGAACATGTATGTCCGGTCAAAAGTTCAGACATTTTTTTTCATTTTGTGGGCCTGTGTATTTTAAATTTACTTGTGAAAAATTATTTCTATGCTTAAAAGTGATGTTTCATGTTTTTAAAATAATATATTCTTCTACAAAAAAATATTTTTCAGATTTGAAAAATTTAGATATATTTTTAAAGAAAGATAATATTTATTCAATGAATAGTTACTTCTATTTGGTACGCAGAAATGAATTAATACGCAATATTTTTAATATGCATAAATATATTTTATTGAAGGGAAAAAATTTTATTTTAATTATTTAACTTAATTTTTATTTTGACATCACGAGATATAAATTTAAAATAAAATTAATAATTTCCAGTAAGGCATTTTCTTAATTTCAAGAAATATCTTATAGTCTAGGCGCCCAGAGGGTTTCGTATGAAGTTAGAGGTCCCACCAAGCAAGTAGGTGATTTATATATATTTTGAGCCGCTGAATCCGAATTCGCATTTTGCTTTTCGTGCAAGTGGTCGAGTAATTTGTTATAAACAAATTGATTGTTTAAATGACTATAGTTTATGAACTACAATAGATGCAGTGATTTTCTCTGCAAAAACTTGTTCTTTAATAAAAAAAAAACAAAAAAAATCGTTTTTGTTGCATGACAATTCGATAATTAGAACCAGAGATATAGCAAATATATTGCAAAAAAACATAGAGACGTAGCGGAAGCGCGGAACGCCCTGGTAAAAAACCTTATAATTCGACTACTAATTGATATTTTTTGAAGTTCAACATGTGTTTGAAAAATGTCAGTTTTAATGATAAATTGTTATATATTACTTTCAAGTGTTAATAAATATGCTAGAATGATTTAAACCAGAAAAAATTTTCAATTTTTCAGAATCTTGTTTGTTTATAACGAAATAATATAGGTTAGCGAACAAAATATTTCTATATTTTTGATATAGAATGATAGGAAATTTGATCTAGTTTATGAATCCGTCCGATTTTTCAAATTTAAGTAAGTAGAACCTGAGATATCGCAAATTTAAGCTGTAGCGCCAACTCCTTGCAATACGACATATGTGTGCAATATGGCGATCGCTTACCTTATTAAAAATTCTTTTGTTATGAGGTAAGTAATTTCATTTTTTTGTAATAAAATTTATTTTAACTCTGTATTAGGAAATTGAATAAAAATGTAATAAAAAAGGATTCAGCTAAAAATAGATGATTCTAATAAATCGGAAGGTTAAAACAAATTTTTTGAATAAAATAGATTGTTGTTCTTTTTGTAATTGCAAAAAAATTAATAAATGTAAAAATACTCCATAAGTTGAGTAAATTGTTTACTATTATAGTAGAAAAATTAATGATTATTTAAAACCCTAAATCTACTTCATCTAAATGTATTATACACTTCGAGCATATACCACTGGAGGAAGCCTACGAATAGCAGAAAGCGTTGCAAGGTGAAGAGAGAGAAAGCCTCTATTTTGGTACGTGCTGTCTCTCTCTAGCCTGATTTGATTGGCGGCTTCTGTTTCCCACTAAGAAAGTGAGAGAGAGATAGCACGTACCAAAATAGAGGCTTTTTCTCTCTTCGCCTTGTAACGTAGTTAATAGCTGGGAGGCTTCGTCCAGTAGTATATACTCGAAGATTATAAATCATTAATATTATGACAAAGTATATAAAATAGAGACGAGTCAAAATTGATTTTATTCGAAAAGGATGAGATTACTTACCTTATAATAAAAGAATTTTTAATAAGAAAAGCGATCGCTATATTGCACACATATGTCGTATTGCAAGGAGTTGGCGCTACAGCTCGAAGTGTATAATACATTTAGATGAAGTAGATTTAGGGTTTTAAATTAATCATTGATTTTTCTACTATAATAGTAAACAATTTACTCAACTTATAGAGTATTTTTACATTTATTTATTTTTTTGCAATTGCAAAAAGAACAACGATCTATTTTATTCAAAAAATTTGTTTTAACCTTCCGATTTTTAGAATCATCTATTTTTAGCTGAATCCTTTTTTATTAAATTTTTATTTAATTTCCTAGTACAGAGTTAAAATTAATTTTATTACAAAAAAATGAAATTAATTATCTTATAATAAAAGAATTTTTAATGAGTAAAGCGATCGCCATATTCCACACATATGTCGTATTGCAAGGAGTTGGCGCTACAGCTTAAATTTGCGATATCTCAGGTTCTACTTACTTAAATTTAAAAAACTGGACAGCTTTTTAAAATAGATCAAACTTTCTACCATTCTATATAAATAATATAAAAATATTTTGTTCGCTAACCTATATTATTTCGTTATAAACAAACACAACTCTGAAAAATTGAAAATTTTTTCTGCTTCAAATCATTCTAGCTTATTTATCAACATTTGAAAGTAATATATAACAATTTATCATTAAAGCTGAGACTCTGAGCCGGTCTGTGGCGCAGTCGGTAGGAGCGTTGGATTCGTATTCTTGGGGAACCGAGATCGAATCCCGCTCTCGGCTGTTTTTCAAACGAGCACCTCTGTTTCATGTGCTTTGTACACAGAACACACTTACGAGCTCCGTCGCTAAGGGATGAAAAAGTGCAGTTGTAAAAATCAACTGACCTTGCGTCCCAGTGGACCGGGATTTGATTCCCTAGGGAAAATTAGGAAAAATAATTTTCGAAGTTTTTCCGAGGGAATAAACCCGAAGAACATACAAAAAGTCCCAATGGGCAAATACAAAAAAGTTATAAAAAGTCCCATAGGACAAACATAAAAAATATATAAAAAAATGAACTACCTGGTCATGGCCAAAGACAAGAAAACCTAATAAGGTAAATAGTCAAAAGGCCAATTGAAATTATAAAAAAAAAAAAAAAAAAAAAAAGTTGAGACTCTGACATTTTTCAAACACATGTTGAACTTCAAAAAATATCAATTAGTAGTCGAGTTATAAGGTTTTTCACCAGGGCGTTCCACGCTAGCGCGGATTTCAATCTATAAAATTCACAGTAAAGGATGAAATATTTTCATCTTACCTGCCAGAATTAAGATGGCGGCTCTCGAATATTCGCTTTTGTGCCTTGAAGAATCACAGTAAAGTTGCCAGTGGTGATTTTTAACAAAGTGAAATCCGTTATTATCAAAGTCCTCACAATCGTGTGGCACAAAAGACACAAAAGTATCTTTTTTTTGTACTTTTCTAATACATCGGCTTTGTTCCAGATGCTTTTCGGGATTGTGCACGCTGTATTCGCAAAATTGATGTATACATCGCGAGCATTTTGAACAAAGCCTATGTATTACTAATGTGTTATATATATATATATATATATATATATATATATATATATATATATATATATATATATTTATGTATGTATTGCATCGTAGGATGCGTTCACAGACTTTTCATTGTCTTGCTTAGGAATTTACGTTCCACCAGTAATGCTTAGTATATTGCTGTGTCCGAAAATCTACTGCACATACTGGGGGTTTCTTTATAGAGGAGCTGTATTGATCAATCAGAAAGCTTCCTTAGAGCTATTTAACGTGTGATAAATTTTTTTAATATGGCGTGCACAACCCCGAGAAGCATTAGGAACAAAGCCGATGTATTAGAAAAGTACAAAAAAAAGATACTTTTGTGTCTTTTGCGTCCGACGATTGTGAGGACTTTGATAATAACGGATTTCACTTCGTTAAAAATAATCACCGTCAACTTCACTGTAATCCTTCGAGTTGCAAAGGCGAATATTCGAGAGCCAACATTTTATTTCTTGCAGGTAAGATAAAAATATTCAATCCTTTACTATGAATTTTATAAATTGAAATTATTTTTATCATTTAGATAAGATTAAAAGTATTATTACTGAATAAATTTAAAGTATTATTTCTAAATAAATAAAAAGTATTATTTTCAAATAAATTAAAAGTATTAATTTCTTTTTCAAAAATATGTTAGAATAAATTGCTTCGTTTTTAATAAAATTTATTATGATTGAAAATAAACTGAATAATAAATAAGTGAGAATTTTTTTTCTATAAACTTATTATTTCTTAATGAAGAAAATAGTATTTGTTATTTATATACCTAACTCAAGTAGCGTTTGTTACTTGAACCTAATTCTGTCTTTGTCGCTCCATGATGAGAATAAATGATAGATGATAAAACCGTTACTTGAGATCTAATAGCTACACTGGAAAAAAAATTTCTTTGTAACGGAAAAAATTTTATTGTATCGAATAGATTCTTTCTGGCAATAGGTGAAATACTTTTTGAATCAATATCATTTATTCCGTCAGTGAAAATAAAATTTTTAAATATCAATAAAATATTGCTCAACATACATGAGATATTTCTTAAACTTAAAAATATCTCATACTGGAAATTATTAATTTTATTTTTAATTAATATTTCGTAATAGAAATAAAATTTTTTTCCTCCAATGAAATATTTTTATGCGTCTAAAAAAGATTTCAAATTAATTGCTTCGTACCAAAAATTTGCCAGTGGGAATTTTCAATTGGTTTTTTCTGGTCTCCTAGTTCTATTTTACAGAGAAAAATTCGGAAAAGTTTTTCCAAAATTTTCCCGGGGATTAAACTCCGGTCTATTACAGCATGATCCAAGAGCGTTAGCCCCTGGGCTACCACCGATTCTACTTATAGGTATGAACTTATTTTAAATAAATGAGAATCGGAAGAGCGTAAATATGTATAAATTTAAAGAGCAATCCGAGAAAAATCATCCCTACTGAAAATATTGTATGAACTCTCATTTGAGATCTCATATGAAATCGCCTATGAAATCTCATATATATTCATTGAATTTTAAAAATAAAATAGATATATGTAAGAGCTTATGTTGGATCGCACATATATTTATTTTATTTTAAAAATTTAACGAAAATACATTTTATTTTATATGCGATCTTATAGGTGATTTCATGTGACATCTTATATGCAATCTCGTGTGCGATCTCATATGTGATCTCACGTGAGATCTCTTATATATTTTATTTAATTTGAAAAATTTTAAAAAGATATTTATTACTTTTTTATTTTTTTACGACTTGTTTTTTAAATTTTGACAAATTTTAACATTAGCTATATTTATACCATTATTTTAGTTAAAATAAAAAAATCTTTTGGAGCTGTTATTTTTTTATGAACTTAGATCGCAAATTATACATCAAAGTTGAGAAGCCTAACCTTAAAATACTACAAATTGAAAACTTGTATATAACTTTTCGAATATAAGATTTCGGTAGATTTCTAATTGTCCGCACTCAAGTTGAATCCTACTACTTTTTTTCTTGAAGTGAAAAAAACCGATTAAATTCTCCATTTACTCATAAAGTTGGATAACAAATATTATCAGAAGGGGGAGCTTCATTATGTTCTCAACGTATTTAATTACATTAATATTGTAAATACGTATTTAAATACAGAACATCTTCATATTCGATAAATTTAGTGGAGCAACAAGACCCAATGCATCTTGCCCGGGGCTAGTATTCCTTATCTTAGCCACTTTATTTCATTTGCATTGTATTTCATGGCGTCACTTCAGATCAGCTTTCAACTAACTTTACCGATCCAAAATAGCTAAAAAAGATATTTTGTTTTTATTTATTTTTTTCGGCTTATTCTTTGAATTTAGACAAATTTACGCACTTTCGCTTCTCATTTGTTAAAATAAATAGATATTTACAAGTGAAAAAATTTTGATATATATTTCTATCAAAAATAAACAAAGTAGGTAGACTAGGGGGGTTCTAGCCCAGGGGGATTCGAGCGCAGTGATTTTTAACGTGGTGTTATTTCGAGCGCAAAATTTATTTCAACATTCTTTAATTTTTTAACTCTACATGTATAGTTATTTCGAGCGCAGAATTTTTTTTAACTTTTTTAATTTTCATTTAACTATATATATATTGTAACGTTTTTCCCTTTCGGGAGGGGGAAATACGTGTTTCTCCTGTTGCCGGACGCTTTAGTGAGTTACCAGAGTAAGATCGGCAGGAGTGGGAAGGATCGGACAAGGGAAAATGAAGGAAAGTAACCGGGTTTAACACGTTTAGTTATGCTAGGGAGTACCTTGGCTTTATTGTACTCGTTGGACTCATTTACAACGACGATTACAATAATGAAATAATAATGATTTGTTATTTAAAACTAAACCTACTATCTTTATATAATACAAGTAACTAACCTAACCTTAAATGAAAATATAATACACAAAGTAATTAGATTTTTATTTATCTTGGCCACTTGACGACTATTTAATAAAAGAATGATTAAATCGATTAATAAGTGAGTCTTTAAGTGGAACTAAATAATAGTTCACTTTCGGCCTGGACGGTCTAATTTGTACCGATGGCTTTAACCTGCAACAATGTGCAAACAAAAGAAATAAAAGATTAATAACTAAATATTCATAATATAAATAGGCAACGGCACCTAGTATCGCTATAATTAATGGTACGGTAATGATGAGCAGCCGGCTCCTTTGATTATCTAAATCACTTTTCTCTATAGGCGTACGGAGCCCTTAAGTGATGTAAAGACAATGGGTGGTCGACACCCTTAACTTATTTTAATATCTTAATACTACGCGACGGTCGGACGGAGTCCTTTAACTAACAACAAAATGCAATGGGTGAACGGCACCCTTCATTTATTCTATTGTTCGCGTAAACACGGACGCGACAAGCTATGGGTGGACAAGACCCTTCATTTAGCTAATGGCGTCATGTGAAATAGAATATGATATTTTGGGTGGACGTCACGCTTAAATTAAGCGGCGCAAAGTCAGCATTGCGGCAACGGCAAAAGGTTGCGAGTGTGCTCTAGGTAGCATAGATTTACGCCTGTGTGCTCACTTGACATAACTCTAATACCACCATCATATGCACTGTAGTGTAGACCTGTGTGCGCACTTAGTCTACCCTCATGTGCAAGAGAGGGAAGCTCTGCCTAAGCTGTGGTGCTTCACAAGCCAAGGCAGCCAGCTACTACCTGTCTTACTCTCTCTTAGCCTTGTGTGGTCACTTAGGTAAAGAGAGAGGGGAGACCGTAGTCTAGACTGCTCTGCTCTGATTAGCTTTTCGGCCTCTTATATACTCTGGTCTCATTTTTCCCGTTGCGCGTAACGACATTCGGGGTTGCCACCTGGCGGCTGAGCTCAGAACTAATGTTCTATAGTAGCTTGGCCGTTAGGCGGGAAATTTGAATGCGCGAGTATGTATACTCGTCGCAATATATAAAAAGTATTTATTTACATATACTTGCATATACAACGATATACTTTCACATATATCGATATACTTTGATATATAACGATATACTTGCGTGTATATATATATATATATATATATATATATATATATATATATATATATATATATATATATATATATATATATATATTTCAATCCGAAATATTTTTTTTACGTTTAAATTATATATATAGTCCTGAAAACAACTGATTAATATTTTTAAAAAATATAATGAAATTGAAACAATTTGTTTCACGTTAAAAAAATATTCGGCCCTGAAAAAGGCCGATTGATCCATAAATACCAGAGATCGTTAAAATAAAAAAATTAATTAAAATTTAGCCTTTTTAGCAGGCTCTTTTTCTTCCTTCTCTTCCCGTCTCCTTTTTTGTGACGAAGAAGCTTTTATTTTCTTCTTCGCTTCTTCTTCATCCTCTCTTTTTCTTTTTGGAGGTGATAAAGAGACAAGATCTATCACTTCTAGAGATTTTATTGGAGAAGTAACTAATATAATCACCGCCTCGTCCACCTCTTCATTGATTTGAGATGGGTCTTGATAGACTTCTAATTTCTCGGTGGGAATTTCAACGTGTTGGAGCATGAAGGGATCATACACCAACACTGTAGTTGTCAGACCTTCGTAGGGTGGCTCCATCATCTGCAGCACTGATGGCGATGGCGGTGACTCAGCTGGTTGCAACGACGATGGCTCAACTAACGGCGATGGCTCAACTGATGGCGATAGCAGTGACTCAGCTGGTTGCAACGACGATGGCTCAACTGATGGCGGTGACAATAGCTCGGAGTCTGGTAGAAAATTAACTCCCAAGTCTGGGAGAAAATCTTCTACCAGCTCTTCCAAACTTCTGTAGGTCTTGTTGTTCTCTGGCGACATTCTTTTAAGAAGTGAAAGAAGGAATGAAATTAATTCAAAAAAAACAGCTCATTTTATAGCTACTTAGATCGCAGCTGATTGGTCGACGCTCTTGTAGTGACGGCAAACTTTGTTGTAGAAATTTCGGTAAATGAGGAAAATTTTTTAATGAATGAAATTTCAGTAATATAAGATGTTTGATGGTATAACACAAAAGTTATACTACGTGTGGTATATTTATATATCGTGCGCCGCCGCTCTCTCGCCGCCGTTAGGTATATACCTCGCGAGAGACGCACGCTTCGTCAGTCAGCTCGCGCTCGCTTGGCAGACCGGACCTCTCGGGGTCTGGAGCTCTTCAGCAGTGCTGACTGTTTTTTGGTGCTAATGAGGTTGGCAAGGTCTCTTCGAGATCTGGAAAAACTCGTAGCAGTCGGCTGTTGAGTCGTCGCGCTGAACGGACCCTCTGAATGAGTCGGAGAGTCCCATTAAGAAGGCGGCTTGACTTCGTCCTGATTGCGGTGCTTAAGCACACGAGTTGTCAACCTCATGCTACCGTACCCGGGTCTTTCGAGATCTGAATGCCCGGATCTTTCGAGATCTGAAGATAACTTTTTTTTATTTTTTTTATTTTTTTATATTTTTTTATTTTTTTTCATTGTTCAAATTTTTTAAATTTTTTTCATTTTTAAATTTTTTTCATTTTTTTCATTTTGAACGTTGTTAAGCTACGTAGATTCTCTGAGTGAGTCGGAGGAACTATTTTGGCTTAACTTTGAACGCCATAAGCTTTAAACAGCTGATAGGTCATTGGAAGGACCCTCTGAATGAGTCGGAGAGTTTGGAAAATAGCTTAACATATTTGAACGCAATTAAGCTAAGTAGATCCTCTGAGTGAGTCAGAGGAACTATTTTAGCTTAACTTTGAACGCCGTCAGCTTTTAACAGCTGATAGGTCATTGGAAGGACCCTCTAAATGAGTCGGAGAGTTTGAAAAATGGCTCAACATATTTGAATACATTTTAGCCAAGTAGATCCTCTGAGTGATTCGGAGGAACTATTTTTAAAATTTTGGCTTAACTTTGAATGCTATTAGCTTTTTGATTAACTGATCGATGTTAGCTCATTGAATGAAGCCTCTGAATGAGTCGGAGGCTTTTAAAGATGGTTTAAGATCTTAGTCAAATAATAATTTAAACATGGAACATCCTATTTTCATCCCTTTTAAATACAATTTTATATACATTTTATGTATTTTGACAGATGTTTTTCCTGTCTTCGATGAAAAAGTTAAGATTGCTCTTAGTAAACATAGGAGTATATCAGTCAACTCTGAACTTGCTGCTGAGTACGATCTTCGTAAAAATAATAAAGAGATAGTTGAAGTTAAATACTTCAATACAAAGAACGTCGCCATCTTTCAAACCACTGATCTCAAGGAGTGGTTTGAATTGAACATTCTGCATCCTATTTATATTGCCATGAGTGAATTCCAAGAAAGAGACTCTGGTTGGACTCTCCCCCAAATTTTGAGCTTGAGCATAAATATTAACAAGTTTAATGCAGTAAGAGGAAGCTCTTTTATCGAACTACCGGAGTAAATAAAAATGAAAAAGGCTTGAGTTAAGAGGAGGTCACGTATCTCTGTCCTTTTCTAATAAAAAAAATGATTTTTTTACAAAAACTAATAACTTTAGCAAAAAATGAAGAGAAAGCCGCATCTCGTATCAAAAAAAGCAATATTTTCTTTGATAAGAAAGAATTAATTTTATTACTCCGTTTTCAAGAAAACCTTGAAAAACTTAAATCATAGAGGTTAGGGTGGACAATTTGGTTTTTTAAGGTTTTCTTGAGAACGAAGCAATAAAATTAATTTTTTCTTATCAAAGAAAATAATGCTTTTTCTGATACAAGAAGCGGCTTTCTCTTTATTTTTTGCTAAAGTTATTAGTCGTTGTAAAAAAATCATTTCTTTGATTAGAAAAGGACAGAGATACGTCACCTCCTCTTAATGTTCAAAATAATGACAATGAATGTTTCAAATGGGCAATTCTTTCGGCTCTTCACCCTGCTGGATATAATGCACAACGTGTATCTAAATACAGTGCTTATGAGAAAGAACTTGATTTTACAGGGATAGAATTTCCAGTATCTCCAAAGCAGATTGCGAAGTTTGAAAAGCTGAACAATATTTCCATTAATCTATTCATGTTGAAAAAACAATGTATTTCTTTTTGTATTAAAATCATTATTGATGAAATTTGAAATATAACTTTTTTTTATAGGTAGCAAATTTGACGTCTCACCATGCTATGTTACCGCTAAGAAAAAAGAGAGGCATATTAATTTATTACTGATTCAAGATCAGTATGATGATGAAGATGAAGAAAAGAATAACGATTACTTCGACTTTGTACTAAGGAGATTTCATTATGTTTGGGTGAAATCCTTATCATATCTCATTCGATCTCAAGTGACGAATCACAACGCAAAGACATTTATCTGTGATCGCTGTCTTCATTATTTTAGAACAGAAGATGAGTTGAAGGAACATGAAGTTGATTGTGCTTCATTAAACAAGTGTAAAATCAAGCTTCCTTCAACAAAAGACAATATTCTGAAGTTCGAGAACCACAAGCGTAATGAAAGAGTGCCTTTCGTCATATACGCGGATTTTGAAAGTCTATTGAAACCAGTACGACATGTTCAAGCGTTTCAATAGCATCAAGCTTACAGTATTGGCTACTACATCAAATGTAGTTTCAATGATGCTTTTTCCGAGTACAAGTGCTACAGACAAGCAAGAAACGAAGATCAAACTCCAGCAGAATGGTTTGTAGCAGAACTGGAGTCATCGCGAAATAAGTTGGAAGAAACCTACGCCAATCCTAAGCCCTTAGATCTTTCAAGGCAAGAACAATTATCTTTTGAAAGAGCAACATTTTGCAACATTTGTCGAAAGACTTTCAAACCTGAGGATATTAAAGTTCGTGATCATTGTCATCTGACTGGAAGGTAAGTTTTTATACATTAAAAAAAAATTATTTTAACAACTCACTTGTCATTAATCAATTTTTATTTTTTAGATTTCGAGGAGCAGCTCACAAGTTGTGTAATATCAATTATAAGGACTCTAGATTCATACCAGTAATTTTTCACAATCTCACTGGTTATGATTCTCATTTTATAATCAAGAAAATCGCCACCGCTAAATGTGTAAATTTAAAGGGTCGAGTAAGCCTGATTCCTGAGAATAAGGAACGATATATTTCATTCGTCAAGCATATCGAGGGAAGCGAGATGAACTTTAGATTTATCGACTCCTTCCGCTTCATGCCATCTTCTCTCGAGAAGTTAGCATCATACTTGAGCGAATTGAATATTGTTGAAAAAGAATTCCAGGCTGATGGATATAGTGCTGAGCAAATGGAATTATTGAAACGTAAGGAGTCTTTTCCTACGACTATCTGGATTGCTCTGAGAAGCTTGACGACGTTTTTCTCCCCTGCAAAGAAGCCTTCCACAGTGAGCTAACAGACAGCGACATCACTGATAGTGAGTTCGACCATGCCGAGAATGTTTCGAAGACATTCAACTGAGAGTACTCGGATCTTTATCTGAAAACCGATGTACTTCTTTTGGCCGATATATTCGAGAACTTCCGTTCGAGATATATCGAAGCATATGGTCTGGATCCTGCTTACTACTACACCACTCCTGGCCTTACTTGGGATGCTATGCTCAAGCACACAGGAGTAGAACTGGAACTCCTCACAGATATAGACATGCTTATGTTTGTAGAGAGAGAAATCAGGGGTAGTGTGAGCCAGTGTTGTAATCGCTACGCCAAAACGAACAACGAATACATGGGCGATGATTGGATTCTCGATGAAGAGTTAAAGTACTTGATGTACGATGATGTTAACAACCTCTATGGTTGGGCAACGACCCAATCATTACCATACGGAGGTTTTGAATGGGTACGAAAACCCGAGAATCTCAATGTCATGGTTGTTGACGACGAAAGTCCCATCGGCTACATATTGGAAGTTGATCTCGTGTATCCTGAGCCTCACCACGATGCTCACAAGGACTTACCTCTTTGCCCAGAACATGCGGGAGCTCCAGGATAGATACAAGTCAAGCTGATGACCACACAAGAGCGCTACGTCATTGATTACTGTGCTCTGAAACAGGCTCTCAATAATGGTTTTGTTCAGATCACCATTAGAAAGCTGTTGTGCGTCGGTCTAAGTGTTTTCGACCACTCTAAGACTTGCGTGTATGACTTTCATTATTCATACATGTTTGATCGACTAGGTAATAAGTGTAAGCTTCTCTACACTGACACCGATAGTCTCATATACGAAGTCAGAGGCGAGAACATGTATGAAATGATGAAGACAAACATAGATAAGTTAGACACTTCTGATTATGCTAAGGGTAACTAATTTGATATGCCTCGTGTTAATAATAAGGTTATCGGCTTTATGAAAGACGAGTACAATGGCAACATAATGACTGAATTCATTGGCTTACGTAATAAAATGTACAGTGTCAAGGTACAAGGTCAAGAGTCCATCAAAAAGGCCAAGGGAAATCCAACGTCGTGAAAAATGTCATCCAGTTTGAAGACTACCAGCGCTGCCTGTTTAAAGGAGAAAATCTTGTCTGTCAGCAGTGCCACATCAGATCCAGACAGCACAATGTCAGGACTGAGAGACAGCGGAAGATCGCTCTCAACTCAAATGATGACAAACGTTATCTGTTGGAGGGAAGCACCGATACGTTACCATGGGGACATCACTCCATACCACCTACCAAGGAATCTGCGCAATGCGCAGCAGCGGCTACGATGGCTCGAGCTGTACTTAAGAGAGCTTCCGAGCCGGCTCAAGTCATTCCTTCGTCAGACGGACCAGCTGCTAAGATGCAAAGAATTGAATAAAGTAATACGACTTTGATTAGTCTTTTGAACTGATTTAAGGTAAGTCAAAGTATTTTTTTTTACTTCAAAGCCTATTCCTTAACGATTTTATTTATTTCTTTACTCTTTTTCAGATGGGTCTTTTGAAACTCAACTAGATTGCACGTGCCGACTTCTTACCAACCAAGAAAGTCGATGAAATGGATAAGACCATAAGTTTAAGGTTAGTGCTTTGAAATTTGTCAAGACCAGATATGGTGAGAGATTTGTTGCGGATCTGGAAGATGACTTTCGCACCTTTTTCCCATTACGCGCTTCTACTTCTTTAGAGAAGCATGATGAACTTTTTTCCAAGTTGAACGATGACATACAACATCAAAAGTTGTATATAACATACTGAGGCGAGAATAGAAGTGGCATCAAGTTCTCATTCGAGTAGGCGCGAGGAAGTTAACGAAGAGATATACGAGTCACGGGTGCACTTCCTACTTCGAGTTTACTCGGCGTAAGGGGTTCACAAGTGGCGATTCTTGGTTGTACCTCACAGATGGGAGCGAAGGTTGGGGCTCCCATCACTTCTTGAACAAAAAAATTTTTTTTTGTTTGAAGCGCCCAAGGTCAGTTTTTAAAACTGTCTAAGCGATTTTGCTTTTTTCAATACATGAGTATTCATTGAGCTGCAGTTTTGTCGATCCAACTATTATGAATACTATCAAACCCGAGCTACCTTACGTATACTTGATTCCCACGTCTCTTTAGAACTTTTTCTACAAGATAAACGTCAGGATATTCAACTTTTTAAAGTTCTTCTTCGTTAAAGCCACCAGCGATTGGCTGATCTTAATAGTCTTTGAGACGGTACGTTGTCGGCTGCGTTGCTTTAAGTTGTTTAATCGTGAATATTTCAGCAGACCAATTAGGTGTGTATCCTTTTTCGAATACTTGTTTCAACTCGCTGACTCGGACTTTGTCACCGACCTTGAATTTTGCTTTTTTTCTCACAACTTTGCAAGCAAATCGAGCACAAAACTGAGATTCATTTGCAACTGTAACATCTTTTAGTTTAGCACCAATCGTTCGATGTTTTGTATTGTTGTAAGATTTTATCAGATCAGGTAAAATATCAATCCATTTATAGCTACTACGTAAGCTAAACTTCATCCACATTTTGTGTTTGATAGTGCGATTGAAGCGTTCGCAAATGGATGCTTTGAGATTACTATACGTTGAGTCTATGTTAATATTGTATTGTTGCATAAGATTTTTAAAATTAGTAGTACAAAACTCTTTGCCTTTATCTGTTTGTAAATTTTTCGGTACTCGACCCTCTCGCAATATAGATTTCATCGCAGCAGAGACTTCTGCTCCAGTTTTTGTTTCACAGGAACAGCCCATGCGTATTTGAAAAAAAAACATCTATAACTGTAAGCATATACTTATAGCCCTTGTTCTCTCGAGAATAAGGTTGTGTCTCGACAAGATCAGCTTGCCAAGTTTCATCTAAACCTCGCACATCAAACTGTCGACGTGGATAGTGACATCTGACTGGTTTATGAAGCTCTTATACAACTCTTTCGTGTTCCATGGTCACAGAGCTAATGATTGCTTAATTACAGCAAATTGGCTTTTATACTCTGAATATTTGTTTTAGCATCTTGCATCTAATTTTTAATTAAATCGAATAGATCTTCAATGACTAGATTAATTTTTTTCATCTTCTCATTATACTCATCCTTTAACTTTTACAGTTTTAATTCTGATGCATTAAGATTATCTCTTAATCTAGTAGTGACTATGTATATACTCTGGACTTCAGATGTAATTAAACCTTGTAGTGTACTAAAATTAACGGCGTCATTCGATTGCTGAGGATTGGCAACATTACATAACCTTTTATTTTCTACATCGAAATGTCCATCTTTTGTGAGTTTATAGCGAGTTCTGGGTGGTCCTCAACTACCCTCGCTTCGATTAAGATTACGTCCAAACACATCGACGCTCATTTTTATAATGTAACGAGTTTTAACTATTACACCTCAATATATATAGCCAGCTTCACGTAACTCTTCGAAGATGGAATGAATCTCGTTAGTATGACTAGGATTACCAGCTGCTTTTTCAGCAACCAATAAACAAAGTCGATCAACTAGCTCGTTTGGATCATCCCAGTAGACATAATCAAACTTGGTATTTTTTCGCGCGATTTTGTTTCGAGGTAACGATCCACCTCTTTTATCAGAAAATTGAGGGGCTATAATTTCACTGAATTTTTCATTTACATGTGAACGAATAGGTTCATCGTCTTTGTATCGTTTCTTGAGAGCCTTCATGATTTTAAGAATTTGACGATAATTTTTTAAATCTTTATGAGTCATTGAGCCTGGAACAGGATGTTTTTCAACAAGCAATCCTTGTAAACCTAAAGTCTTTTGAAACTTTTGATCCTCTACTTGAATATAACTTTTCTCAAAATATATCGTTGAATTGTCGAGAAAAAATTGATCACCCTTTTTACGAACTCCATAAATTTTATCCATTTCTCTAAATTGTAAGTCCTTAGAGAAATCTTCGCTTGCAGATTCAAACAAAGATTGAGAAGAATCATTTTACAAAGTGTCCTCCAATTCCGTATCATCATTATCTTTATCGTACTTATTCATTTCTGGTAAGGGTTCTGGCTTCAAAGTTTCGCGTCTTTTTTTACCTTCAGTGACGGTTTTCATAAGTGGGTCGATAATTGGCTTGAAAGTTTTTCCAACAATCCTTTCGGTATTTTCTTTTCCAAATTTTAACAAGTCATACTTGCGTTTAACTGCTTTTCGCGCTTGAATGAGTTGCTAAAGTAAAACTTTATTCTGCTTAAGGTTTTCCATGTTGTCGCTTTGACAAGCAAAGACAGATTGATGAATTAATGCCGAGTGTGCGTTATATTTATAGCAAAACCGTCAAAACCTTTTCGATATCTACCAGAGTTCAGTGGACTATCTTTAGCAATCATCACAACTCCATGCTTGTCATCTCTCCAACATTTAAAGCATAATTCTTTGAATAGTGGAAAAGTCATGTCTGAGCTAACATGATCATCGTATAGATGTCGTAGATTAACATTATTTTGACGAAAAACTATCAAGAGAATGACATTAGCTCTCACGAGATGTTTTGGGATGCGAGCGTAAGACTGACAAAGATAGAAACAATCAACTTCTTTGTGTCTTCCCATGCAGAAGTAGGCTCTAATGTTGTCTTACTTTTCACAAGCTACATCATCAAAAATCATTATGGAATTTGGAAGAGCCTCGTCAGGTGGTATTACTGACTCGTGTTCGCTAAATGGAAAGTATTGCATACCTTCGATCAGTTCTAAAAGCTCTTTCAGAAACTTGTATTCTGCTTGATTAAGAGATTTAGAATAAACGTAAACATTTTTAAATCTCAGACCATTAGGATGCGTCATGAGTGCTAATAAACTGTTAGTTTTACCACAGTTAGATGGTCCACAAAATACAGCTCTTATGCTATCTGGAAGTAAATTTCCATGTTTCTTTGATTTTTTCTCTCGTTCGACGATAGTATCAAAATTCATTATCGGCAGCTTGACAGATTGTTCTTTGAGATTCATCTCAACAGATGCAAACTACAACTGCTCGATTAAGTATAAATACATCGCTTATATACCCTGTGAATCAGTTACTCTTCGACCTTCGAAGTGTTATGATCGTATATCGTAGACGCGGTCGTGGTTTGCTTAATAAAATAATCAATAGCCTTCCAATAGAACTTTATTTACCGCAATATCAGTACTGTGGACCTGGTACGATATTAGCCCAACATTTAGCTAGAGGTGATCAAGGAATTAATCTTCTCGACAAAGCCTGTAAGGGGCACGATATTTCTTATTCACAAAATCGTGAAAATATAGAGGCGAGAAATATCGCTGATAAAGTTCTAGGAGAAAAAGCCTGGCGAAGGCTATCATCGAAAGACGCTGGTATTGGTGAAAAAGCAGCTGCATTCGCTATTGCAAACAGTATGAAAATAAAATCTAAGCTTGGAATGGGGGCAAAAATGAAGACTCTCATTGTTACTCTTAACAAAATAATAAAAGCAACTTCCAGATCTATGAAACCTAGTAAGTGTGCTCGTAAAGCTATCCTCTCTGACTTAGAGGGTGCTCGAAGTGCTGTGAGGAAAGCTGGGGGTAAGCATAAAATCCAAGTACCACGCAGACTATCAATTCCATCTAAGGTTTGAGGATTCTTACCATTCCTTATTCCTCTTTTTGCTAGTCTAGGTGCAATTAGTAGTTTAGCAGGAGGTACCGCAGTAATAACTAAAGCAGTTAATGATTCCAAAGCTGCTCAGAAACAATTCGAGGAGAAACAAAGGCATAATCAGAGGATGGAAGAAATAGCTCTAGGTAAAGGTCTTTATTTGAAACCTTACAAGACAGGACTTGGTCTTCGTCTGAAGTCTAGTTTAAAAAAAAAGATCCTCGAAATAAGTTTACCGCAAAGAGCTTTGACCGACTTTGATCTCGTAAAGTATGCCAAGATATTAAAAATTCCGAATTTTCGAGGAGTATTCATGCGAAAGGCTTTATCATTTAGCGGACCGCATTACCATGAATCTGCAATTGTTAATCTTGATGATGTTGATGGTCCTGGTACACATTAGGTAGCTTATCGTAAGCGAGGTGAAAGTGTCTGTTTATTTTGATTCTTTCGAAGACCTTCAGCCACCACGGGATTTAATGATTTATTTGCGAGTTGTTGAAGTCAAATATAACTACGAGGGATATCAAGATTATGATACATTTAATTGTGGTCATTTATGTTAGATGTTCTTGAGTAAAAAAAAACTTATATAAGGAAAGTCAAATTAGCTATCTCTCTCATTATCCATTGAACAATCATGAAAGATTCATTGACGCTAAGCTTTTCTAGTACATCATCAGTGCTCGAAGCTCAGTATTTTGCACCAATCGAACTTTCATCCGATAAGAACTACGTTTTTGGCTTAATTGGACTTGCGACCTTCAACTTAATACCTAATATTGATAGTGCTAATAACAAGTTCTACGTTGGTGAGGAAGAAATTATATTACCGACTGTAAGTTACGAAATAAAAGATATAAAAAATTATCTTCGTGAGGCATTAGCACCAAAAGAAATTTCAATTGATATAAAGCCAAATAATAGCGCGCTACGTTGCATTATAACCTGTAGTCATCCCATTGATTTTCGACCGAAAGATTCCATTGGTTCATTACTGGGTTTTACTGAACGTATTCTGCCAGAAAAAATCGCTCACGATTCTGATTTACCTGTAGCCATTTTGAAAGTTAACGCACTTCGAGTCAAGTGCAACATAACCTCTGGTGCGTATATAAACGATAAACGAGTGCATACCATACACGATTTCTTTCCTGCAGTTCCACCGGGATGTAAGATTATCGAAGTTCCATCTCTAGTCATTTATCTTCTGATCAGCTTCAAGAGCATAGATCACATTCAAGTATGAATCGTCGATCAAGACGGACACTTGATTAATTTTTGAGGAGAAATAATAACAATAAGATTACATTTTAAACAAGCATAATGGGTATTGTCTACAATACTAAAGTTGGTAGAGGGTATATAAGTAAGTCAACATGCCGACCAGTCATTAGTCGTCGAACGACAAAGGAAGCGTTAATACGACAAAACATTCAGTTTCTAAGAAGTCTAGGGCTGAATATCCGTAGTGGAAAGTAACGTGTATATTCTTCTGCTGTTTTCGAAAATATGGAAGGAATTCTGAGCATACAGTCGGGAGTAACGTTCGATGAATTTTTCGAACATTATGAAGTACACACTCATCAGCCTTATTCTACGTCTTCATTCAATAATAGTGATGAGATTCGTATATCTATTCAATATCAAGATTTATGTCTTCTTCCATCGCGCAGTTCACTGCATATTCGTGGTAGACTTGTGAAAGCTGACGAAACTGCTCCAACCAATACAGTGCTAGTCAATAACGCCATCTGTCATATGTTTGAAGAAATTCGCTACGAAATCAATGCTGTAGAGATCGATAAATGTAAAAATGTTGGTTTAACTACACTCATGAAAGGATGGCTTTCCGTCTATCCTAGTCAAGAATCAATTCTCGAGAATGCTGGATGGGTTGATTGTAGAGGAGAATCATAAAATAAATAATGAAGCAGGTTACTTTGACTTATCAATTCCTCTGAGTATGATTCTTGGTTTTGCCGAAGACTATCGTAAAATTGTAGTCAATGTAAAACATGAACTTATATTGACAAGATCGAGGAATGATTTAAATGCAGTAGTTCAGACGCATCATGAAAATAGATACGAAGATTTCAAGATTGATTTGCAAAGAATAGAATGGCTTATGCCTTACATAATGTTATCGAATACTCATAAACTTCAGCAACTTAATCATATTGGCAAAGAAAAACCTATTGCTATGAGTTTCCGCAGTTGGAATTTGTACGAGTATCCTCTACTTCTAACTACATCAAAACATGTTTGGACTGTTAAAACTTCCAATCAGTTGGAAAAGCCACGTTTCGTCATATTAGGCTTTCAAACGAGTCAAAAAAATCAAAAGACAAGTAATGTGGGTCGTTTTGATCATTGCAATTTAAGTAATGTAAAGCTGTTTTTGAATTCTGAGTATTACATAGAAATCTGAATTTAGATATCACCCATAATCAGTTTGCAGTTCTATACGATATGTATGCTAATTTTGAGCATGCTTACTATGATAAGGATATGGAGCCGCTATTAAAAAAGCAACAATTTATTGAACACATTCCTCTGATTGTAATTGACTTCTCGAAACAAAATGAGTCTCTAAAAAGTGCTCCGGTAGATGTTCGCTTGGAGTTCGAAACAAGAACTAATGTTCTTCCTGGAACATCAGCTTATTGTTTGATCATATACGATCGTATTGTAGAGTATAGCCCTGTGAGCGGTGATGTGAGAAAACTTGTCTGAATGGTGGGGGATCTGTTATAAATTACATGTTCACGCTCAAGAGAGTTATTCAGGATGAAGTACTTGGTCGATATGCAAGGCTTCAAGCAGCCCGGTGATGACTATGTCCTCAAAGAGCTAGCTATAGTTCCACTAAACGATGATTTCGAACCTCTAGCATTACTCTTCAAAGAATTATTTTCTTAGCAAAGACTTACAGAAAAATATAAAGTTCAAAATACATGGTTCAAAGAATATCATCATGGATTGTGCTATTATTCTGGTACGATTTCCTGCACCAAAATAGCAAATATTCTTAAAGAAGCTTTACAAGATGCTAGCAAAATTTTAGTAATGGGTAGCATAAAGAAAAAGTGGCTAGAGCGCTTTAAATTCAACGTTACTGATGTCACAGAGATGGGTTATCCACCATTGGATAAGATAAAGCTAGTGACCAATTGCCCCACCACGATAAAATGTATAAACCTTGTTGTGCTCTTCGCAACGTCAGACTCATAAAAAAATATTTCAATGAGAGTCGAGTACCACTGGAAAATTTAGCTATGGAATGCGAGTAAAGGAAGTCAAAAGAAGAGATAATATAAGGTGGTTGTATCTTACAGATGAGAGCGATGGTTGGGGCTCTCATCACTTCCTATAAATATGGACACATACCATAGACAACATTTATTTCATCATGGGCCAAAGTTCAAGTACCCCTGATCGTTCAGAATATACTCCACTTCTTTATACTTTTAACAATGAGAAGAAGAAGAAAAATAATACCTGGAAAGAGTACTATGAAAAATACAATCCTCAAAGACCAGCCAAATATATCAAATATAAAAAATTGAAATAAGATCAAAAACATTTTTAGAATGAGATATTTAAGGTAAACTATTGATTAACAAAAATGTAAAGTTCATGTGTACATATACGCAAACATATATAAAAGTATATCTTTATATTGTGACGTGGTTCGTCCTAATAAAATTTTTTTGTAACAATTAAAAATTCTTACTACTACGCACGCATACTCAAACACACCATCGGTGCACTTACCGACCCGGGCGCATCTTTAATAAATTAAATAAAGTTATTAATAAAGAGATTTCTTCTTATTTGTTTAAAATTCCCGGCACACGAGGAGAACGACGCGCAACAGCCATTACGCACACATTCACAGACCGTGTGTGTGAGCTATAATACTGCCAACGTAGACCGCAGGTAAAGTAAAGTTGTAGAAAGAGAGGGAGACTTAAGAGACAAAAAGAAGAAAAGAGATAGGAAGATCAGCATGCTAGAAGAATAAATTTGAAATGATGGCGCGCTGTTTTTTCGCGCACAGCACAAAGAAAGAGAAAAGATATAATAGAGAGAGATGAGAAAAACGTAGAGAGGGGATGTCACCAGTTCTTTCTCTTCGCTTAAGGAGATGTACGTTGTAGACGTACACGTATAGTATATCTATAGATACAGATCGCCTTTACATGTATGTACTCTCTCTCTCTCAAAATTTACATATACGAAAGAGATAAAAGAGGAAGCGAAGAAAGAGCATACAAAAAGACTTGAATCTCTCTTATTAAAGGTGGCGCGCATGTCAAAGACTTGCGTTCGAAGACCAGAAACGAGATCAACCAATGAAAAAACAAGAAATTAGAAAAGTAATTATTGATTGGATAAGAAGAACATAGAAGAAGACAGAAGATAGTAAAGAAGAAGGGAGAGGACTTGAGACGAAGGAAGCGACCATCGTGCAACTCACTCGGTTGCTGTCCTCGTGCCGTGTTGGAGTTTTTGACTCGCTTATAGGATATTCCAGTCTTGAGATTTTTCGTGCGTTGTCTTGGAGCTGTACAGAGACCTGCAGCGTGCTGAGAGAATAGCAGAGTCGACTGTGACGATAGAGATTTCCAGAGGGGGATTTCATCGACCTGATTCCTTTGCGGTTCCTTGCAGCCGGCGTCGACTAGCTGGTCAGACACAGCGAGAGAAAGAGAGAGAGAAAAAGTGAGCCAGTCTAACCGCCATTGCCGATATTGTCGACCAGCTTCCCTTTGTCTCGTCAACGACTTCTACAACGGTGAGTGGACTGTAGTCCGAATTAACTAAGATTATTGTGAATTATCGGCTCTCGACGACTAAAAATTGTAGATTCAGTGCGGGCGTGTTACATAAAATTAAGGTGATTGTGACTACGTTAAATAGAAAAATTAGAATAATTAACTGTTGTGAAATTTGATTATAATTGGTAAAGATTTATTGTAAAAGTTTTTTTTTGTTTGTAAACCGAGAAAGGGAGATAAACGGTGACCGAGTGTTCAACGATTTCGTTGACCGGCTAAATTCTTTTTGATTTTGATTATATTTAAAAATTTCAGAATTAAATTTCTTAAAGTGACCGGCATATAATTTATAATTGAGATTGATGAACACAGTGGTGCGTGTTACGTAAAACATTTCATGACACGGGCCTCAGCGGTCATCTTGTTAAATTAGATTCTCTTGAAACTAGTCTGCGTTAACTAGAAATTTAAAGTAAATTGAGAATTAAATTTTAAGATTGTCAGAAATCAAAATTTAAATATTAAATTTATTTTAAAGGATATGTAATAAAATTTCGAGAGTGCAGGAGTGTGAAATCGACCACGTGTCTAACGGTTTCGTTGACCGTACATTCAAAATAATTAATTAGTAAACCTAAGTAATTGTCTAGGAAATTATTTTTTTTTCCGATTGTTTTTTCTTCTTTGACCAGTAATTGAATCTGATAAGACCGATAGACACGTAGGTACAGAGTAATTTGTGCAGAGAGAGAGAGAGAGAGAGAGAGAGAGAGAGAGAGAGAGAGAGAGATAAGCGTACGGGCTCTTGGCAGCCATCTTGTTGAATAAAGAAGAGCGAAGTCGCTTACGCCGACCAGAACGTAAATTTCATTCTTTTCTTATTTAATTATTATAATTAAATTAACAGACAATTTAATTAATTAGAATTAAAATTTATCAGATTTAAGTTAAGAGATGTGAATGGGTTATGAGTGTGCGCGATAAAAATTAATTTCATAGATTAAGTTAATAAGCAAAGTGTTCATAGAAATATTAAAATTTTTTTTTGTGTTATTGAATAAAAGTGAAATTCTAAACTTAAAACTTCGAGTGTTATATAAGTAAGATTCATTTTTTTTGTCGTGTGTGTACACCTCTCCAACTTTCAGCTTAATAAATTTGACACCAGGGGTCGCCTACTTCTCGAGCCAAGACAGCCCGAGATTCATGCTGCCGACGAGTCAGCTGGAGGTCTGTCTGGCGCTCTCTAATAAATTAAAGATTCTTTCTTTTCGACAGACCGAATTTTGCATGCGGGGACGGGAAACGTTATATTAAATTAATTAATAATTTGTTTATTGAACATTTAAGTATAGCTAAATTCTCACATCGCAATATATCAAAGTATATCTTCATATATATAAAATTATATCGGTATATATATGAAAGTATATCGTTATATATCAAAGTATATCATTATATATATATGCAAGTATATCCTTATATATCAAAGTATATCGTTATATACATGAAAGTATATCGTTATATACGCAAGTATATCGTTATATATCAAAACATATCGATATATATAAAAGTATATCGATATATATGCAAGTACATCATTGTATATGCAAGTACATCGTTGCATATGCAAGTATATGTAAATATATACTTGTTATACATATACAGTTAAAAAAGTTACAAAAAATTCTGCGTTCGAAATAACAATACATATATAGTTAAAAAATTAAAAAATGTTAAAAAAAATATTGCGCTCAAATCCCCCTGGGCTACAACCCCCCCTGGGCTTGAATTCCCCTGGGCTAGAACCCCTCTAGTTTACCTAATAAACGAAATTACTTATTTAGCTACTTTTGATACGTAAAAAAGGTCTAAACCTTATCTTCAAGAGTAAGCTGGAACAAATGTGGTTACCGACCGAGGAGTAAAAATGTTATTTAATCATAAATAATATAATTATACTGTTTTCAAATAAAATTGTTATCGAGCGCAATTTTTCATACATACATGATTGTATAATAGATGTTTTTTTCATAATATTCATCATATTTTGAGCAAAAAGTGAGTAACCGTACTTACAGTTTAATAAACAGTTGTAGTATAAAATTTTTTAATTTTCAAAATTTTCTTCAATTATTTTGGTAAGTGCATTAGAGAAATGAATTTCGTAAATGTATATAAAATTTTAATTCATTCTATTATGTTTAGTAGGAGAAAATTAAACAACGGATGTTCAATTCTCGGTTGGTATCGAATCTGCTCCGACTTGCTCTTGACAAATAGCATAATAATAAGATTAATTTATCATCTTACTTTTACTGTTTGGACTTAAATTGCATGCAAATATAATTCTTATTATGAAAACTATGTGATAGTCTGTATAAATATGATTATTTATCATAGTTTGAAATTATATTCGAACACGATTTAAAAATTTTTCAGATTACGGTAGATTTACGACTAAATTAGGAAAACAAGCAATAAGATGGCGATTATATTCTAAAATAAAAGTAAAATCAATAATTCTTGAGTCAAGAAAACCCTATATTATTTGAATCTGTAAAACGCTATTGTAAATAATATGTAAAAGTCATTTATCAGTATGATAAACAAAAGATATTTAGTACTAAGTCACTGTCAGTTCATTGAAGGTAGTTTGTCATAATGTTCGAAGACATAAATAAAGCTGCAACTGTTTTCACGGTGACATGCAAATTGTGTAACAATTGGTAAGACGTGTTATGCCGTAAATCTAAATCAGATGCAGCGTGCGTCATAGAACGACACTACCTATTGATTAGAAAAACTGTCATTAATCAGTGAACTGACCCCGAGCCTCGTATACATGATTTCGTTTGCGATATGAAATAAGTATCTCAATTTGTGAATACACAAATTCTGAATAAACCTTTGTATACCAACGGCATCGCTCCTGACCTCACTGAAAAGTAATGGACTTCTCGAGTGTAAAAGGCGATATGCATAATTGTAGTGACTAGTATCTTAACTATTACTTATCAATAACGTCCAAATCTTCGTAAAAAATTTGTTTCTATTATTATTCAATCGCCAAGTATAATTACGCTCGAATATAGTTTAAAACCATAATCCATACTGCCGTCCGAAGTAAGAAAACCTTAACTCCAATGGGATTCTAATGTAGTTAACCACTTTTACACTTTGGACGGCAGCATAATAGCATGCTTCAGATAACGATTGTTTTGTAGATGTAGTGTAGAATCATTTATTCGTAATTTTATTAATATATATAAATAAATTGAATTATGGACCAAAATTTAAATTTTAGATTTGTTGACATTGATTACAACTATATAGTCCGCAGTACAGAACCCTTTTTCAAAAATGATTATCACATACTTAGAACTTTGTAAGCAGCTTCATCTTGTCGAGTCTACCAAACTTTTCATCTACAAAAACTCTCGAAACCGCTGCGTTTTTTAATAATTAATTATTAAACATGTCAATTTGACGATGTATTGTTATGCAATGATCACATACTTTTTTTTACAAGGAACTAAAAGATATTTTTATAACAAAAATCAAATAATGTATGGCCGACAAAAATAATTCTGCGTTAGATGAGTCTACCATTTGAATTATGTCGATAGGGCCGGGTTATGTTATGCGATGACCACATAGTCAATTCTTATAGGATTGCTTGATAATTAATTATGAAACCATAAGATCATAATGTCCGACAAATTTTCTGCAGATTTTTTTCAGTCCGACAATCGGAACATGTCATTGTTACGTGGTATGGTTTTGTAATTACCATATGTCCAATCTGGGATTTTTTCTGTTTTCAATAAAATGTAGAGTACACTAGAATATGCGGCCGACAAAATTGCTACCGAAATCTAATGGAAATTACAAGAAAATTAATTGAAAATAAGTAGTAGTACCCTGTAGAACTCAATTGTCTCAGGACAATTATTTCATGTTTAAATTATTCTGACTAAGACGTTAATATATTAAGAAGAGGTCACGTATCTCTGTTCGTTTCTAATCAAAGAATTGAGTTTTTTACAGAAACTAATAACTTTAGAAAAAAGTGAAGAAAAAGCCGCATCTCGTAATAAAAAAATCAATATTTTCTTCAATAAGAAAGACATAATTTTATTGCTTCGTTTTCAAGAAAAACTTGAAAAACTTAAATCATAGAGGTTAGGGTAGACAATTTGGTTTTCCAAGGTTTTCTTGAAAACGAAGCAATAAAATTAACTTTTTCTTATCAAAGAAAATATTGCTTTTTTTGATACAAGATGCGGCTTTCTCTTCATTTTTTGATAAAGTTATTAGCTTTTGTCAAAAAATCATTTCTTTGATTAGAAAAGGACAGAGATACGTGACCTCTTCTTAAATTTGAAAAATTTATTTAACAAAAATTTATAAATAGCAATAAAAATAAATAACTTATATATGAGAAAAATGAGCAAAACTTGTAATTTTATGAATAAATCAAAAATGAATTTTTTTCTTGAAGCATGTTGTTAATTAATGTTCTATTTAATATCATTAACACTATTAAATTTTTCATAGTATTATTACTTTTAAATAATTATCATTTCTTATCAAGAGGTGCGGTAGCGTCTAGGTCACCTGGACTCTATAGGAAGTGACAAAAATTTATATATTTCCAATGATAATACTAGATGTGTTTCCTCGTGGATTATGTTTCGTGATCCTGGAGGCCATCCTGGCCACCTGGGCATCATCTCCAGGAAGTGACAAAAAATTTTAAATTATAATACCAGATTCACTTTCTCGAGAATGAGGTTTCGTCGACCTGGAGGTCGTCTAGGTCACCTGGACATCATCTTTAGGAAGTGACAAAAATTTATATATTTCCAATGATAATACTAGATGTGTTTTCTCGTGGATGATGTTATTAAATATATATTAAATATATATCATATATATCAAATTATGCATTCTCTATTTGATTGCGCTATCATTTTATTTTCAAGAGCTTTAAAACATATTAAATTTCACTAAATATCTACAAAATAACTTGCCAGGCCCGTAGATTAATAGTTTATGGTGTAGTTGATAATTTTAAAGTTTTTATAGTAAAAATAAGTGAAAGAAAACTAAGAATATTGAATTCTCTGCATTACATAACATCACATATAAAAAAAAATAATTTTTGAGCACAAAATAGATTTTTATTTATTGTAATAGGATGTATTTTTGTTATTTATCTTTGAATGTATATGTATTTAAATTTATATTTTAAACTGTTATTTAACACACGTGAATTAGCTAGCAATTAAATTATAAACCAGTACACATTAACATTAAGCATTTCACCAAAAAAATATTAATCTATGGGCCTTGCAAGTTATTTTGTAGATATTTAGTAAAATTTAATATGTTTGTGAAGCTCTTAAAAATAAAATGATAGCGCAATTAAATAAAGAATGCATAGTTTTAAAAACACATAAATAATTTTGAAGCTGATGGCAGAAAATTCTCAAATATAAGTTGTTAGAAGCTAATGGCCCTTCTGCCAAGTTTTTAGAAATTTTTAATTAAATATGTATCTCATAAAGAATACAGTAAAAAATAGATATAATATCAACTATAGTTCCTTAATGTTCATGTATTAATATTCACTTATAAATGAAATAAAATGTTTATCTGATATATCTTTATATTTTTATTTTGATGTGTATTATCACGCTATCTTCATCTCAGTAATCACTTTTTCAGAAATTGTTTGAAAAAATTTTTCCAAACATTCATCTATTAAAAAGAATATAAATTGAGCATTTGATGACTTTTATATAATTAAAAAAAATGAATTGAATACAGAAGTACTTGACGATTGCTTGATTGATTTTAAAACTTTCTTTAGCCCAAACTGTAAATATTTTATGATTTCTTTTGTATTCGTTTACTAAATTGCAGTATGTCTTTTACAATATTATAATTTGAGATTTTCAAGCATTCTCACATTATATTAACAATGTGTTTAAAAAAAAACTTAATTTTTTTTAAAAATTTAATAATTATGTATTTAAGAGTTTAATTATTAAATACTAACTTTAATAAATACTTAAATATGAACAATGAATTAATATTTCTAATAATAATAACGATTCTTTAATTGATAAGTAAACACTAAATTTTATATAAAGAAATATACATCATCACAGATAACATAAAAAAATATTGAGTCCAGAAAATTATAAGGCCCAAGAAAATATAAGGCTCAACAAAATATGAGGCCCAGAAAAATATAAGGCCTAAAAAAAGGCCCAAAAAATATGAAGACCAAAAGAATATTGGGCCCAAAATATATTGAGTCAAAAAAAAATATTAAGCCCAAAAAAATATTGAGTCCAAAAATTATAAGGCCCAAAAAAATATAATCCACAAGAAAGTATAAGGCTTAATAAAATATAAGGCCCAAAAAAATATAAGGCTAAAAAAAGTATAAGGCTCTATGAAATATATGGCCCAAAAATATAAAAACCGAAAAAATATTCAGCCCAAAAAAATAAAGTGCAAAAATTATAAGGCCCAAAACAATATAAGGCTCAAGAAAGTATAAGGCACAATAAAATATAATGCCAAAAAAAATTAAGGCCCAAAAAAACATAAGGCCTAAAAAATATAGAGACCGAAAAAATATTGGGCCGAAAGAAAATTAAGGCCCAAGTAAATATAAGGCCCAAAAAATATTGAAACCGAAAAAATTTGGGCCCAAAAAAAAATTGAGTCAAAAAAATTATAAGGCCTAAAAAATATAAGGCCCAAGAAAGTATAAGGCCCAAAAAATATAGAGACCAAAAAAATATTAGGCCCAAAAAAAATTAGGGCCTAACAAAATATAAGGCCCAAAAAACATATTGACCAAAAAAATGTAGGAATAAAAAAAATATAAAGCCCAAGAAAATATAAGGCCCAAAAAAATATAAGGCCCAAGAAAATATAGGGCTCAAAAAATATAGAGACCAAAAATATTGGGCCCATAAAAAATTAGGGTCCAAGAAAATATGAGGCCCAAAAAATATAGAGACCGAAAAAATATTGGGCCCAAAAAAATATTAAGTCCAAAAAATTATAAGGCCCAAAAAATATAAGTTTCAAGAAAGTATTAGGCTCAATAAAATGAAAGCCCCAAAAAAAATTAAGGCCCAAGAAAATATAAGGCCTAAAAAATAAAGAGACCAGGAAAATATTGGGCCCAAAAAAATATTGAGTCCAAAACATTATAAGGCCCATACAATATAAGGCCCAAAAAAGTATAAGACTTAATAAAATATAAGGCCCAAAACATATTGAGACTGGAAAAATATTGAGCCTAAATAAATATTAAGTCTAAGAAATTATGAAGCCCAAAAAAATATAGGGCCCAAAAAAGTATTAGGCTCAATAAAATAAAAGGCCCAAAAAATATAAAGATCGAAAAAATATTGGGCCCAAAAAAAATAATAAGTGCAAAAAATTATGAGGCCCGAAAAAATATAAGGCCCAGAAAGTATAAGGCTTAATAAAATAGAAGGCCCAAAAAAACATAAGGACCAAGAAAATATAAGGCCCGAAAAATATAGAGACCGAAAAAATATTGGGCCCAAAAAAAATTAGGGCCTAAAAAAATATAAGGCCCAAAAAACATTGACCAAAAAAATGTAGGAATAAAAAAAATATAAAGCTCAAGAAAATATAAGGCCCAAAAAATATAAGGCCCAAAAAAATATAGAGCCCAAGAATGTATTGGGCTCAATAAAAGATAAGGCCAAATATATATATATTCTACGAGTGGGTTAGCAAGTAAGAAATAGTAAGTTTTTTATTCTGTTGGTTTCCCTCGATACCTTTCTCGATTCTCCTTAAGGGATATATATTTTTGTGTAATTACCTAATATGATCAAGTTTCTTGATTTCGATCGCGAGTAGCTTAAAAGTAGAATCAGTGCGGTTTAGTGAAAATACGAATAAAGACATTAAAAATAAAAATAAGTGTAAGTTAAAAGAAAAGAGAAAACCACGTGTGAAGGCGTTCATGCTTAGCAACGCGACGCCATTTTGTGTTATAAATTAAATGAGAAACTAGTAATTATTAAAGTCAAAGAAATTTGTTTTTGTTAAATTCTGAGTGTGAATCCTTATATTACTGAAAAATAGTTAAAATGAAATAAATATACGACGCGGCGGCCATTGTGAGATTGTGCGAGCGAGATAGCTATACGTTAGCTATTAATTAAATTCAAAGTTCTTTCTCTTTGTACAGAGTAGCGCGAGTGATACTAAGATTATTCCTTTCAATATTTATTTTAAGTGCGAGTTATCAGTGCCGGGTTGTGCGACCGCGCAGTAAGGAAATAGAGCGTCTCATGATTAAAATCTCAAATAATTATTATTTAATCTAATTACTGATTAACTAATTATACGTGTAAATAAAGAAAGTGCTCTTTTTGTCTTTTGCGCATGCGCACGGCCCAAGTGCGAGAAACTAATTGAGCGGCGTTTTTTTTATACATCATTATATATCGTGAGAAAAATTCCCCTTTTTGAATTGATAATATAAGAAATTTGAAATTCAAGTTAAATAGAGAGCCAAATAATTATTTCTTCCTTTCCTCTTTTCAGGACAAAAATTATAGTAAATAAAGTTAATTAAAGCATTCATTTCTTTTGAATAGTTAGAGTCATTAAATATCGATAGTTTTTTTTATGAATTTAAAATTTACCTTGCTTCTTATTTGTTAAATATTGTTATTTTTAACTACTTAATTTTTTTTCAAATCATAAATTATATTGAGATTTTTTGGACCACTTTGATCGTTAGAACCAGCCTACAACCCGAGGTAGGCCAGTAAGTATTATAAGCCTCTGCAGTTGCTCTACCCAGCTAGCTGAGCAGGGTTCACTGGCGCTCAATTAAAATTGCATATAAATTTGTGAACCCAGGTAAGTTCGTGGCTTCGGAGATTCACTTGGAGGTCCGGGGAATTTGCCACGTAACAAACTGGCACACTGAGCACAGGTCTTCTGTTGGTTTTCTTTACGCAAAAATCACAAAATTTGAATATTTTTCGAATCTAACCTCAAAATCGCGTCGCGTCGAACCACGTGATTTCGTATTTAATTGCCCCACGTTGGGCGCCAGTTTGTTAAGTGGCAAATTCCCCGGACCTCCGAGTGAATTCCCGAAGCCTCGAACTTACCTGGGTTCACAAAATTTATAATTATTTTTAATTGAGCGCCAGTGAACCCTGCTCAGCTAGCTGGGTAGAGCAACTGCAGAGGGGGTCAATAGTTACTGACCTGCTTTGGGTTGCAGGCTGGTTCTGACGATCAGAGTGGTCCAAAAGAATTTCAATATAATTTATGATTTAGTAAGAAAACTAAGAAGTTAAAAGGGGCAACGTTTTAACATATAAAAGCAATTAAATTTTAAATTTATATAATAGAGAAAAAAACTATTGATATTAAATAACTCTAATTCTTTAGGAAAAATGAGTAATATGATTAATTTTTTTCAACTAAATTTTTGTCCTGAAAAGAGGAAAGGGAAAATAAGCAGTTGATTCTCTACTTAAACTTGGATTTTAAACTTCTTATATTATTAGTTTAAAAGAAACTTCATTATACATTACAAAAAAAAAACAAGGGAAGAAATGCCGCTTTACTTAGGCTGTGCGTGTGTGCGGAAGACCAAGAATTTATAATTCTGTTACACGTGCACTTGTTTTAATCACCTTTAGGTTAATACCGTAGAAAAAATAATTATTTATAAATTACATTACGCGTCGCCCGATTTCCTTACCGCACGGTCACACAACCCAACACTTACAATTTATAATTCAATCAAATTTTAAGGAACTAATATTAATATCGCTCGCACTACTCCATATCAAATAAATAAGAATTTTAGGTTTTAATTAATAACTATGTATAGCTATCTCGCTCGCACTCCCGCAACAACAGACGCCGCGTCGCTTCTTTCTCACTATTTAACTATCTCCTTTCTCACAATAATATAGGTTGATATATATAACAATTTTAGTGATTGAATAATATACATAGAACTATAAGAGCATCTTTTATTCAATTCAACTATTCACGATTCTCGCGTTTAAATTAGAGAACAAGATGGCGTTGCGTCACTGGATAAAAGCGCCTCTACACGTGGCTTTCTCTTTTCTTGTAATTTTCACTTAATTTTCGGTTTTTATATCTTTATTTACATTTTTCCTAACCCGCACTGATGTTAATTTTAATTTGTTCGCGGTCACAATCAAAAAAACATTATCATATTTATAACAACGCAAAATTATATCTCTTAAGGAGAATTGAAAGAAATGACGGGAAAACCCAACAGAAAAGATAATTTTACTAGTTCTTACTTGCTAACCCGCTGGCGAGATTTCACTTACAGTCGCTCTGCTGAAGATTCCTCTCAATAATGCAAACGAAGAAGAACGTGGAGCTGGTTGATAAGAAGAAAATAGTATGGTCGAAGAACAATGGTGGCGCCAGTGGAGGATCGGTCGCCGAGTCGTCGCCTCTAGAAGTATTCACCGTAGTTCGACTTCTCTCTTCCTTTCCCTGTTGGTACAGTTTCACGGCTTCTCTACTCAGATCTCTCTTTCTTTTATTTTTTCTCCAATATTAACTTCAATTCAATTAAAGATAGAATTCGCTTATTTTTGAGTGCACTCGAAGGCTGCTAAATCAAGAGTGATCTGTCTGAAAAAGAAGAAAATTATACTTTTTTACGTCTTGTTATCTATCTTTGTCGCACTTAGCTACTTTCTATTTTCTATCCTTCTTTTTCGCCGCGTCTTAGTCTCTGTTTTGATTTCTTTAGTCATGAGTCGCTATCGATAACTTAATCGACTCTTGGTCATGGATCTTCTATCTTTATTACTCTCTTAATGTTTTATATCATACTCGAGGTTGCTATATTGCTTCACGCAGTAGAAACATCGATTATCGGAGATTTCTACTCATAGTTGTTCCTCATTGGTCGATTCCACATGTGTATGCACAGCTACATCGTGCGGTGTAGAAACATCTAGCCATGAGTATATATATATATATATATATACGCGTCGTGTTCCAGAAGCCCCTCGCCTTTGCCGCACGCATGATCATAATCCTCTTTCTCTTTCTCACTTATGTAAATTATTACAGCTGATCCTTCTTGCTGTGCTTCTGTCTTTACGATTGCTGTTACTCTTAGTCACGATGAATATTTCTTTCTATTTAAATAACTCTTAATTACTTTATTTTTATTTTTAGTTTTCCTCTATAGTTTTCTCGACTCTCCTTTACATCTGTCAATCTATTACACTTGAGAAAAATCATTTTAAAAAAACGTTATAAAAAAAAACTTAAATATAAGATTTATGAATTAAAAAATAAGTACGCTCGCTTTTTATCATTTCGCTTTTTATACTTAATAACTAACCTATTAAATACTTTACTCCTTGTGATGTATTTTATACATCACAAATTCCCCCTTCCTTAAGCGGGACACGCAGTGGACCGTTTAGCTCGCTTCTATCACTGAATTTGTTGTTAATTATATCGCTATTTTTAATTTTAACTTAAATATAGTTTGCTTGCTAATCTATCCTAGATCGCCTTATCTACGCTAAAAAAAAAAAAATTTTACAGTTTTATCCTATCACCCATTTTATCACACTAAAAAGAACTTCCAATTTTAATACATTTTATATTTATAAATTTAATTCTACTGTGGTGCCTGGTGGTCGCTTGTTTGTTAAAATTTTAACTCGTTTTAAATTTTACATTATTTGGGGTTTCGCGGTGGTATGTATCGTTTTGGATCGTGTACGTGTGCCTTCGCTATTTGCTTATTCGTTACCGTCTCTACTGTATAAACCGTAGGTGATTTTACCTCTAAGATTTTATATGGTCCTTCGTATTTAGGTGCTAGTTTCACGGAAAAGCGTTGTACTGCATTTGATAACACGTAAGCGCGTCGCGTCACTAAATCTCCCACGAAAAATCTAACGTCGCGTTTTCCTTTATTATATCCATTTTCTTCTTTCTCTTGAGTATGATCTATAAATTTGGCCACTAAATCTCTTGATGCATCTAGCCTCTTCATTCTATCTTTTCATCTTTCTGGATCTATTTTTCCTATCGGTTTGGTCGCTTTCATTTCCACCTGGCCAATAATACTTACGATTTTATCGTAAGACTTCCCCACCCCTAAATCTCCCATAGAAGGTGCATGATGAGCATCTTGTAATACTAGTTCATTAATCTTCTTTCTCTGGGTATTATAAATTTCTCTAATTTCTGCACATTCTCCAAATAACTGCACTTCTTCATTTCCATCTTCTTCATGCACTCTCAATAATCCTCTATAGCACCATAGATTCTGGTCTGAGCAGGTTCTATCCTATCTTTAAACTCTTCTGCAATTTCCCCTGGTGAAAAATATCAGGTGACAAGTCACCTGATTTATCAGGTGATTTATCATGCCAAAATATCATGTATAGATTTTGTTGGTTTTTACATGTTTTAAACCATGCTTAGTCAATTTAGAACAATTTTTGAAAAATTTTTGAAATTTTTGAACTTAGAAATTTTTTTGTGATTTAGTCAAAATTTTTTCTAAGACCAAATTATCTAAAAAATTTTCTAAGTTCAAAATTTTCCAAAATTTTCAAAAATTGTTCTAAATTGACTAAGCATGGTTTAAAATGTGTAAAGACCAACAAAATCGTTACATGATGTTTTGGCATGATAAATCACCTGATAAATCAGGTGATTTATCACCTGATTTTTTTTAATAGGGTCTGCTCCTACTATTGATACGGTCGCACCTGAGTCGAATAAAGCTTTTCTGCAACATCCTCCGATGACAACGATGAGCATATGTCTATTTTTACTTCCGATTGCGGTGACTGAGCTTCCTATAAAATCATCATTTCCTATCTTTTGATTTGTTTTCACCAATTCTTGTTGATGCTCTATATCTGTTTGCTCTTTTCTGTCTATCTCTGTTTGACTTTTATTCTCTTTTTCTCTTGTTGTATCCGTTGTTTTGTTTTTTTTGTATATTTGCTTTTTTTTTATCTTGGCCGTTAAAGAGTAAATCACCATGTGCAGGATTTTTATGGAATTTCAATCTTTTAGTTCCGTTGATTTGCTCCGTGTTCTCTCCTTTTGTCTGATTAGCTATACAGTCACTTTGATTATCCGCTTCTTTGTCAGATTTTGGAAACGTGTCAACTATTAATTTGTTAACTATGTCTCTTACTTCATCTGGCATCGCAAGTCTTACGTTTTCCAAAGCTTTCGTATTAATCGACGTTTGATCGAACTGAGTGGTCGTTGGTTCTTCGATGTCTTTCCATTGGTTTTCTACACTTCTTGGTAATTGTTCTAAGATTGGCCATGCATACATCGATGGAGCGTCACTCTTTGCTTGCGATGCAATTGTTTGAGCATTTGCTCCTTCAATATTTGGCAATTTAGAACTAGTTACCCCCTCTCTAGCCTCTGCACTCACTCTTTTTCTTTTAAATTCACTCTTAATTTCTTTATTCTTATACTCTTTCTCTCTTGTCTTATCTCTTTTATCTGTTTGCTCTCTTGTATCTTTACTCTTTACTATTAAATTTTCACTCTTCTTTATTTGCTCTTTACTCTTAGGTATTGCTCCTCTATTGCTCCCTCTTATCTTAGTTTGCTCGCTTTCTTTTATTGGCTCTGGGTCGCGGCGCTGTATGTCTGGGGGAATAGCTCTTGATTCTGCTCCCTCGCTTGTCCGTTTCCCAAACGTGCTCTTAGCTGTGCACAGTTGTTGCAGTTTTTGAATACTGTACCCTGTTGTCCACGCACCTGACAACTTATCTTGGCCATTTTATTTGGACACTCATTTGCACTATGACCTATGACACCACACGAGTAGCATGTTCGTTGTGGACACTCTGACGCTCTATATCCTACTCTTTGACATGTATAACACGGTTCATCCACGGTCTCTCTCCTTGTGGAGTTCTAGCCGGTTTATTATTACCCCATGGTCGCGACGAATAATTCCTATTGGCTGGGTTATTACCCCACCTTCTTTGCATTGGAGGTGTATTTGATCGATATTGTCTCTGATTCGACCAAGCTTGTTGTGTCTGAGCCGTTGGATAATAGGTCTGCCTATAAGTATTTTCCATCGCGTTCGGTGCTACATTATTTGCTGTTACTGTAGCATAGGTCGTTTGAGGTCCTGCGAATCGCTGGTTTGCTATTGGTTGCTCAGTGGGAATGTTCGCATTAATCTCTGAGGCTTGTACTGCTGCTACAGGCTCCTCTCTTACGCTTGTTTTCTTTATTCTGTTCCTCGCCTTCTTTTGCTCTCCACCTTTCTTAACACTCCTATTTTCTATTTCTTCTTCGCTTTCACTGTCTTGTTTAACCGCAGCTACTTTATTCTGTCTTATTTCGCCCCTGTGAGCAGCACCAGGTATTTTAGAAGACTCTTTTGGTGGTGGTGGTGTGTAACGCTTATCTAAGTCTTTCTGTTGCTCTAACCGGTGTCCGTACTTCTCAATTGCGCTAAAGGAATCTATTGTTTTATCTGACATATGTTTTCTATATTCTGGCAGTAAATTACAATAGACTACATCCAATAGACTTCTGAGTGACGGTGGTCGCTTGAAATGTCCAATTATTATTTTTACGCAATCGAGATAGTTGGTAATTAATTCTCCTCTTGCTTGTGTTCTTACTCTTAATTCCTCCCAGATATCTACTTTGTGTAACTCACCGACGAATCTATGCCTGAAAGCTTTCTTAAACTCTTTCCAAGTACGAATCTCTTTTTCTGCGCCATCAAACCATCTACTTGCTGATTCTGACAGAACTAAAGGTAGTGCATTCAGAATTTCTTTAGTTTTTAGTTCTGAATTCTTTTTGCACTTACCTAATCGTCTTAGAAAGTCTTCTGGCCCTTCTTTGCCTTCACCTAAGAACGTTAGGTTCCAGTCTTTCAGAATTCTAACACTTTTTTTTCCACTACGTTTATGTGAGCTCTTCTTACAGTTACTCTTCTTTTTGTGTCTTCTGGTCGGCGCGTCGCTGTCACTGCTGTATGTGTCCGAGTCTGACGGCCGTTTCTTACAATGACACCTCTTTTTCTTACTTGTATATTTATCTTTTGGCGGCGTAGGGTTCTCATCACTATTGCTAGATTCGTGACTTAAGCTCTCACTTAAAGTTTCCTCTTCTTCACTGTAATTCTCATCCTCAGGTCTTCTATGATGACTATTTGTTGAATTCGTAGATGCTTCTGTCCCTGATTTGCTACGTATTGTCTCTCTTGTTAATTGTTCTGTCACTCTTCTTATTTTCTGTCGTGAACCCTTATCTACATTTGACTTTGCTTGCTTCCTTCTGTTGGGTGTTTCGCTATTTAATCTACTTCTCTGCATCATTCCCGGTAAGTGCTCGTACGTTTCTTCCATCGCATTATCGGAATCGATTGCTTCTTGTTCAGGTCGCGGCGGGGAGTCTCTGCTGTCTATTAGCGGGCGCTGACTGTCTTGATGGTGTTGTTCTTCTATTAAGGTTTTTCGTTCCTTGGTTCTCGTTTTGCTCTTCTGTTATCTCTATTTGCTTATTATTTCTCGTTGTTTCGTTTTGAGCCTGTATTCCTGGGTTACTAGAGTCCGGCGATATCATACTGCTTTGTGGAGTAGTTGTATATTGTGACATCATTGCCACTTCAAAGTCTGCTCTCTTCAAGAATTCTTGTAATACAGGTATCATAGCTAACTTAGCCAGAGATGCTTTAAGGGTGACCGTTGTTCGTCCCAAGTTCGCTGAAGGTGTCGCATTCATTGGCAGAGGTATCATTTGTTCTATTGCGCTAGTACTTGGGCTATGAATATCAATAACTCTTTTCTCCGAAACATCAAACTCACTTTGAGTCAAACTTTCTGAAGTGGGCCACTAAAAATCGAGTAGTTGAATTTAATATAATTTTTCACAGATAATTGAAGGTTTATATGTCAAAATCAATGTCTTAAAATATTTTTGGGAAATTTCAATTTTTGAAATATTTATAAACAAATGAATTTTTTTTCGCTATTTTGATAAAATAGTGATTTCTCAGCAACTATTCGATAAAAATTAACGAAATTTGGTTTACATATGTATTAATACTAATAGAATAATATACTAAAAACTTTTTTTATAAAAACCGAAAATTATTTTTAAAAAAACCATTTTGCAATAAGCTATTGAAAATTTATTCAACTTCTCCTAAGGCTAGGAAATTTTTTCAGGGGGGATTTGATTTTTAAAGCATAAAACTAAAAATACGTGGAAGAAAATTTTAGTGCACTTAATTAGAAAAATAATTATGCATTTTTAAATATTGGAGTATGAGCGCAGACTGACTGGTTTTTGGCTTGTAAAATGAAAACTACTAAGAGAATTACTATGGTGTCAATAGAAAATTTGTAGAAAATTAAATTATCAAAAAAATGAGAGGTCAAGCGATCTGATCGGTTTATTAGAACCGAAAAAAATTTGGAAAAACGGGAGAATTTTTCGTTTTTTCAAAAATTCATAACTTTGTTATTTATGAAGATTAAGAGCTGAAATTTGGCATCGAAGTAAATAATTATATCTTCTTTTAACGGTCCGAAGGCAGATACTATCGGATTATTAGTTTCTGCGCATTTGCAATTTTAATTTTTTTTACGCTTTTTTTTGTCAGGTTGTTATTAATTTTTTAAAATCGTTGTACATACTTTTCCAAAACGGTTTTGAAAACTAGAAATAAAATACCATTAAACATTATTCCAAGTTTTTATTATGAAATATGCACTATATAACATCAATGTAAACGGCCGAGCATGCGACGGACAGTAAAAAGTGGGGATGTACGGGAAGCAATATACATATACAGGCGCGTGCCGTAAAGCGTTTAATTTTTTTAATTTTTTACACTATTTTAATAAAAACTTAAAATTATGTTCAATAGTATTTTATTTCTAGTTTTCAAAACCGTTTTGGAAAAGTATGTACAACGATTTTAAAAAATTAATAACAACCTGACAAAAAAAAGCGTAAAAAAATTAAAATTGCAAATGCGCAGAAACTAATAATCCGATAGTATCTGCCTTCGGACCGTTAAAAAAGATATAATTATTTACTTCGATGCCAAATTTCAGCTCTTAATCTTCATAAATAACAAAGTTATAAATTTTTGAAAAAACGAAAAATTCTCCCGTTTTTCCAAATTTTTTTCGGTTCTAATAAACCGATCAGATCGCTTGACCTCTCATTTTCTTGATAATTTAATTTTCTACAAATTTTCTATTGACACCATAGTAATTCTCTTAGTAGTTTTCATTTTACAAGCCAAAAACCAGTCAGCCTGCGCTCATACTCCAATATTTAAAAATGCATAATTATTTTTCTAATTAAGTGCACTAAAATTTTCTTCCACGTATTTTTAGTTTTATGCTTTAAAAATTAAATCCCCCCTGAAAAAATTTCCTAGCCTTAGGAGAAGTTGAATAAATTTTCAATAGCTTATTGCAAAATGGTTTTTTTAAAAATAATTTTCGGTTTTTATAAAAAAAGTTTTTAGTATATTATTCTATTAGTATTAATACATATGTAAACCAAATTTCATTAATTTTTATCGAATAGTTGCTGAGAAATCACTATTTTATCAAAATAGCGAAAAAAAATTCATTTGTTTATAAATATTTCAAAAATTGAAATTTTCCAAAAATATTTTAAGACATTGATTTTGACATATAAACCTTCAATTATCTGTGAAAAATTATATTAAATTCAACTACTCGATTTTTAGTGGCCCACTTCAGAAAGTTTGACTCTTTGTGAACTGGTTTCCCACACCTCCGATTCCGTAGCTTTTTCTTTTGATACTTTTTTGGGTGATCGACCTCTCTTTTTCCTAACGTCTACGTCTGGAACTTCTTTCATTATATTCAACGCTGCAGTGGTCACTGGCATCTCCAATCCCCTTTCATCAATGAATGGATTCCACCCAACATCAATTTCTGGTTGGCACTTACTAATGTTGTATCTTGTCAGTCTTTCTTTCAAAATATCTATGTCTCCATGAGTACTAAGGTCCCTTCAGTCCAGCGGTTTTATTAATTTCTTCGGCTGCAGCGCTTTTATACACCTGGCTAATTTCCTCAGATCCCTATTTTCTTTAAGGAGACCTTTCCAACCTTGGCCCTGTTTGTTTATGGTCGCGTCAATAGCAGTACAACGTTTCATTTTATTCTAATTTCTTGACGATAAAACCGAAATATAAGAAGAACAAAAAAAACGGGTTACTAACGAGCTATTTCGTGTCTCTAGATACTTCAAATAGAGACGAAAACGACACGAGCAAAGGTACACAACAATCTTAACTTTGGTCGCCTCAAGGGTCGAATAGGGGTAACCGTGCTACCAGTGATAAAAAAAAATATGTATATAGATAAATATGATATAATAAATAAAACAATTGTAGGTAGGAATTTTGGGGTAAGGTTTTAAACATAAAATTTTTCTTATATTACAATATTTTAAATATCTCTTGATTCTTGAGTTATAATACTGTCTTGAAATATCTTCCTGAAAGAATAACGCAAACAAAAAAATTTGACTTTTCAGAGAAATTATATATTATAACACTGGTAGCAACGATTAAATGTAGCTAACACCACAGGGTAACACCAGAACTTTTAAACCATCTCCTTTTAAACTTTCAAGAGAAGCAAAAACTACTACTCATGTAAATTACAGGATTTTTGCAATAATTATATCTAATATAGATCAGAATTTTTACTAATTATCCTGTAATCTACTCACTTTGGGGACAAAATGGGTGCTCACACTTGTGATTTACAATTTTACCATTTGCACCTATATCTAATATCCCTTAACAATCTGAGTCTTTAGATATATGAGCAGAAAAGAGATAAGTACTATCTATTTTATATTTATATATGTTAAAAATATTCAATATATATGTTCGCAATTATAAATAACGCACGCGCTAACACCTGTTCTCAATGCGCAATTTCTCTCACCACTTTAATTAATTGCACTCTCTCTTGAAACTTTAATTTTTATGTTTCTATATGAATTTACGCAGCAATTTTAAATATGAATTTATACATGAAACTAAATATTTATAAAACACTGAGCACAGGTCTTCTGTTGGTTTTCTTTACGCAAAAATCACAAAATTAAAAAATTTTTCGAACCTAACCTCAAAATCGCGTCGCGTAGAACCACGTAATTTCATATTTAATAGCCCCACCTTGGGTGCCAGTTTGTTACGTGGCAAATTTCTCGGACCTCCAAGTGAATCCCCGAAGCCACGAACTTACCTGGGTTCACAAGATTTATAATTATTTTTAATTGAGCGCCAGTGAACCCTGCTCATCTAGCTGGGTAGAGCAACTGCAGAGGGGGTCAATACTTACTGGCCCACCTCGGGTTATAGGCTGGTTCTATAACGATCAGAGTAGTCCAGAAAATTTCAATGTAATTTATGATTTAGTAAAAGAAAATCAGAAGTTAAAAATAACAATGTTTATTAAATAAGAAGCAAAGTAAATTTTGAATTAATAAAAAAAAACTATTGATATTAAATGACTCTAACTATTCAAGAAAAATGAATGATTTGATTATTTTTATTTACTATGATTTTGGTCCTGAAAAGAGGAAAGGCAAAAATAATTATTTGACTCTCTATTTAACTTGAATTTCAAATTTCTTATATTATCAATTTAAAAAGGTGAACTTTTCTCACAATACGCAATGATATATAAAAAAAAAGAACGCCGCTTAATTAATTTCCCGCACTTGGGCCGTGCGCATGCGCAGAAGACAAAAAGAGCACTTTCTTTATTTACACGTATAATTAGTTAATCAGTTATTAGATTAAATAATAATTATTTGAGATTTTAATCATGCGACGCTCTATTTCCTTACTGTGCGGTCGCACAACCCGGCACTGATAATTCGCACTTAAAATATTAAAAGAATTAATCTTAGTATCACTCGCGCTACTCTGTACAAAAAGAAAGAACTCTTAATTTAATTAATAACTAACGTATAGCTATCTCGCTCGCACAATTTCACAATGGCCGCCGCGTCGTATATTTATTTCATTTTAACTATTTTTCAGTAATATAAGGATTCACAATCAGAATTCAACAGAAACAAATTTCTTTGACTTTAATAATTACGAATTTCTCATTTAATTTATAACACAAAATGGCGTCGCGTTGCTAAGCATGAACGCCTTCACACGTGGTTTTCTCTTTTCTCTTTTAACTTACACTTGTTTTTATTTTTAATGTCTTTATTCGTATTTTCACTAAACCGCACTGATTCTACTTTTAAGCTACTCGCGATCGAAATCAAGAAACTTTATCATATTAGGTAATAACACAAAAATATATATCTCTTAAGGAAAATCGAGAAAGGTATCGAGGAAAACCAACAGAATAAAAAAAACATACTATTTCTTACTTGCTAACCCGCTGGTAGAATCCCACTTACGGTCGCTCTGCTGAAGATTTCCTCTTAATAATAAAACAAAACAAAGAAGGACGTGGAGCTGGTCGATGAAAAATGGCGTGGTCGAGGGATAACGATGGTGGCCCCAGTAGATGATCACTCCCGGTCGCCGAGTCGTCGTCTGTGGTGGTGTTTCACCGTAGTTTTTCTTCTCCCTTTTTTGTCTCTTTTTCTCGTTGTTGCAGGCTCACGGCTTCTCTATTCGGATCTCCTTTCCTTTTCTCCTTAATCTCTCTGATATTCTCTCAAAAAAAAACAGATTTTGCACTACTATCAAGTGCACTCGAAGGCGGCTGATACAAGAATCATCCTCTTTCAAGAAGAAGGAAATCACATTACCCTTCGCTCGGTTGTCCATCTCTGTCGCACCTAGCTACTCTCCATTTTCCATCCTTCTTTCTCGTCACGTCTTAGTCTCTCTTTTGATCCCTTCAGTTACGAGTCGCTATCGACAGCTTAATCGACTTTTGGTCGCGGATCTTCTATCTCTATCACTCTAGTAAAATTTGTACTGTATTCGAAGTTGCTATGTTGCTTCACGCAGTAGAAACATCGATTATCGGAGATTTCTACTCATAGTTGTTCCTCATTGGTCGATTCCACATGTGTATGCACAGCTACATCACGCGGCGTAGAAACATCTTGCTATGAGTATATATTTATATATATATATATATATATATATATATATATATTAGGGTGTCCCTTATTTCCCAAACTCAAAAAGTTCATTCTCCAGAAGTTTAGGTGAGTTATTTGTCATAAAAAAACAAGATCCCAATCGCTAATTACCATCAGGAAAGGGTCCTAACCCTGCCTGTAATCAAAAATGGCTTTTTTTGCCATTTTTAGGAGATATTTTCTTCAAAAGTTATTTTAGGCCATTAGAACTTATTTTCCCGCATCAGATTCAGATGAAATTTCAATATTTATATATAAAAAGCTAAAAAAAATTTCTAGGTCAATAAAATAAGCTAATAAAAAAAATCATGAACCCAAAACCCAAGAAAATTCTCCGAAAAATTACATTTTTTTCATTACATAAATTCATTTATCAGTATTTAATTCTATCGACGGACCTTTTATCAACATTTTGTCTAAAAGTTGACCTCATAACCTTTATTTTCTTTTTTTATACGTCCATTTTCGTCCACCGGGAGCTGAGATATAACACTTTTAAAATCGATCAAAAAAGCTAATTTTCAAATCCGTCAACAAGGATTCACGAATTTCAAGATATTGAGGTATAAACTTGCATCAGTTAACTTCTCTGCAACATTCATTCAGTAGCAGAGATCAACACCTTCATTTGCTATTTTCAAACGTCTTCCCAAACCTTTTTGGATCCGAGATACAGATGTTATTAATTAATGTGAAAAATGAGGTATCAAATTTGTGAACTGGGGTCATTCCTTAATGGTTTCACTCTTCTAAATTCCAACTTCAAAAACAGCCTTGATTTTAAAGCTACTAATATGAAAAACTTTGATTCATGCACTCAATGAATTATGTAAACTGTGAATCTTATGTATGCCGCTATCGAATTTTGCCGAAAACAATTAAGATATGCTAATTGGAAGACCTAAACAGAAAATGCTGTATCTCGACTTTAGTACCCTAAGAATTTAATTAGTAACATTCACAGGGGTTTTCTCTAGAATATAAGTTATAATGATTTATAATAATTTGTACACAAGTGGGGCATCGAGCACTGCATTGATGAATCAGATCATTGATAAAAAGTTATTTGAATAGGTTTATCGAGTTTCATGTATAATTTTCATTTTAATCTTATAAATAAATAATAAACTTAATCGATTCTGTAATATACTAAAATGATTCTCCTAACCTAGCTCTAGTGCAGATAAGTCATTATATTTGTTCAAATAATTAAATTGAAAAGATATTAATAAACAAAATAAACCAAAAATTACTTGCAGCAGCTCCGACATCCCTTTAAAGGGAGTAGCCACAAATAGGCCGTGTTGCTTCGTGTGTGTCGTCATCTTTTAGAAATGAGTTTAACATCTTTTATATTCAGACTTTATGAATGTGACCGTTGCAAAGAGAGCATAGAGTCTGAATTTAAAAGATGTCTAACTCATTTTTAAAAGATGACGATACGACATTACACACACTAAATAGACATCCGGACGTTACTCGCCACGTAGGTATGGCTGTGGCGACGCTCGTACTGTCAGCCTATATGGTGCCGACCGGCGCTTGAGTGGCGCCAATTTTACGCACTGTACGTACTGTGCTAACCTACATCGCAAGAGGACGTTGCAGCACTTTCATGGTACAGGCTCAAACTCGCACGACACCGATTCTACGAATTGTACGGACTGTAAGGCTCGAATTCATAATCGTGACTTGAGTATTGAGTGTCACTTGGAACTTAAGTATCGTTACTTGAGTATCAGCTGTTACCTCAATGTCGGTAAAGATGCAATACTCAATTGAAGTAACAGCTAATACTCAAGTAACGATACTTAAGTTACAAGTGATACTCAATACTCAAGTTACGACTATGAATTCGAGCCTAAATTTTGGCGTAACTACAGACAGGTGCCTGTAACAGCGCCGATGTCTTTTCAGTGCACGAAACGACACGGTCTATTTGCCACGGCTATTTCTTGACAAATAGATAATTTTGTTCGTTAGAAAAATTTTTTTTTTATAAAAAACAATAAATAGATAATTAATGATTAGTTCGGAAAATGAAGGCGATACGCGCACATAAAGCACCGATAAATGGCATTAGCACAATTTTAAAAATAACTTATTTTTTTATAGAATAAGTAGAAAAATAAAAACTATACGTTTAGTTCCCATAATGTTTTATTAAAGCTTGACCCAGAGGGGTTGCTCTAGAAAATTGCACAACTCTGTAACACAGAGACAGAAGATATGAAATCAATGTGCTAAACAAAGATAGAATATATCGATACACTAAGGGTGAAATCAGATGGTACGGAAATAAGGATACGGAACGTCACGAAACATCAATTCCGTATCCTTTAATTCCGTCAAATTTTTTCCCTATAGTCACATGGTGCGGAATTTAGCTGAAAAACTGTTAAAAATAACCTAAAAATGTGCCCGCGAATTTCAAATTAAAAACAAAAATGTTAAAAAAGTTAGAAATAATAAAAAAATGTTATTGTAATGAGATTATTTTCTTGTAAAAATAAAATATATTTTGTTATAACAACCAAATATTTTAATTAACATCATAATTTTTTAATTATAATATTGCTAATCGACGTCACAGAACTTATATTCCGCACCATGTGACTATAGGGAGAAAAATTTGACGGAATAACAGAAGCGTCATAGACTTTTTAAAATTAAAACGAAAGTTTTTTTGTTAATACTTACTCCAGAATACTCTCCATCTTCACTCATTGACATATTTACTTCAAAACTGTTTTTACTATACTTATTTAACTTCCTTTCAATAATTTTTTATTTTTTATTATTAACTATCAGTATACATAACCTAGCTTATAAAGTAAATAACAATACAATCAATATGACGTTGCTTATTTGACGTCGCCTTTACTCCGTTTCAGTTTTGACGGAATTAAAGGATACGGAATTGATGTTTTGTGACGTTCCGTATCCTTATTTCCGTACCATCTGATTTCACCCTAAGTTTATCACTCCGGAGCAACCCCCAGCTCAAGTTAAGGTGGTATCATCTGCCTTTATTCTTATCACGAGAGAGACAAAGACAGAATGAGGTTTGTATAATAATCTTCATTTGAGTTTGGTCTATTCATTGAAGCCTAAATAACTTTTAATTGTTGATTCAGACCAGTTGTAATAATAAAATGTTTTTATTCCTTATGAACAATTGATTTATATCAATTTTTATTATAAATGATAATTTTGGATGCTAACTTAAGAAAGCTTTATAAGTCTAAAATTTTGGATGCTTAGAACTATTTCCCTTCTCAAATCTTAAAAAAAAAATTTATAATATTTATCTCAAGGGTACACTGTTATATATTAAGGATTGTGAATATTTTTATATTTGAAATAATGGAATTGTGATAAAATATCTTAAACTAATGATGTTATAGATTAGTACATTGTTGGAATATATAGTGTGGGCCATACAAACAAGTATTACATGGAGATTGTTTTTAATAATAAAAGCCTTCCACTAACATTATCATAATTATCTCCTTCTCATTTTATGAAAAATATTGATTATATATTATTTGTATTTTCATGAAAATAGCAAATTATTCATAGTCGATTGACAATTTAGTTTCCTTTAAAGTACAATTTGCCTATAATTTTCTTATAAGGAGAGAATATATAGACAATAGCTATTGGATTAAAAAGAGAAACAGGTTTCACTATGATTAATTTACTGTGTTCCTCTTAAATACATTTTTTGGCATGCATAGTTTTCTTGTTTGTATTTTAAATATGATATTATACTTCTTTTTATTAGTGCTTTGATCTTATTTTTTTTTGTTACTCAAAGTTTTGTAATAAATTAAATGATTTCTAAAATAATAGATATGCAAATATAATTTATCTGAAACTTAATTTTGTTTAGGACGACGTTCAACAACTTCACTTATATCTTACAATGAGTTCTCTACCAATGCATGAAACTCTTACTTTTATATGCTGTAATACTGTCAGTGAATTAAATGTTCATCACTTACCAAAAATTTCAGAAGTCCTTAGACTTATGTTTCATAAGACCAAAGAGGAAAAAAAAACAGTTGCGGATGCTATAAAATCAGTCATTAATGAAGTAATAATTTTATGGAATAAATCTTCAATTAAAATATCTAGAAATGACTATTGTTGTGAAACATTGAAGAAATTATATCTTGACTTTCGCAAATTTCAAAAGTATTCATCAATGAATGAAAAGAAAGCCAAATTTTTAAAAATCTATCTGATGTTTTTGACATCTCACAAGAAAGTGTTTTTTTATCAATGACTGATGATGAAAAGAAGATTTTATTTTCTCAGTCCATTGATGAAATAATAAAAGAAATGAAAATATTAAGAACCAAAGGTTTTATAAAAATAACCTTTTATTAACAGTAATGTCATATGTCTTACAATGACTTTAGTTTTAACTGTATGATTATTGCCATTCTAGATAAATTGGAGGACTCATTTGTTATCGATGAGGGTGACCAAAGAAATAAAAAATTAGAATATGAGGTGCCTAACCAAGATCCATCTCTTGCTACGCATGATTTAGAAAAAAATATTTCTCAAGCTGGATCATCAACCGTAGAAGATATAATAGAAATAACTACAAGTACGTATTTAATGTTATTAATTTTAAAATTATATACAGATTTTAGACACATTATGAAAAAGTTTATTTTAATTCATAAAAATAGAATAATGTAAAAATTTTTGCTATCAGATGTATCTTTCACCGATATATTTTATGAATTAGAAATTTTTATTTACATACTCGTTATCAAATTTGTTAGTAATATTGATCAAGTTATAATTAAATTCATATGAAATAATTTTTATTGAACTATTTGAGATATATAAACATGATTGATGTAATCCAATTCATAAAATATATTATTCTAAATATATGAAAACTTTATATAGTAATCTTCAAAATCTAACATGAAATCTTATTCTTTAAATTTTCCAAGACTTAATATTTTATCATATTTCAAGTTATACAATTTTAAGAAACATTATTGATAATATGATCATGATCATACTCGAGTATTAACTTTTTCTCTTTTTTCTCTTATAAGTAATGTAAGTCTTCTTTCATTAAATTTGGTTCAATTGTTAGTAATGTTTTACTAATATGAAAAAAGAAATACACATTAGTTTATTTTGAAATTGAAATAAAATATTAAAAATGGGAAAATAATTTTTAAATTATAGTCTTTAAAAACTTTGGATAAGATATTGTTATTTATGTTTAATTTTAATGACTCCAATTAATAATTTTTACTAACTCTGTTTACCTACTTTCAAAATTTGGAATCAATTGGTATTTTTACTTATGAAACAAGAGAATATTCATAACAACGTTACTATTTTATAATTGAATTTCACTTGAGTAACAATCCTTTAAACTCTTGTGAATTATATGTTATTAAAGAATAATCTATAATTTTAATATGACTATCTTAGCATGAAATGAATATTGAGACAGCATCATCGGTTGATGTCGTGCCAAGCAGTAACCTCACAGAAAAATAAGATATTTTATATTTTCTTTTTAATAACTTTTATAACAAATGTTTGAAATCAATCAATATGTTCATAATTTTCATTACATTTTTCCATATGGAAACAATTTCTGTGAATAACTGTAAATAATAGTAAATAATTGTAAAGAACTGTTAAAAAATGTTGAAATCGAGACATAAATAATAGTTATTTACAGTTATTTACTATTAATTACTATTATTTACAGTTATTAACACTTATTAACATTTCCAAAAATTTTTTAATTAGTGAATAATTTAATATTACTAATAATTATTTACAATTATTTATAATTATTAACATTTTTTTACAGTTATTTACATTTATTTACAGTTATTAACACTTATTTACAATTATTTCCAATAATATTTTCGACTATAGTTCCTTACCACCAATATGAAAACTTGCCGCGAATGCTCTGATCTTATCAATTTTTTTAATTTTAAACTTAAAAGTAATTGTGTAATTATTTCTAATATTTTGATGAGAACTATATTTTTCGTATTCTTTCATTAAAATTTCTACCAGTTAATTATGAATCGAATTTTAAATAATATAATTTTCAATGATTGATAACATTTTTATAGAGAAATATATTAAATTAAAACAGGAAATATATTTTTTAGAAAAAAAAATTGGAATTGATTTTACCAAGACCAGAATCTGAAAATGTTTCGAGTGATGAACCTCTGCCTTCACAGAGTAGCACTGGATCGGTTTATTCTCCGATAGGACGGAATTATTTTATTAAAAATGTCAGAGGATCTGTAGATATTATGACTCCGGAAGTTGTTGATGCATTTGATAAATGCAGAATATCTTACAGAAATACAGTACATTTAATTGGAACAGTCTCACATGCCTTAGGTTTTGATATCGAATCATTAATATTGAATAAATCGTCTTTCAATAGAGCACGAGCGAAAGTTAGACAGATGAAAGCCGAAAAATTGAAATTAATATTTCAAGATCAAGATTTACCATATTTAATAGTGCACTGGGATGGAAAAATAATACCAGATAGGTTTTCCTGTAAAAAGATCGATCGTCTAGTTATTCTAGTAAGTGTGGAAAGTACCGTGAAAATAATTGATGTACCAGGTCTAGAGAGTCAAACAGGATTAGCTATGGCGAATTCAGTTTACCACGCTTTGGATGATTGGGGATTAATCGATTTAGTCAAAGGAATTTGTGTCGATACAACCAACGCAAATTTAGGGCGAAAAGGTGGAGCAGCTACCATACTCGAACAAATGATCGACAAAGACCTATTACACATAGCATGCAGGCACCATATTCTTGAGCTTATATTAGGAGCGGCTTTTTCGGAAAAATTTCCTGGTACTATTGGACCAAATAATCCCATTTTTTTAAGGTTCCGTGCAGAATGGGATAATATGAAAGATATAAAACCAGAAAATGGCTTAGAGAAGTTAGAACCACAATTAAAATTACAAATTCCCCGAATCGTAAAATTTATAAATGGCTATTTAGAAATACAGCATCCTCGAGAGGATCACAAAGAATTATTAGAATTATGTCTACAATTTTTAGGAGTTAAGGATGCATTTATACCTAATAGGCCTGGTGCTTGTCATCATGCACGATGGATGGCTAAAGCAATTTATACTTTGAAAATTTACTTAATGAGGAAACCATTTAAATTGAGCCTTCAGCAAATAGATAAATTTTACAGCGTATCTAAATTTATTGTGTTTGTTTACATAGAAGCGTGGTATGAAGCGCCGATACCTATTGCTGCTCCAAAGAATGACTTGAAGCTTGTCAAAGCACTAAAAAATTATTCAAGTATTGATGCTCAAATTTCAAGAACAACGATAAAAAAAATGAAAAATCACTTGTGGTACTTGTCACCAGAGCTATGTGCCTTATCTTTTTTTGACGATAAAGTATCTTGGACAAGTAAAAGAAATATGGTTGCAGCACTAACGAAAGAAACTGCGTATGAAGATGACTACATTCCCAAAAAATATGAATTTGACGTCAGTATGGAAGTATTCATGCAACTTGATCTTGATTACTTTATCAATCGACAAACTCATCATTTCTTTGAGAGATTTAAATTAGATACAGAATTTTTAAGACAAGATTGCAGTCAATGGAGTAAAATGAAATCATATATTGAGAGTAGAGAAAAAATAAAAACATTAAGGGTTGTTAATGATTGCTCTGAAAGAGCTGTGCATCTCTGTCAAGAGTACATCAATGTGTTAACGAAAGATGAGGAACAGAAACAATATTTGATTACATGCGTCGATGAATTCAATAAAGAAATGACTACTATGAATAAAAAGACTTTGGTGAAGAAATTAAAAAAATCATGAATTTTAATTATATTTATATCATTTTTCATAAATTATATGTACAAAGAAAACATTAAATAATAAATTTAACTACCACTATATTTTGAATAAAAAAGTTGTGTTTTAATGTATCGAGAGTAAATGTATTTATTTGAAATAATCCTGTAAAGAACAGGCCGGAGCAGATTCGATACCGACCGAGAATCGAAAATCCGTTGTTTAATTTTCTCTCACTATACATAATGGAATGCATTAGAATTTTAAATACATTCATGAAATTTATTTCTCTATTGCGCTTGTCAAGAATAATTAAAGAAAATTGAAATAAATTAAAAATTTTTACTACAGTTGTTTATTAAACTCTAAATTTGGTTACTTACTTTTTGTTTAAAATATGATGAATTTTATTTAAAAAAACATTTATTATACAATCATGTATGTATAAAAAATTGCGCTAAATGACAATTTCTTTTGAAAACAGTATAATTATTCTATTTATAATAAAATAACATTTTCATTTCTCAGTCGGTAATCAAAACTGCTCCGGCCTACTCTTAAGGTCATTATTGCAGATTTTCAAAGTACAATTAACAATTAAGAAAGTATATTACGATGTAAGCTCGATAAAAACTTGATAAGTCCATAGTACGCGAATATTAACATCCGAATTAAAGATCCTGGTAATGCGTACTTAGGACTAATCGAATTTCTTCTTGAGGTCAGTATACTATTTTTCACAACTTTGATAAAAATACGACATTTTTTAATCAGTGCTAGGCGGTAATGTGACACTTTTAGCCAATAGAATATTTTTCTAAATATAAAGCGTCGCTAGGAAGAAGGGCACATCTTCAAAAAGTGTGTTTTGAGAAAATTGAATTTGAAGTTTTGAATCACTTATAAATTTAAACCTGTCGATAAATAAACATGTCTTTATATCTTTGTCAATTCAACTCATATCTTCATAATATTATATAAGAATATAGTAGCAAATGAGCACATTTCAAAAAGCCATGATATGGAAAAAGGGCACATCTCGAAAAGTGCCCTTCTTCCTAGCGTCGCTTCATATGTACCTCGAATGATAAAGATGCATATTTTACCATAGGAATGAAATAAAATTAAAATTATGAATCGAATTTCGCATTCAGATTGTTCAATATAAATTAAGTTAATAACATTAAAGTAAATAGTATCCTATGCTATATAATTATGATCATAATATTGGAAATACGTTTTTTAAATTTATGATATGAATAATAAAAAATAATGAAATATTGTGTGCTCATTAATTTTTGCTACTAAATAATCAAGTAAGGGAGATGTAAAAGTTGCTGAATGATTCATAGTTGTCTCAAATCTATGGTAAAATATGCGTTGGTGTCATTTAAGGTCCATATTAAAGAGAATGTGCCTTATTTCAGGTGTCACACATGAGTCTACGAAATAGAATTAAAGCATTGTTTGTTCACGATTCATCAAAGCAGTGCTCGATGCCCCACTTGTGTACAAATTATTATAAATCATTATAACTTATATTCTAGAGAAAACCCCTGTGAATGTTACTAATTAAATTCTTAGGGTACTAAAGTCGAGATACAGCATTTTCTGTTTAGGTCTTCCAATTAGCATATCTTAATTGTTTTCGGCAAAATTCGATAGCGGCATACATAAGATTCACAGTTTACATAATTCATTGAGTGCATGAATCAAAGTTTTTCATATTAGTAGCTTTAAAATCAAGGCTGTTTTTGAAGTTGGAATTTAGAAGAGTGAAACCATTAAGGAATGACCCCAGTTCACAAATTTGATACCTCATTTTTCACATTAATTAATAACATCTGTATCTCGGATCCAAAAAGGTTTGGGAAGACGTTTGAAAATAGCAAATAAAGGTGTTGATCTCTGCTACTGAATGAATGTTGCAGAGAAGTTAACTGATGCAAGTTTATACCTCAATATCTTGAAATTCGTGAATCCTTGTTGACGGATTTGAAAATTAGCTTTTTTGATCGATTTTAAAAGTGTTATATCTCAGCTCCCGGTGGACGAAAATGGACGTATAAAAAAAGAAAATAAAGGTTATGAGGTCAACTTTTAGACAAAATGTTGATAAAAGGTCCGTCGATAGAATTAAATACTGATAAATGAATTAATGTAAAAAAAAATGTAATTTTTCGGAGAATTTTCTTGGGTTTTGGGTTCATGATTTTTTTTATTAGCTTATTTTATTGACCTAGAAATTTTTTTTAGCTTTTTATATATAAATATTGAAATTTCATCTGAATCTGATGCGGGAAAATAAATTCTAATGGCCTAAAATAACTTTTTGAAGAAAATATCTCCTAAAAATGGCAAAAAAAGCCATTTTTGATTACAGGCAGGGTTAGGACCCTTTCCTGATGGTAATTAGCGATTGGGATCTTGTTTTTTTATGACAAATAACTCATCTAAACTTCTGGAGAATGAACTTTTTGAGTTTGGGAAATAAGGGACACCCTAATATATATATATATATATATATATATATATATATATATATATATATATATATATATATATATATATATATATATACGCGTCGTGTTCCTGAAGCCCCACTCCTTTGCCGCACGCATGATTATAATCCTCTTTCTCTTTCTCACTTATGTACATTATTACAGTAGATCCTTCTCGCTGTGCTTCTGTCTTTACGATTGCTGTTACACTTAGTTACGATGAATATTTCTTTCTATTCAAATAACTCTTAGTTACTTTATTTTTATTTTTGGTTTTCCTCTATAGTTTTCTCGACTCTCCTTTACATCTGTCAATCTATTACACTTGAGAAAAATCATTTTAAAAAACGTTACAAAAAAAACTAAAACATAAGATTTATGAATTAAAAAATAAGTACGCTCGCTTTTTATAATTTCTCTTTTCATACTTAATAACTAATCCATTTAAATTTTACTCCTTGTGATGTATTTTATACATCACAATATTTAGAAATAATTGAAGAACATAATAATATATAATTTACGTTAAAAATATGTAATTTTTTAATAAATAATTAATTTTGCAATAAACAAATGCAAAGTAAATAAACTTCTCGGTGTTGCAGCAGAAAATTTTTTTTACATTTTTATTCCTTAATTAATTATCTTAACATCTGCACAATAAAATTTATGCGCTCTCTATTCATAAAAAAGTTATAAATATTTTAAGAGGAGGTCACGTATCTCTGTCCTTTTCTAATCAAAGAATTGAATTTTTTACAGAAACTAGTAACTTTAGCAAAAAATGAAAAAAAAGCCGGATCTCGTATCAAAAAAGCAATATTTTCTTTGATAAGAAAAAATTAATTTTATTGCTTCGTTCTCAAGAAAACCTTAAAAAACCAAATTGTCCATCCTAACCTCTACGATTCAAGTTTTTCAAGATTTTCTTGAAAGCAATAAAATTAATTTTTTTTTACCAAAGAAAATATTGCTTTTTTTGATACGAGATGCGGTTTTCTCTTCATTTTTGGCTAAGGTTATGAGTTTTTGTAAAAGGGTACCTACTTGACCTTGAGTAACGGATATTCTCTTTATGTTATATTTATAGTCCCTTTATGTTAATTTATTATCATGTGTAGTCCCGTATATAGATTTAAGGAGTGCTTGTATTTAAAGTATGGATGATGAGCGCATGGTTGAGAGTGAATGCATTATTTATTATTATCTTTGACTATTTGACTCGTTTGATTTTATTATAATTTATTTTTTGGTTTTGTATTTACTAGTTTGACTGATAGATATTAATTCGACATATTTGTTTATTGTTATTTTATTGATGATTGTGTGTGTATTTTATTATTGTAATGATCTGTGATATCACTCTGAATAGTGACTTACTTTTGTAGTATTATTAGTTTTAGAAAATCGACTGTGATATCATATGTGCAATAATTACATTATCTCATTTCTGTATCTTATTATGTATTAAATATTATATTTTTGTTTTGTTACACACTTTTTGTAAAATATTACAAATAAATAAAAATATCTAATAAAAATGTAAGAAAAAAATTTCTGCTGCACACCGAGAAGTTTATTAAATATGCATTTGTTTAATGCAAAATTAATTATTTATTAACAAATTACATTTTTTTAACGTAAATTATATATTATTATGTTCTTCAATTATTTCTCAATATACAGTACCGCTCAAAAGTTCGTAAAAAAATTTTTTTTTTAACTCAACTTCAAACTGCGATATTTCGGAAACGGCTCGATGAATTTTGAAAAATCCGGACAGCGTTTGAAAGATCAGACAAAATACTATTTTTTGGTGTCCTGCCAAATATTTTTATCTCTTTTTTTAACTCTAATTATAATGATAGAAAAATGTTTTATTTTTACGAATTTTCAAATTTCAATCAATCAAATGTAACTTTTTAAGAAATTGATAAAATTAAAAAATTCGAACACGACTGAAAAGTCGAGTAAATTTCCTAAATCTTTATGTTTAATGATTTCTTTGTATCTATTTTCTGCGGGTAGCTAAAAATGCGCAAAAATGGAATGTACATTAAAATCAGGTTTATATGATAATATTTTCCAATATCACGAGTCTATTTTTGTTTACATTTCAGCATGCGTTCAAATCTGTACATCTTATATACATACGAAGAATCAAATTTGTAAATAACTTTTATTTATTCAAAAAAAGGACACTATCATTTATAATAATTGTGATAAAATTTGTGATAATTTTTTTAAAAGTATAAACAATACCGTTCATTAGTTCGTAAAAAAATTTTTTTTTAGAAACTCAATTTCAAACTGCGATATTTTGGAAATGACTCGATAAATTTCAAAGATCTGGATGGTGTTTAGAAGATTAGACAAAATACTATCTTTTTGTATCTTGCAAATGTAAACCAAAATTGACTCGCGACATTGGAAAATATTATTATATCTAAAACTGATTTTCTTGTACTTTTCAATTTTGCGCATTTTTAGCTACACGCAGAAAATAGATACAAAAAAACCATTAAACATAAAGGTTTAGGAAATTCACTCTACTTTTCAGTCACGTTCGAATTTTTTAATTTTATCAATTTCTTAAAAAGTCACATTTGATTGATTGAAATTTAAAAATTCGTAAAAATAAAACATTTTTCTATCATTAGAAATAGAGTTAAAAAAAGAGATAAAAATATTTGGTAGGATACAAAAAAAAGTATTTTGTCTGATCTTTCAAACGCTGTCCGGATTTTTTAAATTCATCAAGCCGTTTCCGGAATATCGCAGTTTAAAGTTGAGTTAAAAAAAAAAATTTTCGAACTTTTGAGCGGTATTGTACGGTAAAAATTTCGTTAGAATTCACCAATTATTTACTGAGATATCGCAGTTTAAAAAAAAAGGTTCTGGAAATTTCATTTGTTAATAACTTTTTAAAAAATTTAAAATTTTGAAAATTGTTTTAGGATGTTAATTTGTACATATAAAGCTTCCAAAATATCCAAAAGGATCTATAAAAATCGACCAGTCAGTTTTTGGTGCCCCATTTGAGAAATTTTGACTCTAATTAAAGTGTATAAGTATTTGTAAACTTGCAGCTTATATCTAATTTAAAGATTTTACTTGTAAACTTTTTTTTTTAGTTGACTCATATTAAAAGAAAATTAACCCACACAGCATGAAAGATTGCTGCAAGGTTGCTGCAAGGTTTCATGAAAGTTTCGAAACTTCGCAGCAACCTTTCATGAAAGATTGCAGCAATATTTATATGTCCGCGCTAGAACCCGGTTGAAATATTTCTAAAAACCTCGCAGCAATCTTTCAGAAAACCTCGCAGCAACCTTTCATGAAAACTTCACAGCAATATTTCAGGAAATGTAACAGAAACATTTCAAGAAACCTTGCAGCAATCTTTTAGAACACCTCGCCGCAACCTTGCAGGAAATCTCGCAGCAATCTTTCAGGAAATGTAACAGAAACATTTCAAGAAACCTCACAGGAATCTTGCGGAAAAAATAGCAAAAACATTTCAAGCAACCACACAGCAATTTTTCAGAAAATCTCGCCGTAACCTTGCAGAAAACCTCGTAGCAACCTTTTATGAGATATTGCAGCAACATTTATATGTCTGCGCTAGAACCCGGTTGAAATATTTCTAAAAACCTCGCAGCAACCTTTTATGAAAACCTCGCAGCAACATTTCAAGAAACCTTGCAGCAATCTTTCATGAAAGGTTTCTCGTAATATTTCATGAAATTTTTCCCAAATTTTGCCGCGAACAACGCTCATACCTTTCCGTATGGTTTCCTGCAATATTTTGTAAAATATTTCTTAAATCTTGCCAAAAGCTTGCTGCAGTAATATTTACTAGTAGGCAGGATTTTCTATCCTTGTGTGATAAAGTTTTTCTTATTTGCTTAAGTATCAATCGTTCTATCTATAAATTACTAGTTGAGCGCAATAGTATTATTATCAATATTTGTGCACAAGAAGAAAAAATTCCTCAGCATCGTTTTTGAGAAAAGTAGAGAATATTGAAATAAAAGGTTTTGTTTCTAATATTTATGCGTTCTTTACTTTTTTCAATAACAATTCGATGGATTTTCTTACCCTACGCATAAATATTTATAATAATAGCATACTTATTGCGCTTAACTTCCCGTTTACAATACAACTACAGCAATAAATACTTGAGTAAATAACAGAAAACCAAATATAAGGCAAGAACAGCGAATCTGGACTGCTCTTAGAATCTTTTATAAAAACTTGCGGAATGATTGCTGAAACTGTTTATGAAAGGTTTGCTGCAATTTCATTTTGAAATTATTCATGAAACTTTGCTGATACTTTTTATGAAACGCTTTTCTGGAATATTTTATAAAGATTGCCAAAAATATGGTAATAACCATTGGCGAAATGTACATAGCAATATATTTTATGATATCTTAGAAATCTTGTCAAAAACCTTGCAGAAATCTCGCAACTTTTAACAAAAGATACCTCGTAATATTTCATAAAATATTCATCAAATTTTGCTGGAAACCTCGTCCAAACCTTTCATAAGAGGCATCTTGCAATATTTCGTAAAATGTTTCTAAAATCTTGCACGAACCTTGCTGCAACCTTTCATCAAAGGTCTCTTGCGATATTTCGTAAAATATTCCCCAAATCTTGCTAGGAACCTCACTGAAACCTTTCATGAAAGGTTTCTTGCAATATTTCATAAAATGTTTCTAAAATCTTGCAGGAACCTCGCTGCAATCTTTCATGAAAGGTTTCTTGCAATATTCCATGAAAAGTTCCCCAAATCTTGCTGAAAAACTCGCTGAAACCTTCCGTGAAAGGTTTCTTGCAATATTTCATGAAATGTTTTTAGAATCTTGCAGAAACCTCGCTGCAACCTTTCGTGAAAGGTTTCTTGCAATATTTTATAAAATGTTTCTAAAATCTTGCAGAAAGCTCGCTGCAATCTTTCATAGAAAGTTCGATGCAATACTCCATCAAAATGTTGTCTAAATCTTGCTGAAAATCCCGCTGAAACATGTAATAGAAGTTTTCTTGCAATATTTCATGAAATGTTTTTAAAGTCTTACAGGAACCGCGCTGCAACCTTTCATGAAAGGTTTTTTGCAATATTTCATGAAATATTTCTAAAATCTTGCAGAAAACTTGCTGCAACCTTCCATGAAAGGTTCCTTGCAATATTCAATGAAATGTTGTAAATTTTTCTGAAAACCTCGCTGAAACATGTCGTGAAAGTTTTCTTGCAATATTTCATGAAATGTTTTATAAAACCTTGCAGAAACCTCGCTGCAACCTTTCATGAAAGGTTTCTAGCAATATTTCATGAAATATTTCTAAAATCTTGTAGAAACCTCGCTGCCACCTTTCATGAAAGGCTGCTTGCAATATTCCATAAAATAATTTCTAAATCGTGCTTAAAACCTCGCTGCAACCTTTCGTGAAAGTTTTCTTGCAATTTTTCATGAAATATTTCTAAAATCTTACAGAAACCTCGCTGCAACCTTTCATGAAAGGTTTCTTGCAATATTCTATGAAATGTTTTCTAAATCTTACTGGAAACCTCGTTGAAACATGTCATGAAAGTTTTCTTGCAATATTTCATGAATTGTTTCTAAAATCTTGCAGAAACCTCGCTGCAACCTTTCATGAAAGGTTTCTTGCAATATTTCATGAAATGTTTTATAAAACCTTGCAGAAACCTCGCTGCAACCTTTCATGAAAGGTTCCTTGCAATATTGCTTGAATCATTTCCTGTAACCTTGTAGCAAGTTTGCAGCAATATCACACTGAAATGTTTCATGAAACCTCTTAGCAATGTTAAGACAAGATTGCTGCAATCTTGTGACAATATTTCAGCACAATATTTCAGTGAAAGTTTCACTGCAATATTTCATGCTGTGTGGGAAAGTGATAAGTTAATTGTTTTCAAAATAAGGTATTTTGGATGGATAAATATATAATTTAATTTGTAGTATATGTACAAAAAGAGCGTGTAATGCAACAATCACAATTAAAATTAAATTATGCGATGTGAGAACTGTTAGTAAAGTTAATAAATCTATAATATTCAATAAATAAATTAACTCTATTAGTGAGCTGGTTCTCACAGGCAAAATCGGTGCATTAAAAAGAATTTATATAAATAAGGGCTCCAGACACACCACCAACTAGCTAGTGGTAAGCACGACTCTGAGGCTGCCTTGGATCGGGAGGTGGCTCTATTTGAGCAGAATTTTTGCTTAAAACGGAAGGGGAAAACACACAAAAAAACCTTTATTCAATTTCACTTTCAATTTTTATTAAAAAAATAAATTTGTTTCACACTTGGTCCTAATAAACCTTGCTTAGATTTATATCTATTTGCGTTCTCTCATAGCTGACACACACAGAAAAAAATTTTTGATTACACAAAAAAATTTCATCGTTCTAATTGCAACTTATTTAATTTTACTTTAGTCTATGTCTCTGAATTTGAATTTCATTTAATGTCTTTTATTCACTTGTCTCGCTTAACAAACAAAAGAAAATTTAATTCGAATTTCGTTAGTGCAAAAAAAAGGAGTTTACTACACAAGATTCTCATGGCGGAATTCGCTTAGCTGTTTAGACCCGCTTCGTTTATCTCTTTCTCTCTCTCGTGGGGTTATAGCTGCTAAGATTAAGGCTAGGAGACTTCTGAGGTTGATGAGAATCTTCTTTTTGGAGCTAAATGCGTCACTGCTCTTTCGCCTTCGTTAATCAACATCAACGAATTCCTTCCTCCCTCACTGCATCAGCTGAAGTTGAAGGTGCTAACAAAAGCGAAGGACAAGAAACTAAATTTTTTTTCATTCGTGAAGAATGGATGAATTTTTGTGAGTAGGAAGAATGAGGATGCTTCTACGCAAGTTGCTTTAGATCTGGAGAGAGCTCAAGAACCTTGGTATATGTTCTACTGATAATAACTCGCGACATTCATTTCCTATAAATGAGCTGAATCGTTACTTTGGTGGGATTGCGTTTGATCCACTTGCCCCTTCTGTTTCTGAGTATGTGAATACTATTAATGTAGATGAGCCTTATAAGCCTTAATTCAGGTTTAATGAGGTTACTTTGGAGGAGGTTAGCATGGCAATATGTCATTCTACTTCTCAGGCTACGGGGTTTGATGCACTCAGTGGTTTTGCTCGATGCTTCGCAGGAGTTACGAAGACGGCTACAGACAATGCAAAATTCATGTGTGAGATATGTATTAGGCGTGAGAATGGGTGATCACATCTCTCCCCATAGACATGCTTTGGGTTGGCTACGTACTGATTCGAGGAGACAGTATTTTATGGCTGTACTTATGTACAAAATCGTACGTATGAATACTCCCGAATATCTAGTGGGTCTCTTCACTAGATATATACCCAGAGCGACCACTAGGGGTGAAATTAAAGGTCTTGCGGTGCCCTTCATGCGCACTGAGACTGGGAGAAATTCCTTTCAAGTTCAAGGTGCGCATTTTTGGAACTCCCTACCTGCTGATATTAAAAATCTTCCATCAATCAGCAGGTTTAAAGCCGCTCTGAGGAGGTTTTTACTCGACCTCGATTAAACAGTATTATTTTCGGACTGTATCATATGTGTTAATTTATTATGTGATGTACCCTTTATAGATTTAAGGCATGATTGTATTTATTGGCGTGTATGTAGGATGTGTGTGCATAGAGTGAATGATTATATTTTTATCAGATTGACTTGTATATTACTGTACATTCAACTTTGCTGTGATTTTAACTTACTGTATACTGCTGATATTTCGACTGCGCTCTTTACACGCTTGATTTTATGTAATTATTTTGACTGATATATATTGAGACTGATTTTTAACTATATTATTTATACTTTTTGCGTGTATTTATTCGTGTTATCTGTGATATCACTTTTATTTAATTTATTGACTTACTATTACAGTATTACTATCTCTATTATGTTTTATGACTGTGATATCATACTGTACTATTTTGATTTTATATGTGCAAGGCTATTTAAAGTATTTTTATGTATTTTTTCAACTTTATTTGTAATTTTCACGCTTTTTTGTAATTATAATACAAAATAAACAATATCTAATCTAATCTAATCTAAACTTCAATTCTCAAGATATAGAAAATGTTTTAAACCAAAAAATGTTTGAAATAGAATGTATATTCATATTAAATTAGTTATTTCTAAACATCAGCAATTTATATAAAATTATACATTTTTTTTTAGCTTCTAATAGTATCTGGCCCCCTTAATATACATACAGAAGTTTAATGATCATTATAAATGTTAGATTTCTTTTACAAGATGTTTATCGTTAATGAAAATAAAAAAGTAAAAGTATAAGTAGTAAGATGCATTTATATAAATAAAATTTTAAAGCTTTAAATCTTATTATAGATAATGTATATAATAATTTTACATATTTTATTTAATTATTAACTAATATTGATTTAAATAAATTGATTTAAATTTCTTAATTTTTCATTTGAAAACCATTCGTTAGTTATTAAATCAATTGATTCAAATGTGATTATTTCTTACTATTTAAATTGATTGATTTAAGTTGATAGAACCTTTAAATCGATAATCTGTAAATTTAAAAGCCACATTCTGAAAACTTACAGATTTTTCTTATTTTATAAAAATTGTTAATCAATAGAACATGAATAATATAAATGAACTAGAATATAAAAAATGAAATTATAGAAATTAAAAAGTTTATGAAATGTGCAAAAATTCCTGAAAAAGAGAAAAAGAGATTAGATTTTCTTCTAAAATATTTATAATTTTTGTTCATGATATAATAGTAGAAATTAAATGTGTTTCTGATTTGTTTGATGTTATTTGAAATTTTTAATGATAAATGAAAATATTTAAATATATTGTTTTTAATTATTTTTTATTTAAACCTTGCTGATTATGAGTTATTGTGATATTCTTATTTTTAGGAATAAGCCTGTTTTTCAGACACATTTTATTATTTAATTGTTATCATTTTATTTTGATAATATTAATGTATTTGATATATTTATCGAACACCATTTTATTTTTATTATTATTTGAATCATTAGAGCTGTTCGTTGTAAAGCATTTTTGTATTTTCGAAAATTTATTATTTTCTTGTAGAGAATCATCTTTGTTATTAGTTGTGTCTTTTTAATGAGTTTGGATATATTATTTTTGCTGGCAAGATTTGTTTTAATTAAACATAGTTGAATTAATTCATCAAAGTCTGGTCCATCATTGAATTTTAATACATAATGATCGCTGTAAATAATTTGTGCTTCTTGTGCAAAATTAGTCTCTTGGATTATTTTAGAGTTGTTCAGTTCTGGTATGAAATTTTCAATTATGTTTTCGTATTCTATAAATTCATTCATTAAGAAGGGGCCGAACTATCTCTCTTTGTCTAATAGCGTTTTTCATCATTTATGTAAACACTATCCGGTATAACAAGAAAAAAATAGCAGCCCCCGCTAGATATTAGTATAATAAGTAAATTTTGTAATTACAACCAAATTTTTTCACTGCGTAGTTTTTGAATAATTAGAGACCTACCAAAAAAAGATAGGTTATATTCTAAATTGCTAGTAGGTCTCTAATTAGTCAAAAACTACGCAGTGAAAAAATTTGTTTGTTATTACAAAATTTACTTATTATACTAATATCTAGCGGGGGCTGCTATTTTTTTCTTATTATACCGGATAGTGTTTACATAAATGATGAAAAACATATCAGTATAGCAAGAAAAAAATAGCAGTCCTTGCTAGATATTAGTAAAATTAGTAAATTTTGTAATAACAACCAAATTTTTTACCGCATAGTTTTTTGACTAATTAGAGACCTACTAGCAATTTAGAATATAACCTATCTTTTTTTGGTAGGTCTCTAATTATTCAAAAACTATGCGGTAAAAAATTTGGTTGTTATTACAAAATTTACTAATTTTACTAATATCTAGCAAGGACTGCTATTTTTTTCTTGCTATACCGGATAGCGTTTTTCATCATTTATGTAAACACTATCCGGTATAATAAGAAAAAAATAGCAGCCCCCGCTAGATATTAGTATAATAAGTAAATTTTGTAATAACAAACAAATTTTTTCACTGCGTAGTTTTTGACTAATTAGAGACCTACTAGCAATCTAGAATATAACCTATCTTTTTTTGGTAGGTCTCTAATTATTCAAAAACTACGCAGTGAAAAAATTTGGTTGTTATTACAAAATTTACTTATTATACTAATATCTAGCGGGGGCTGCTATTTTTTTCTTGTTATACTGGATAGTGTTTACATAAATGATGAAAAACGCTATTAGACAAAGACAGATAGTTCGGCCCCTTCTTAATGGGCCAATATTGTCGAAAATTATTGATCCTTCTTTTGCATTTTTTAAATTATTTTCTCATTCTTCATTTTGTTTGGGATCATTTGCATACGATTTTTCTTTTTCCACACAATTTATTGTTTTTGTGTCATTTCTTATGGTCGGAAAATAAAAATGCACCGTTTTGAAATCTTCTAAAACTGGAACTTGATGTATTATAAATTGATTACTTAACAATTTCTCAGTTTGTTTAGATTTAATTGGAATACATTCAGTCTTTTGTTTTTATATAATTTATACAAGGTTCATTGTATTTAACTTCTCTAGTAGTTTTCTCGGCTAATAAAATAGTATTAGCTTGAACATTTTCTTGATATTCTATGTTTGTTTTTTCATAATTTTCTTTTTCGTTAATTTTGATATTTGTTATACCAAAATATGTAGATGTTTTATCGACTATAATTAGATTGTTCATAATTTGTGTTTTGAATTTTGCAGTCTTATGTGTTGACGTTTCTGACTCATTAACAGATGTATTATCACAGTACTCTTCATTTTTAACATACGATAGATTAAAAAGTTGTAAATCACCTATTTTCTTACAATTATTATTTAAGAGACCTATAGTTTCACAATATATACAAGACTTATTTTGTTCATAATAAGTAAGTTCATCATTTGGATACAGAATATTTAATGCTATTATAAAAGTATCTATGTTGTTGATTTTCGCACGATGTATAAGAGAAAAGATTTGACTTCTAAGTTTCAAGCTTGCAATTAAAAACAGTTTTCTTTGGTCATTTGCTTAACTTCTTACTAATTTTATTTCATTAATATATTCTCTGGGTGGCATGTTTTTACCATCAAATATTGGTAAAACTTCAAAAAATAAAAAATTATCATCATCATTCTCCTCCATTATGATTTTATCTTTCAATTTTTTATCAGGAAATTATAAAATGTTTAATTAATGTTAGCATTTTATGAAATTAATGTAAGAGATGATTTATTATTATGGATATTTCAAGATTGATAGATATTCATTTTATTCTGTAACAGAATATATACTATTCCTATTTACCAAGATACATGTAATTCATGTTGCATCAATAATGTTTAAAAGGCCTTATTTATATCATGTTTTTTTTCTTTTACACCGTTTACAATTGTGTTTGTAAACAAAAAATACTACAAGTGTTATTTATTAAAATTCTTTGACACTGTCCCACTATTCTTGCATGAAAATTAGGAATGTTGCTGATCTATGTTTTGAAATTTTTATATTGACCTACTGTTGTTAGAATTACAAAAGAGTGTACCGCGAGAATTTTCGCTGAGCTTGTATTTTGCAAGTTTAATAAACTTGCAATGTTTTGATGACAATTGTCTTTTTTTTAAATGCAGTCTGTTCACTTTATTTTAGTATTTTAAAATTTTTTTTATTATTTTATATTTTTTTCATAAAAAGAAAATTACCATTATTGAATATTATTATTAGAACTCAATATTTTGAATGATATTGAATGTTTGCTGTTTAGTCAACTTTTCTTTTTATTTCTTTTATTAACCGTGAACTTAAAACTTAATTCACTTTTCGAATTAAATTATTTTGCGAAAATTATTTATATATGTTGTAATCTGTCAATGCACTAAATAAATTATTTCATTTGAAATCAGTTTCTAAAAGAATTTGTAATTTTTACTTGATTTCTCATTAAAAAAATTTTATGATTATTCTTGCTAAAAATAATTGATGCATAGATTTATTTATTTATAAATTGATTTAATGGTTCTACACTTATTTTTATTGATATTTTTTATATAAATTGTATTATTTATTTGATATATGATTTTTTATCGCGCACTTTCACATGTATAGAAATTATTTCAATTACGCACTTTGCGCATAATATATTAATTTTATTTGTATAGTATTTTTATTTTTAATAACACTATTTGTATTTAATAATACACTTCGCGTTGAATATTTTATTTCTAATAACACTATTCATATTAGATAATGAACTTCGCGTTTAATATTTTATTTTCAATGACGCTATTCGTATTTGATAATACACTTCGCGTTTAATGTTTTATTTTCAATGACACTATTCGTATTTGATAATACACTTCACGTTTAATATTTTTATTTTCAATAATGCTTTTCGCTTTTAATAATGCACTCCGCGTTTAATGATTTCATTTATATCTATTTGATTTGTGCCTTTAATAAATAATATTTTATTTGACGCACTTAGCGGTTTATCAACATACTTTTGAACACCGTATTTATTATAAGCCCTTTAAATATATTTTTATGCTCTTTATACACCGAGAGACTTTTGCACCATAAAAGATAGTGCGTTTTAGAAACGCTCTACAAGATGGCGCGCATGCACAATATTTTTGGAATATGCAAGATAAATATCGATGCGGCGCCACCTTGCGCTGTGTTTTACGATTAATGCACGAAAAAAAGTGATGCATGCATTATAAAATGTAAGGCAATACATATGATTTACGTAGCAGAAGGCATCACTTTTTCTAGTAAGGGCGTGCGTCAAGTTTATTGAGGCAAAAGTCTATCCGTGTATATAAATAGGTAAAGAATTATAAATCTTCTCTGATTATCCTTTAATATATCCAATACGATCATTCCATTAAAAATTTGTACTGGAACAAAAATGTTAGGTCCTAGCTTTCACCAGGACTAAATGAAATGAATGATTAAATAAATGTATACATTGAGTTGATTGATAATTTATAGATCGTCTAAATAATTTAGATTTGTATATATTGAATTGAATATTAAATATAATATGTTCGATTGAGTGAATTTAATTAATTTAAAAATACTAAAGTTAATATCAAATTAGTAAAAGTTAAATAACATAAGTATAATAAGAAGATGTATGTAATCTAGTGGTGGAAAAAGCTCCACCAATATTTGACTAAGAGGGATTGCTCTCACTATTGGACAATTATTAAGGATAATTTAATGATTTTAATATAGAAATATATTATAATTCATTCTTATCTTTTAGTGCTACTGTAATGAACCGAGTTCATTATCAATAAATGTTACAAAAAAAATTTTAGTTAAAATAATATTAATGATAATAAAGTAAAAATAATGTTGATCAAATAATAAATAAACGAATGCAAGAGACAAATAGCACGACGCAAGCAAATTGAGGTCAAGCTGTGGCTGAATGAAACAGTGAAAGAAAGAAGTATAAGCTGAAGGAACAGAGTTCATTACCAATGAATTTTTCAAAGAAAATATAGAAGCTAAAATAACAATAATAATGAAAAAGTAAAAATAATATCAATCAATTAATAAATAGGCGAATGCAAGAGACAAATAGCACGACGCAAGCAAATTAAGGAACCAAATTCAATACCAATGAATTTTTCAAACGAAAAATAAATAAAAATAACAATAGTAATAATAAGAGAAGTAAAAATAACCGCAATAAAATAATGAATAAACAAATGCGAGAGACAAATAGCAAACAAATTCTGTTGACCTCAATGAAGATAAAGGTTCGGCGGCCGAATCAATCAGCAAAGGAAGGTGCAAGCACAAGCTCAGTGCCGGATTAACACCTACGCCATCGACGCAATGGCGTGGGGGTGGCACGTTGCAAGGGGCGGCAGAAACTGAGAAATTTTCATAAATTTAATTTTTTAAAATTTTTTTAAAAAATATAACCATTTAAAAAAAAATACAATACACAAATATGCTGCTTTTTATTATTTTTATATAGTTTTTTCAATAATTACTACCCAGTACTAGTCCATTACAGCTCAGTGTGACCTAGTACTAATTATCGACCAATAAATATAGTTTTTAAAAGTAACAAATTTAACAGAAAATTTTATTTTAATCTTGAGAATTAAATTACATAGTACAGATTTTATAAAATATTGGACCTTTCAACAACAAACAATATAATATGAAGTATTAAATTATACGTGATATACTAAATTATGACGTTATTTATGTTACACTAAATTAAGACGTTATAATATTGCTTTGCGAACTTTTTTACAATTAAATTCGTCTATTAAACTTTCGTAATCTAATTCCTTGTTTAACTCTGCTTCTATGCTTAACAATGCTAGCACATTCAATCTATCCTGTCCTTGAGATAATCGTAAATAATTTTTTATTCTTTTTAGCACTGAAAATGACCATTCACCAGAACTATTGGAAACCATCATACATAAATATATTGACAGTGCAGTATGAAGGTTTGGATATATATTAATAAAATCATTTTCGCTTATTATTTTACTCATATATAATATATATAAATAAGCTCCAAAATGTCGACATTCAATGTTTAATGAATCTTCTATATCATTGGGATAATATTCAACTAAATTTTTTACTTTTTCAGAAATTTCTTCAACATTCAAATCTTGTATCTGTACAAGAAAACCAAACTTTTTATTTATATTAAGATATGCAGTACTGCGTTTATTTAAATTTTCTATTAAAATATCTATTGTATAAAAATAAAAATTTATGCGAAAATCATCGCTAGCTGTACCGTTGTGGTCGCTGTCAGTGTTTAATTCATCAAAATGTCTTTTGCGTGTTCGTTGCCTTGAAGTTTCAGAATCATATCTATTAATATCACATTTTGTAATAGCTTTTTGTTCATAATATTGAAAACTCTCTGCAGTACGCATTTGATTCAAGAAATTAATTAGAGATTGATACTGATCAACGACCGTATTTAACTCTGCTAGAGACAATTGTAAAGTTTTACTAACAGCATGAAATCTGTTTAATATGTCATACCAAAAAAAGGCAATAAAGCAACTATTTAAGGAATTTAAGCGATTATAAATACCCAATGCTTCTGATCTAGATAAAGGCTTTTCATCTTTATTTTGGGAAATATCTAATAAAACATAAAATCTCCGCCCATGATTCATACAAGCTTTTACATGCATCATGCCTTGCAGACCATCTTGTTTGTGAAAGACTTTTTATATTTCCTGATTTTAATTTATCTTTAAGAATTTTCCATCTGTTTGTAGATGCAGAAAAACAGTTGAATAATTGTTGTACTATAGAAAAAAAATTTACAACTGCTAAACAAGACTCAGCTGCACAATTTTCTACGAGATTTAGCGAATGCGCTGAACATGGTACATATTCAGAAAGAAAGTTTACTGCTTTTATGCGTGCCTGAAGTCCCGAATATGCTTCAGACATATTAGAGGCATTATCATAAGACTGTCCTTTACAGTCTTGTATATCTAAATCTAGTTCAGCTACCACATCAAAAACAGTTTCGGCTAATGCTTCAACTTTATGTCCACAATTAGGAATAAATTTAATAAATCTTTCTTGTGCAAGTTCTTTTGGATCTACATAGCAAATAATAAAAGTTAATTCGTCTGTATGTGAAATATCTAGCGTGGAATCAACACTAATGGAAAAATATTTAGCGTTTTTCACATCAAATGCAATTTTTTTCAGTAATCGATTAGCCATTAATAAAATAAATTCTTCAAATATTGTCGATGAAAGATATGATGTAAATCCACTACCAGGATTTCCACGTGATTTAATGTGCTCTTTTAAGAAAGGGTCAAACTCTGCAATAAGCTCCAATGACATCATATAGTTTCCGTTATGTAAAGAACCAAAAATTTCTTCACCACGAGACGATAAAGCTCTTACGACTGCCACAACACGCCTTAAAACATTTCGCCAATATTCAATTTCATTTTTTGTTTGTTCATTTAATTTTGAATCAATGCCTTTTATATTTTTTGTCTTATTTAAAAACGTTACAATATTTGTTTTATGTTGGATAGATTCTTCATGTTCTTTGAGTCGCTTGTGAATATTGCTCCAGTCATTATAGCCCGTTGTTAAAGGTTGTGATTCTCCAAACAATTTACAGGGAGCACAAAATACCGAATCGCTACTTTTTGAATAAATGAGCCATGTACGAAATTGAGTTTTGCCATTTGGCAAAACTCTATAAAAAGCGGATTTACTCAAATATCGATTTCGATCATAAATAAAACGTTTTGTTTGCGTCAAATCTATATCCACATTTTGTTGAAGTCCTCGTAATAAAATTTCGTTTACATTAGTTTCATTCATTGCTCACTCAGCAGGGTCGTCGCTTATTTGAAAAAAATTTTTTGAATCATTAGATATAATATTAGGCACTACTTCAGTTTCACTGCTTGGATTAGAATTTGGAGATTCTATTAAATTAAAAACTTCTCTTTGTTCACTATCATTGGGTGTGATTACATCATCTTGACTATTTAAAGTCTCTGTTAAAAAATAAATAATCTTAGATGCTGATGTATCAATATCAGAATTCATTAATAAAAATAGAAAAATATAAAAATATTTTTACTGAAAAATGCATTTTATTTTGTGTTATTTACAATAGTTTATTAAAATTCAAATAATTAATTTCTTCTTATAATAAATCGTTTTAAATAAAACAAATACATTCTATATTTATTTTAATTTCGTAAATTTTTAAAATATATCATGTATCATAATTATAAAATGCCTCTTTAATGTAACAACAAATAATAAAAAATTTGTCTTTTTATTATTTTTGTAAATAACTTTAAGAAGCTATTGTCTTGCAGATTTACTTGTAATTTTTTATAAAAATATCTAGACATATACCGTTTGAAACACGCAATGGATGTAAACTTTCACTAAAACTCAAAGGAATTGTTTCTGACTCTTCCGAGATTATTTCTAATTCTTCATCAATTACTTTGTTTTGCGTTGTAAAAAAATTATTTAATTTGGGAGTGCAATCTAAAATTTTTTGTTGTCGACTTAACCTATCTTTCGCTAATTTTCTATATTTTGCACCGCTCAATTTTTCACGAGAACTCATATTTACTTAAAAATTAAAAATTTGTGTAAAAATATATTAATTTGTATTTAATATGAACTATTTTAAAATTTTATGAAAAATTGATATTACTCGTCCAAGCGGTATAACCCTGTTGAAAATAATGACGTCTTTCCAGTACGTCTTTAAAGAATGTCTTTGAAGACGTCTTTGAATACGTCTTTAAAGACGTCTTTGGTCGTGTCTTAGATTGGAACAAAATAAGACGTCATTTTTTTAATGTTCCGGAAATAAATTAACCAAACAACGTCTTTTTTCTAAGTAAAATAATTTCAAAGACGTATTTTTCCAATAAATACTCATAGTAAAAGACGTAAATTTTCAAGAAAAAATTCTTTTTTCAAAACGAATGACGTCCTCCCTGTTGAAAATAATGACGTCTTTCTAAGACGTCTTTGAAAGACATCTTTGAAAGACGTTTTTAAAGACGTCTTTGGTCGTGTCTTAGATTGGAACCAAAAAAGACATCATTTTTCCAATATTTAGAAAAGTTATTCAACAAATGACGTCTTTTTATTATTTCAAAGACATATTTTTTTTAATTAAAATGACGTCTTTTCTTACGAATTTTTATTTTAAAAATACGTCTTTGAAATAATAAAAAGACGTATTTTGATAAAAAAAAATACGTCTTTGAAAATGTAAAATGACGTTATTTGTTAAATAGCTTTTCTAAACAATGGAAAAATGACATCTTTTTTGTTCCAATTTCAGACACAACTAAAAACGTCTTTCAAAGACGTCATTTTCTTCGAATTAAGGGAAAAAAGTCATTTTTCAGGAATTATGTCATTGAAAAATGACTTTACATGATAATAATTTTCCATTTAAAGAAAAAAACAAAAGCGAGGTAAATCTCGTAGTTCCAACTCTTCGAAAAACGAAGAGCATTTGCGATTAAGCTGAGATCATTCTGGCCTTATCACGGTTCGCCTAAAGGAAGTTTAAATGAAAATGTTTTGTTGCCTCAAAATTCATTTTGATTATGATTTTTAGATATCTTAAACATATTTTGACATACTTTTTAAAATCAATTTACGTGGCCGCTTCATAAAAAGTTAAGTTCAAATGAACAAATATTGTTTTATTAGGCAACATTATTATAAATATATAAATAGAAATAACAAATAAGTAAATAACTATCCCCCATTAATTTCATATCACCTGTATGTTAGAAACATTTATTTACGGTATTAATTTGCATTAAATCTATAATTATAAAACGACTGATATATATAATTACTTAAGAAATGAGAAATAATATATACAAAGCTAGAAAATTTTTTCCATAACTAAAATCTTAAAGTTCGTTATATTCTCACCTAATTCATTGTATACAAATAAAATAAACATTGAAAAGGTTACAGCTAACTTGATACTATTTATTATTTATAATATAAAGATCATATGTAAATACTATTTGTGGAATTGGAAGTGATATATAATCTTAAAGAAAATTTAGTATAGCATTTGACTTGGCGCAGCAACGTTCGTTCAATTTATTTAATTTCATTCAATTTAAAAATAGTGATTGTCAATTATGATCTTGCAAAGTAATTCGGCCAGAACTCACGAACAAAATTGGCATAATATGTGTTTGATGTGTAAAAGGATGCCGAAAAAAAAGCATTATAAAACTACACGTAAAATAGGAACTAAATCAAATTGTTATTTCCTGATTTTAATGAGATGGATTCGCGTTTACCTACTGTAGTTTGTGGTACTTTTAGGCTTAAAATTACAAGAGCTAATATGAATACAAGTTTAAAAAGTTCACTTCAGATGCCAGACTACTCAAAATATCATTTAAAAATGAAAACGCGCAGTACATCAAAGTCAGAAAAAGAGTGTGGCTGTACTTTATGTAATGAAATTAGATTCAGACAAAGAAGTTTTGAAATTGTTAATACTAAAGGAAAAGAAATCTCGCAAACCACTGAAGAAGACTAGTAGACGATGTTCGAATTGTTTAACTTTAATAGCTAAAGGTATAAGTCATAAATGTACTTCAACAACATTCCTAAAAAATGTTCAAGAAGGCATCAAAACTCCAAAGCAAAGTGAACATTTGATTTCTAAATTATTAGTCAAAAGGAAAGTTGAAAATAAATCAAATGACAAAGCAGAAAGGACGAATGTTGCACTATCTCTATCGCAACAGCGTGGTAAACCATTAAATATTATCGTAAATGCAAAAGAAAAAAACAAATACACCAAATATCGTCTAATGATTTATGTGATTTGCAGAATGATTCAAATTTATCTGATCGTTAGAAATGTGATTTTTCTAAATTTATAAGAAAAAAAACATGTTCACGAAATATTATTGAGCCTTATACCCGAGAAAAAAATTTTCAAAAGTCTCATAGTTTGGATGAATTTTTTGAAGTGCATTCATTGGATTTCGAAATTGTAAAAAATGAGGTTGTTACGAAAATTTAAAGCTATGCTGTTATTTGCACCGATTTGATTTTGTTTATACAACATATTATTCATAATAGAAATATTTTTTATTTTCACTTGAATTTTGGTATTGATGATTTGATATTGAATAACATTAAAAAAAAATACTTCAAAGAATTCTGAAAAATGGAAGGACACTGGAGTAAAGAAGATATTTATTATTGCTCTTGCTCCAGATACACAAGAAAATTATAACAATGTAAAACTTTTGTGGTCAAAACTAAAAATTAATGATTGTTTGATTGAATATCCAGGAACAATAACAACTGACTTGAAACTTTCAAACATAAAAACAGGTTTAACGAATAGCGCAAGTTATTGTCCATGTATTTGGTGTGATGTCAAGAAAACTAATTTAGGTTTGTGTGGTACTTTGAGGACAACAATTAGCTGTACGTCTAATTATAATAACAGGTGTGATCATGGAAAGGTAAAAAAAAAAGTTAAGGATTTCAAAAATTGTATCAAACCACCTTTGTTTTATTCAGATGATGATAAACTAATTTTAGATGTAATTCCTCCTCCAGAATTACATCTTCTATTAGGCTGTGTTAACACACTTTATAGTGATATGTTTAAGTTATATCCCGATATTGCTACAAAATGGGCGCATCAAAGTAACGTAGAAAGAAGTTACAGTAATGGTGATAACTTTTCGTTTGCAGGAAATGCATGTAACGTATTACTGAATAATGTTGATAAACTTCAACAGATATGTGAAGTTAACATTGGAGGTCTAGCAGGTTCCATGGCATATGTAGATACTTTTAGAAAATTTAAAATAGTCGTTGACGACTGCTTTTCTCTAAATTTGAAGCTAGATTTTGAACAAAATATTAAAGAATTCAAAAAAAGTTACGAAGTCTTAGGAATCTCAATAACACCAAGAGTGCATACAATTTTTAGTCACATAGCACAATTTTGTTCAAAACACCAGATGGGCTTAGGATTTTTCGGAGAGCAAGCTACAGAATCAGTGCATTATGATTTTAATAAAAAGTGGATGGATTATAAAGTATCAAAACAGAATGAAAATTATACTACATAATTACTTCGAGCTGTACGTAGCTACAATAGTGCACATATATAGATTTGTATAAACTTATTTAAAGTTTAATAATTAATGTATATGAAAATGAAATTGAACATTTTTATGTTTGTTTGTTAAAAAATGTATTTTTTTGTTTACTGTTAACGTGTTATTGTTTATTAAACTCTTATTTATGTACGCGATCGGTATTTTTTCATTTGCTATTATATTTAAATATTAAATGTTGGTATCCAATAAAATGATATATTTTCATTTGAACCCAAGTTTCTATAAATCTGCCACGTAAAGTAATTTTAAAAAGTATGTTAAAATATGTTTAAGATGTATAAAGATCATAATCAAAATGAATTTTGAAGCAACAACACGTTTTTATTTAAACTTCCTTCAGGTGAACCGTGTTATATATCTGCGTCTTTGAAATTTGTATAAGGGATCGCAAAACTTGAAAATCCCCACCTAGTGATTTACAATCGAATTGATGGTTGCTTGCGTCAATTTAATTTTAACTCACCAGGTGGCGATTTTCAAGTTTTGCGATCCCTTATACAAATTTTAAAGACGCAGATATATAAGGCCATAACGCTCTCAGTTCAATCGCAAATGCTCTTCGTTTTTCGAAGAGTTGGAACTACGAGGTTAACCTCGTTTTTGTTTTTTCCTTTAAATGGAAAATGATTATCATGTAAAGTCATTTTTCAATGTCATAATTCATGAAAAATGACGTTATTTTTTCCTAAATTTGGAGAAAATGACGTCTTTGAAAGACGTCTTTAGTTGTGTCTGAAATTGGAACAAAAAAGACGTCATTCTTCCAATGTTTAGAAAAGCTATTTAACAAATTACGTCTTTTTATAATTTCAAAAACGTATTTTTAAAATAAAAATTCGTAAGAAAAGACGTCATTTTTATTAAAAAAAATACGTCTTTGAAATTATAAAAAGACGTCATTTGTTGAATAACTTTTCTAAACATTGGAAAAATGACGTCTTTTTTGGTTCCAATCTAAGACACCACCAAAAACGTCTTTAAAGACGTCTTTCATAGATGTCTTTTAAAGACGTCATTATTTTCAACAGGGAGGACGTCATTCGTTTTAAAAAAAGAATTTTTTTTTTTTAATTCACGGCTTTTACTATAAGTATTTATTGGAAAAATACGTGTCTGAAATTATTTTACTTAGAAAAAAGACGGCATTTGGTTACTATATTTCCGGAACATTAAAAAAATGACGTCTTATTTTGTTGCAATCTAAGACACGACCAAAGACGTCTTCAAAGACGTCTTCAGAGACGTCTTCAAAGACATCTTTCAAAGACGTACTGGAAAGACGTCATTATTTTCAACAGGAAAGCTTAAAATTAGTGCTGAACCTCGCGAAGTATGAAATTGCGTAAATAAAACCTATCTTTTATAAAAGATGTTTTTCGTAGAATTACTTTTACAGTTGTCAGCTATGAATGTGCACACATGCTCAGCTGCTGTCATGTTTGTTGAGTATATCAGTTTGAAAAATGGGCGCGAAATTTCGAATTTAAAAATTATGCATTTTTTAAGCTAGTAATTAACATAAAAATGATGAGCGAATTATTATTTCTAGTATTAATCAAATATTAATTTAAAATCTTTTTTTATTTTAAATGTACAGTTTATTGTATACTTGCTGGCGAGCAGGGCTAAATGTATGCGCATATTTAAATTAATTTTATTATTTTTTTACAACTTGACGTTATCGAAGATTTCAAATTCCTTCCATGAGCGGCATTATATTTTGGCGTAAGGGCGGCAGCATACTTAAATCCGGTACTGCACAAGCTGAATAAGATGCTAAAAAAAGATGTGGGCAGGCGGCAAGCTTAGAAAAAGCAATAAGCCTGACAACGATAAACGGCTTCTCAGAAAATTATGAGGTTAACATAGGGGAGTATAAAAGAATTTCAGCGAAGCGGTAGGGGAATAAAGTGCAGGGTAAAAATAGATAAGGCCGTCCCTGAAGAAAAATACAGAATGCAGTGACATTAAATCCAATTTATGTGGAGCAATTATCCGAAGTTAGTGCAAAATTTGAAAGAAAAGCTTTGACGGAGTCCCAAAAACAGGAAGCCGAAATGATAACGACAAAAATTAATTACCAATAAACTTTAAGCTGACCTCTTTCTATTCAACCGAAATTATGGTTTCCAGAAAAAAAACATACAGGAAGGGCCGACTAGCAATCATTCAGAATAGCTGAAAATCATACGAATGGGCAAAAAAATATACCGCCGTTAGCAACATCGAAGTTTCTAGAATCGAGACTTATATAAAAAGCTTCGAGCTTGTAGATGAAGCCCTCTCTTCAGATCGAAAAGCCAGCGAAGCAACAGCTCTCTTTAGATTGAACCACCAGCGGAACAACAGCTCCCTTCCAGATTGGATGGAAATGAATCTAAACTTTTTTTCCTGACCAAACTCTTGTTGGTCACGTCAATTTTGCCAAGCAGTTGGAACGTCACCAGATCCAGCAGCAGCCAGCCACCACCAATCTGCAAGTCAGCAGCATAGGAGACGCAAATTAAATCAAAAGAAAGAAGAAGTTTTATTTTAACGCACAAGTTCCAGTGACAACCGTACCAACTAGAGAAAAAGGCTGATGTTGTGGGGAAGCGGAGAACGAAATAGGAAAAAATAAAGGCAGAGAGTTTTTCGGATTTCTTCATTGTAAATCTCAAGGGGGTAGCATGGCGCAGAAACGCGCTGCTCTTATTGTGTATCCACGGATGAAATGCGAGCGTTTGTCGATTGTTGTATCTAAAATTCAAACTAGAAAAACATAACGAAAGGAAATGCAAGAAATAATAAATAATTTGGCATATGGTAGCGTAGTTCGCCCTGAAGCGAAATAGTAAAAATAAAGAAATAATAAATAATGTACGGATTATGGAAAATAAAAAAAAAATGAATTTATATAACCATGAAAATTGCATAAGTGTCTACTAATTTATTCAACCTATCCTTGCTGCCTCTTTTTTCAGACTTCCAATCCCGGAGACGTAGCGCTCGCGCGGTAGTCAAAAGGAAGTCGATGGATGGCTGAATTTCAGTCATTTATAAAAAAAAAAATGTTATTAATAATTTAGCTTATATGCTGAACGTAACATATGTTTAAGAATTATAAGTTAAAAACTGGTGCATCGGCCCATGAAACAAAAAAAGAGAGAGCAGGAATGAAAAATGAATTAAAAATTTCTTTGCCTTTCATTTCGTGTGAATGAAAAAAAAAATTTATTTTAATAATATGTAAAGAAAATTTTTTTTTAAAGAAAAAGATAAACGTAAAAGCAAGTACATGGGCATAAGTTAAATAAAATTTTTTTTTGGGCTAATAAGTAAAAATTTTTATAATCATGCTAAAGATAAAGATTTTATTTTTGAGAAATACGTTGAGAAAATTCTAGTGTCATATCTAAATACTGGTGACTCGGCACTTGGTAAAAAATGAAAAAAAGAGATAAAGTAAAAATTCAATTAAAAATGTTATAAAAGAAGACAAAATTTTTAATAGCGTGTGAAATACAATTTTTTGTTGAAGAAATAAATTAAATCAATTTGAATATCATATTAAGATGGTTCTGTAGTAACTTAAATAATTTAAAAAAAATAATAAATTATAACCTGGTAAAATTATGACGTTGTGTGATAAAAATATTTGCAGAGTTTTTAAAGCAGTTTATTGTGTGAATTATATAAAAATAACTATGGAAATATTTTACTGTAACAGAGAATTTTTATAAAAAATCTATGCTGGAAATTAATAAAAGCAACAATGGTGATTTGACGGACATTTAAAGACGAAGTAATCAATAATTATTTTAAGAGCCTTAAACATATCGAAGAATTAAACGAAAACATAGATAAAGGATTTTGATTTTTTAAAATTTTAAATTTATTAAAGGAGAAGATACAGAAGTTCGTGAAAAACGAACAAGATTCTTTTGTGGAAAATAAGAATAACGAGTTAAAGAAAGAACAGAACAGTTCTTGTAACTCGGTATCAGCGCCTACCTTAGTAAAAGCAGACGAAAAAAAGGAACTTGCAAATTTATAAAACACAACAAATTCCTTTGCCTTCGCAAATAAAGAAACAAATCAAATTTCTAATAATAAAGATTATTTTTATAATTATGAAAATGAAAAGACAGAAAATAAAAGTTTACGGAATCGTAAGATAACGCAATAAAAATGGCACAATTGCGAATTCGTGGGTTATCCTTAAAGGATGTCCTTGATGTCATTCTGCGTTTCAATAGCAAAAATATTCCTATTTCTGAATTTTTAGATGGGCGTATGGAAGCACAAGCGATTTTACCCAGTCAAGTAGAAAGTGAATTAGCTGAATTAATTAGAATTAAATTATATGGAGATGCTTTAAATTGCGTAAGGGGACGCAGCTTCAAAAATTTATTGGAAGTTGTAGAATATTTGGAAAATATTTTTGGATCAGCAAAAACTTATCACGAGTGGACAGGAGATTTAGCAAAAATCAAGCAAAAGACAGGTGAAAAAGTGATTGTCTTTTTGAATCGGTTACGCGAAATTGAAAAAGGAATACTATTCACTGCAAGAAAAGAAAAGCGAATAAATGATATAAACGATTCTGAACAAGAATTAGAAAAAAATTGCGTAAAGTATTTCCCAATAGGGTTGCGCTAGGAAAAACGCGCTCGCAAAGGTACTCCTGCAAGTTCAGAAGAAGCTAGGGAAAATGCCATAGAGATCGAGCGGGAATTCTCAAATAGTATGCAAGAGGAAGGAGAGGTGCGTAGAGAGGAAAATAAAAGAGGAAATTTTTTTAAGGATGTACGACGCGTAAATATTGTCGAAGCAGAGACCAAAATAATAATTTGTTCCTTTTGCAATAAAAGGGGACATCCAGCAATGAATTGCTCATTATTGGCCCGCCAGATGGGAAGTGTAAACTCATTTTTGCAGCCTAATAATAATTTCCAGCAAAACCAATAGCAGGGAGGACGAAATTTTTCTAACATTCAAAGATCTAATGTGGCTTTTGGGGGCTGGAACGCTGAGGTAAATCAAAGGACAGAATTTTTACCAAGAGGTAGAGAAAACGTAACCAACACCCCAGGCCGACATTTAGGAATGAACGCTGTATATAGGGAAACTAGAGAAAATAACTACGAAAATCAAAATAGAGGGCGAAATAACTATGCTACAAATTTTGGAAATAACAGCAGTAATAATCAGAATAATGATAATTTTGCGAGAAGAGGCCCGTATAATTCGCCAACTCGGAATACAAATAATTTTTCAAATTTAATATGTTATTACTATGGTAAACCAGGCCACACTCGCAATCAGTGTTTTAAATTACAACAAGACACGCGTTTAGGACAGGAGTCACAGGAAAACGCTTTGAGTCTTCCTCAAGTGGGCGCGGAGAGAGAGATAACGGCTGGCACGCTCCCGACTACGTCACAGGCAGCGAGCAACGGCCAACGCACGTCGAAACAGTGAACTTGAATCAGGCAAGTACAGCACCAATTATAAGAGTAGATGTAGGAGAATTTAAAAAGCTACTTGAGTTTATCTTAGATACTGGAGCCTCTGTAAGTCTAGTAAAGAAGTCCGAAGTATCTTCCTATATTCATATTGATATTGAAGCGGGCTTGACTTTATTCACGATCGCCAGGTAATATTTTAATTACCGAATTTAAATTTACTACATTAATTTTATCCATACATGCATATACAAGGTGCATACAGCAATATTATAAAAGAAAATTACATTTATCGACGATCTCCTCCAGTGCAATATTCTTGGAGATGCGATGGTTGATAATTTTCTTTACGTGTGGAGTAGAGGGTAATATGATAAAAGTTATTATCGACGACTCCATTGAGTGCAATACTCTAAAGAGTGCGATAATAAACTTCTTTATTATTATGAGATATGTAGAAAAGTGTTTAAATCGACATCTTTGAGTGCAATACTCTTAGATGTGCGATAAATAACACTTTTATTTAATGCAAGATGAATAAACAAATTATTATCGACGACATATCCAAGTGCAATAGTCTTCAATGTGCGATAATAGGAAACTTGCATGAAAAAATGCATTATATCCGTCAGATAGAATATGAAAAAATAAAAGACCCGTATTTTTTCGTGCAAGTTCCCTATTAATTTGTTTAGTATTTCTATGAAGAATGATAAATGAGATGAGATGAGTTATACTTTTCTCAATAACTTTTTGAACACAGTCTCATTTAAATTTGAAATACTTAATCTTTTTATTAAATAATTATGAAAATATATATTTTACAAAGATTTAAAAGTTACATAGTACTTTAAGACAGAATGCTTAAATCTAATACTTCTGACAGTATAAGATCGAATGAATATAGTATCCATGTTAGATGTTACATGGTCGAACATCTAAAAGATAATGAGAGAGCTTGCTTGGATTCACGCTCTTTTATATTATTTCATAAACCTTCTATGAGATTCTATTTCTTATTGAAAAATTATATTTTAGGAAATAGAATGCTCCATAACATTTATTTTATATATTTACAAAAGAAACATTACTTTTAATGTAATTTAAATTTATTATTACAGGAAATCATTCTATTTTATAGATAGTGACAAATTATTTATGAAATATTTATATCAAATTTAATAATTATACCCAAAATCGATATGAGTCGTTACAATATGGAAGAACCGATAAGGTTAAAAGGCATTACGCCTTATTATTTAGAAACAGTAGGAAAAATCATTGTTAATTTAGAAAATAGAGAAATTGAATTTTATTGAGTACAAGACGAGTTTCTCATAAAGGAAGCAGGAATTTTGAGCACCGATTTTTTTAGGCGAACAAAAGCAAAAATTAATTATTTTACAAATAACTTAGAATATGAAGGTACTGTGATACCTTTTGAAGGAGCACGGGAGAGTTCCTCAAATGAGACAAAAATAATAAATAATGAGAATAAAGGAAATCATTCACAGATAAAGGAATAATTTCGTTTGCTAGGAATAAGAGCCATAAACAAAAAACTGACAAACGCAAAGAAAACCAAGCAGTAGATTTTACAACGGAGGAAGAAGAAGAATATGACAAATTCTTAATAACTATTGGAGATATAGAAACTACGAGTAGAAATATAAATGTCGGTTATAACGAATTTAATTTGAAGAAACAAGAAAGCGTTTCAGTAAACGTCGATAGTATAGAAGAAGAATTTAAAGAAAGATATAAGCAATTACTCGACGAAGATTTCGATAAGGTCGAGCAAAAAGAACTAGGAATAAGACATTTACAGCCAAGAAGCATCTGATTAATTTATAAATAAAATAAATTTATTTATAGAAGCAATGAAAGAAAAAATAAATAAAGGTCAAAAAGAAGTAAGTGAGAAAAACGATAAGATACCAGCGAAGTCAAGTATCAGAAACGAAACCAGAACAGGAGGAAAGAGAAGAGCAGTGACTTTTAATGACGAGATAATCATGATGAAGAAACCGAAGACAAATAAAAAAATAAACAAGAAATTAATGTGGAAGGTTACTAAAATAAAACGAGATAATACATCAGAAGAAAATGAAAAGAGAAAGAAAAATGCGGTAGATATTCAAGAATTATGTTATGATGAAAAAGAAGATACTAATAATTATGTAAATGGCAAAGCCAAGGATGGCCATGCTAATGATGTTATTTTAAATGATAAAAATGAATTATTGAAAAGAGGTAAATATGTGAATTATATAAAAATTAATGATATATTTTATGAAAATGAGCAAAATATTGTCGATATAAAGAAGGGCAAAGCCAATGATGGGCATGCCAATGATGTTATTTTAAATAATGAAAAAGAAGTATTGAAAAAAGGTAATCATGTGAATTATAGGAAAATAAATGATAAATTGTATGAAAATAATGAAAATATAGAAAAAGATATTGCTGATATAAGAAAGGCAGAGCCAATGACGGGCATACCGATGATGTTATAGTAAAAAATGAAATAGATTTATTAAAGAAAACCAAAAATGGAAACTATGTAGAAATAAATAAAGTATTTAATGAAGATAATGAAATTATTAAACAAAATAAAGGAGATATGATATATAGAAAGAAGGACAAGGCCAAAGAAGGGCATGTCTGTAAAGTTATTTTTAATAATGCAAATAAATTATTGAAAAATGAGTATTATGTAAGCTATATGAAAATAAATGAAGTATTTAATGAGTGGAATACAGAAAAAAATCAAATAAATGTTGTTTATAAAAATAATATTGAAGGCTGCGAGGATCATGTTAATAAAAGTACGTTAAAAAAAGAAAATAAGTTATTTAAAGAAAATGAAAAATTTAAAACAAATGAGTTAGTTACTGAAGAAAAAGGTGAAGAAAAAATTTATAAAGTTATCTCTGAAAATCAAGATGAACTATATAATGATGTGGACTATGTAAATTATTATGGCAGTTATGAGTACAAAATGAAAAATAAATGTTTCAATGATCATGAGAATAAAGATATGTGTGAAGGAGAAAATTAAGATTTACAGAAACAAGGAGAAATTTTTATAAGTAAGAATAATGTTGTAAACCCAAAGAAGCGTAACTTTAAAAAAATATATATTGTTGAAGGTGAAGAGGAAAGAGGAATTCCTCACCACAATGAAAATAAAAATTATGTATTGAATAAAAAAGAAGTATTTAATGATGTTAAAAATAATAGAAAGAATGATGCTTTCTGTTGGAGAAATCCCAAAGTTGGGGATAAAAGAGAGTATTACGACGAAAAAAATGTTACTTATGAAAGTATCTCAAGAGAGGAGTGTAAAAATAATGTTAATGAAGCAATGAAAATAGTTGAAACGTATAACGATGAACATAGAAGAAACATTCATATTAAAAAGAAAAATATGCCATCAAAAGAGCTCGTTATTGATACAGAGTAAGAAGGAGGTTATGAAGAGAACGCTTCATTGAACAAAAAATGGAAGTTATAATGACTTAGAGAGACGAAAGAGATAACGTACAATATCAAGTAGCCTTAGAAAAGGAATATATGCAAAGAGAATTTAAAAGAAAGAATATTATTTATAAAAAAAGGAGGAACCGTGGGACGAAGATCTGAATACTGCGTTTTCTCGGATAAGAACAGAAAATATGAAACAGAAAGATAATAAATTATTTACTGATTACGAAAATGTTCCAAAATAATCACAATTATAGCCAGGAAAAGAAATCAAAAGAAAAATTATATAGTGATGAGAAAAATTTTGTTTACGAGGAGAAGAATATTCTCGAAAAAAAAACCAAATTAAATGCAAAAAGAAATGATTCACATAAGAGGAAAGAAGAAGCAGAGTTACATACAGAGAAAAAGAATATTACCCACACAGCATGAAAGATTGCTGCAAGGTTGCTGCAAGGTTTCATGAAAGTTTCGAAACTTCGCAGCAACCTTTCATGAAAGATTGCAGCAACATTTATATGTCCGCGCTAGAACCCGGTTGAAATATTTCTAAAAACCTCGCAGCAATCTTTTAGAAAACCTCGCAGCAACCTTTCATGAATACCTCACAGCAATATTTCAGGAAATGTAACAGAAACATTTCAAGAAACCTTGCAGCAATCTTTTAGAACACCTCGCCGCAACCTTGCAGGAAACCTCGCAGCAATCTTTCAGGAAATGTAACAGAAACATTTCAAGAAACCTCACAGAAATCTTGCGGGAAAAATAGCAAAAACATTTCAAGCAACCACACAGCAATTTTTCAGAAAATCTCGCCGTAACCTTGCAGAAAACCTCGTAGCAACCTTTTATGAGATATTGCAGCAACATTTATATGTCCGCGCTAGAACCCGGTTAAAATATTTCTAAAAACCTCGCAGCAACCTTTCCTGAAAACCTCGCAGCAACATTTCAAGAAACCTTGCAACAATCTTTCATGAAAGGTTTCTCGTAATATTTCATGAAATTTTTCCCAAATTTTGCCGCGAACAACGCTCATACCTTTCCGTATGGTTTCCTGCAATATTTTGTAAAATATTTCTTAAATCTTGCCAAAAGCTTGCTGCAGTAATATTTAATAGTAGGCAGGATTTTCTATCCTTGTGTGATAAAGTTTTTCTTATTTGCTTAAGTATCAATCGTTGTATGTATAAATTACTAGTTGAGCGCAATAGTATTATTATCAATATTTGTGCACAAGAAGAAAAAATTCCTCAGCATCGTTTTTGAGAAAAGTAGAGAATATTGAAATAAAAGGTTTTGTTTCTAATACTTATGCGTTCTTTACTTTTTTCAATAACAATCCGATGGATTTTTTTACCCTACGCATAAATATTTATAATAATAGCATACTGATTGCGCTCAACTTCCCGTTTACAATACAACTACAGCAATAAATACTTGAGTAAATAACAGGAAACCAAATATAAGGCAAGAACAGCGAACCTGGACTGCTCTTAGAATCTTTTATAAAAACTTGCGGAATTATTGCTGAAACTGTTTATGAAAGGTTTGCTGCAATTTCATTTTGAAATTATTCATGAAACTGCTAATACTTTTTGTGAAACGCTTTTCTGGAATATTTTATAAAGATTGCCAAAAATATGGTAATAACCATTGGCGAAATGTACATAGCAATATTTTTTGTGATATCTTAGAAATCTTGTCAAAAATCTTGCAGAAATCTTACTGCAACGTTTAACAAAAGATACCTCGTAATATTTCATAAAATATTCATCAAATTTTGCTGGAAACCTCGTTGAAACCTTTCATCAAAGGTCTCTTGCGATATTTCGTAAAATGTTCCCCAAATCTTACTAGGAACCTCACTGACACCTTTCATGAAAGGTTTCTTGCAATATTTTATAAAATGTTTCTAAAATCTTGCAGGAACCTCGCTGCAATCTTTCATGAAAGGTTTCTTGCAATATTCCATGAAAAGTTCCCCAAATCTTGCTGGAAAACTCGCTGAAACCTTTCGTGAAAGGTTTCTTGCAATATTTCATGAAATGTTTTTAAAATCTTGCAGAAACCTCGCTGCAACCTTTCGTGAAAGGTTTCTTGCAATATTTTATAAAATGTTTCTAAAATCTTGCAGAAAGCTCGCTGTAATCTTTCATAGAAAGTTTGATGCAATATTCCATCAAAATGTTGTCTAAATCTTGCTGAAAATCCCACTGAAACATGTAATAGAAGTTTTCTTGCAATATTTCATGGAATGTTTTTAAAGTCTTACAGAAACCGCGCTGCAACCTTTCATGAAAAGTTTCTTGCAATATTTCATGAAGTATTTCTAAAATCTTGCAGAAAACTTGCTGCAACCTTCCATGAAAGGTTCCTTGCAATATTCCATGAAATGTTTTCTAAATTTTGCTGAAAACCTCGCAGAAAATGTCGTGAAAGTTTTCGTCCAATATTCCATGAAATGTTTCTAAAATCTTGCAGAAACCTCGCTGCAACCTTTCGTGAAAGTTTTCTTGCAATATTTCATGAAATGTTTCTAAAATCTTACAGAAACCTCGCTGCAACCTTTCATGAAAAGTTTCTTGCAATATTTCATGAAATTTTTCTAAAATATTGCAGAAACCTCGCTGCAACCTTTCATGAAAGGTTCCTTGCAATATTCCATGAAATAATTCCTAAATCGTGCTGAAAACCTCGCTGCAACCTTTCGTGAAAGTTTTCTTGCAATATTTCATGAAATATTTCTAAAATCTTACAGAAACCTCGCTGCAATCTTTCATGAAAGGTTTCTTGCGAAATTTCATGAAATATTTCTAAAATCTTGCAGAAACCTTGCTGCAACCTTTCATGAAAGGTTCCTTGCAATATTTTATAAAATGTTTTCTAAATTTTGCTGGAAACCTCTATGCAACCTTTTATAAAAGGTTTCTTGCAATATTTCATGAAATGTTTTATAAAACCTTGCAGAAACCTCGCTGCAACCTTTCATGAAAGGTTCCTTGCAATATTGCTTGAATTATTTTCTGTAACCTTGTAGCAAGTTTGCAGCAATATCACACTGAAATGTTTCATGAAACCTCTTAGCAATGTTAAGACAAGATTGCTGCAATCTTGTGACAATATTTCAGCACAATATTCCAGTGAATGTTTCACTGCAATATTTCATGCTGTGTGGGTATACACGAGAAGTCTGAGATAAGAAACGAATATGAGATACTTAAAAAAAATAAGCAAGAAGAAGTAAACTTAAAAACGTTAAATAAAGAGATTAAAGAATTTTTACGTAAAGAATGCGAACCTGACGACTATTATAACAAATATGCTCGAGAGGAAAATGAATATGACAAAAATAAATATTATAAGTATGATTTCGACGATTTAAAAAAAGAGTATTTAAGACTTACATTGTTAGTCAAGTCTTTTGACATATTATCCTATAACAAAATCCAAGAAAAAAAATTTAACATAAGCACGACGCAGGACTTGCAAGCCTTAAGGCTAGAAAAATTAAAGTTACAATTGCGACTGCAGTACTTTATCGAAAAGGAAAGAGAGCTTTACAAAAACTACGCATCCTATAACAATGATAGATATACTTCTATAGATGATAGCGTTTAGCTATCGAAAGGGGACAAACAGCATAAACAAGTTGACCAATATGAAGGACCATATCTGGTCACAGATGTTTTTAATAATGAATGTAATCTTAAAGTAAGAATAAATAATCATAAAACTAAGGAAGTTCACGCTAACCGGATAAGAAAATCCTATTTGAAATCGAAGTAAATAAAAAAAATTTGGATTAAAATAATATGTTAATCAATAAGAAAATTAATGGGAAAATAAATTAAATTATGTATTGAATAGAGTAAGATGATGGGTGTCTCTAAACTTTAAGTGTGACAGTCCCATAGATAGACGTACATATAATACCTAGATCTTAAAATAGTTATATATTTATAAAAAGGGAATAGAATTAAAAAATGCTACAAGATTTGGTTAGTAATAAACAAAATAAGCAGCCGAAAGTAAACTGTAAAACAAAAAAAAAACAAGCCGAGAACAATACGCGACTTAAATACTATAGGATGGGAAGGTAGGAGTTGAAATAATGAACAGATACAGTGGTGATGATTAGATGAATTTAGGGACATGTAAACGAAAGAATATACTAACAAACGATAACCAAAAATAGTCAAGTCTTTCAAAGATAAAAACAAAAACCGGCACATATATTTCCTTATTGCCTTGAGATTGAAAGAAAGAAACACTCTCTATACAAAAATGTATGCTAATAGCGATCTTTATAAAAATGTTTACTCTTCTTCCTAAAAAGTGGGAGAACGCAATAAAATTTTAAAATTCTATTCAGGTTAAAGTATCCATATACATACAGAAAGAAACATTAAAGAGATAAGTCAATGAGCCGCATAGTTGCGCGGTAGCAAAAAAAATTCTGTATGTATATAGATTCTTTAACCTATTCAGGTTAAAGTATCTATATACATACAGAAAGAAACATTAAAAAGATAAGTCAATGAGCCGCATAGTTGCGCGGTAGCAAAAATAATACATGAAAGAAACAGAGATACATGTAAAAAGATATATGAAGTAAAATCAAAGAAACACACATAATTAATATAAGTAAAAATGGTTATGATAAAAAAAATATATATAATGCAGAATAAATATGAATTTAAGATGATTTTTAGATTAACGACAAACGTTTAAATAAAAAAAAAGGGAAATAATAATAATAAACGATTACATTTTGCTATTGGTAAGAAAAACAGAAAAATATTAAAACAAAAGGGAACTTTCTCATGCTAAGCTTTAAAATCAATTATTATTATTATTTAACCATAATATAGATACGCACATGGATAATAATACAAAAAAAATATAATTTTTTTAAATATTCTTACTTTACACCATACAGGAAAGGAAAGGGTTAATAAATAAAATGTTCCCAGGGAAGGAACCATAATAAGAATAAAAGAGGGAAATTCAATAAAAAATAAAGTGAGGGGTAAGAACAAGAAATAATTAAAAGACTAAAATGGGCTAGAGAGGACTTGTAAGATTAACAACAAGCTGGTCAAGAGAAATAAAGATGCAGCTTGTTGCTTAATCAGCTACGATGGCAAAATTTTTTTCTTAAACAACAAATTAATTATGGATTTAAAATAATATTTGCTTATTAAGTTGCAAGAATATATAATTAAACATTGTTATTACAGCATAAAAACGATGTAAATAAAAAAAAGACAATGCGCCCTCCGAAAATGTATGTAAAGCGAAACAAAAAAAAACAAGAAGAAGGTTTCGGGACTAAGAATAATGATAAGCAAAAAAATTCGATATGTCCACGTATCAGTTGCACGGTTAAAAATAAGATTATAAATTTATGTAAAATAGGAAACTAGCTTCCAAACTGTTCATTAAAAAGAGTGATTTTATCATAAAAGTGATATAAAACTTCATCGAGAGTAATAATTTTACCTTGAGAGTGATATATCATTGTATAAAATGTAAAGTAAAATTTAAAAGGTAATAATGTATTGGAAGAAAAATTCAAATTTTTTTTTATTACAGCATGAAAGCTGGGTGCAACTCCTTATATTATCAACTACTGTAGCTTTAAAATAGAAGTAAGAAAGAAATAAAATAATAATAATAAAATTAAAATTTTTGTTTGTTATTCTTATAGAATGTGATGTTCTATAAGAAAAACTACGATTTGAGTATATATACAATTAATAAACAAATATTATTGATTCAATTTACATAATCAAACATTATTAATACTATACCATAAAAACATATAAGTTAAAACATAGGGAAAAAGAAGGAAATTAGATTTAAGAAAAATAGTAATGAATAAACACCAATATAGTTTTGTGAAATTAAATATACTGTCACATACTGTATAAAAGCATAAAAATGACGCCAGCAAAGGCAAATTGATAAAAAAAAAACTCCTTGAACTAGATTAAAAGCGTGAGTATACGAAAAATGTAACCGAGATGTATACGTTAAAGAATAATGATGCTTTTAAGAGAAGTTTAATAAGATAAAAGTTGAGAGACATTTTTACATAGATCTTTTTACCCACTCACAAGCGTCATTATTGTTTGACAATGTGGCAAATAAGAACAAAATAAAAATTTTTTAATACAAGCAATCAATGCATCCATAACTTATGTCTTTAACTCAATTGTAAAACATTTCTAACAATGTAGTGAACAAAGACTTTAAGTGTTAACATTTTACGAAGTGAATGAAAAATATGTAAACACCAGACGAATGAATAAAAAAAAGAAAGAAAATAAAGAGTAATAATCGCATGTAAACTATTGAATTCAAAAGGTCAAGATATATTATGAATCTTAGAAAAAGAAAAAAAGAAAAGAATATTAAAAAAATTATGATGCTAAAAACATATAATCAAATTATAATATCAAGTGTATAGCATAAAAATAGTAAACAAAGTAGAAATTGCATGTAAACTAGTATTTCAAAAGCAATTTGATAGAAAGTCAAGATATATTATGGACCTTAGAGTAAAAAAAAAAAAAAAAAGAAAATAAAAAAAATTATGGATACGAGAAAAACATATAATCAAATTAAAATATTGAGTGTATAGAATAAAGTAGAAATTACATGTTAACTAGTATTTTAAAAGAAATTTGATAAAAGGTCAAGATATATTATGGGCCTTAGAATAATAAACAAAAAAAAGGGTATTGAAAAATTATGATACAAGAAAAACATATAATCAAATTATAATTTTGAGTGTAAAGAATAGAAATAATAAATATACATTGTACCAAGAAGCGGCCAACTGGGCTACCACATTCCAAGTTTAGAAAAAAAAAGAACATAAGTAATAAATCAGTAAAAGAGATTTTTTGTTTCCGAACGCTCTCATTTGAATCGCGCGTTCTTTAATGGGTGGGGAGGTGTAATGAACCGAATTCATTATCAATGAATGTTACAAAAAAAATTAAAATTAAAATAATAATAATGATAACAAAGTAAAAATAATATTGATCAAATAATAAATAAACAAATGCAAGAGACAAATAGCATTACACAAGGAAATTGAGGTCAAGCAGTGGCTGAATGAAACAGTGAAAGAAAGAAGTATAGGCTGAAGGAAGAGAGTTCATAACCAATGAATTTTTCAAAGAAAATATTAAAGCTAAAATAACAATAATAATAATAAAGTAAAAATAATATAAATCAATTTATAAATAGACAAATGCAAGAGATAAATAGCACAACGCAAGCAAATTGTGGTCAAGCAGTGGCTGAATGAAACAGTGAAAGAAGAAAATATAAGCTGAAGGAACAGAGTTCATTATTAATCAATTTTTCAAAAAAAAATATAAAAGCTTGAATAATAATAATAATGAAAAAGAAAAAATAATATTAATGAACTAATAAATAAACGAATAAAGGAGACAAATAACACGATAAAAACAATTCAGGTCAGAGCGGCGGCCGAGTAAGACAGTGCAAGAAAGAAAAGTACGCTGCAGGAACCGAATTCAATACCAATTAATTTTACAAACGAAAAATAAATGAAAATAACAATAGTAATAATAAGAAAAGTAAAAATAATCGCAATAAAATAATAAATAAACAAATGCGAGAGACGAATAGTAAATAAATTCAGTTGACCACAATGAAGATCAAGGTTTGGCGGCTTAATCAATCAGCAAAGGAAGGAGAAGTACAAGCTGAATGGGATACTAAAAAAAGATACGGGCTGGCGGCAAGCTTAGAAAAAGCAATAAGCCTGACAACGATGAACGGCTTCACAGAAAACTGTGAAGTTAACATAGGGGAATATTAAAGAATTTCAGCGAATCGGTAGGGGAATAAAGTGCAGGGTAAAAATAGATAAGGCCGTCCCCGAAGAAAAATACAGAGTGCAGGAACATTAAATCCAATTTATGTAGAGCAATTATCCGAAGTTAGTGCAAAATTTGAAAGAAAAGCTTTGATGGAGTCCCAAAAACAGGTAGCCAAAATGATAACGGCAAAAATTAATTACCAATGAACTTCAAGCTGACCTATTTCTATTCAACCGAAATTATGGTTTCCAGAAAAAAAACATACAGAGAGGGCCGACTGGCAACCAATCAAAATAGCTGAAAATCATACAAATGGGCAAAAAAATATACAGCCGTTAGCTACAACGAAGCTCCTAGAATCGAGACTTATATAAAAAGCATTGAGCTTGTAGGCGAAGCCTTCTCTTCAGATCGAAAAGCAAGCGAAGCAACAGCTCTCTTCAGATCGAACCACCAGCGAAGCAGCAGCTCTCTTCCAGATCGATGGAAATGGGGCTAAACTTGACCTTTAAATGACCTCGAACCTTATGTGATACAGTTTAACAGACCTCGTATTTGGAATCAGCAATACTGTAAACCCGATATATACGATATACGATATCTTAATAAGATCAAAAAGATGACTAGAAAACAGAAATATGACTTTTAGAGATTTTGACCTTTAGATGACCCCTAAGGGTCATTAAAGATCATGAAAAAATTTTTCTAAAATCATATCTAGACGTGAAATTTCCCGCTTTCCCTGATTCCAAAATCATAAAATTAATATCTATCAAATTGAAAAATGTGACCTTGAAATGACCTTGAAAATGACCACCAAGGTCAAAACCAAAGTCACTAGTCGATTTCTCGGAATAAAATCTATATTTTAAAAAAGGCATTCTCTCAAAATCTTGCAACCCAGATAGGTTCTATTAGGCTAGAAAATGAAAGTATGACTTTTAGAGCTTTTGACCTTCAGATGACTCCTAAGGGTCATTTAAGGCAATGAAAAATTTTTTGTAAAATCATATCTGAACGTAAAATTTCCCGCTTTTTCTCATTCTGAAGTCAAAAAATCAATATCTCTTGATTTAGCATATTTGACCTTCGAATGTCCTTGAACCTGACGTGATAGGCTAATCGAACCTCTCATCTTAATCAGCGACTTCAAAAACTCGAGTGATGCTAGACCATATCCGGTGTTCCAGCGTAGATCAAATATTCACCTATGTTATTAACATAAGAATTAGCTTTCACGTAAATTTTTAGACCTCTTTTTTTAACTGATATGACCAATCCTAAAATTAAATTGAAGATAGTCTATAAGACTAAAAGAATAAAATTATTAAAAAATATTTGGCGCTAAATTCAAATTTTTTTAGAGGCTCAAAATATTCAAATTCGAATATCCTGCGAAAAAACAATAAGTATATGAAAAATATGCTTTTACAAATATTTTGATTATGTGAGAAGTTTTTTTCCTTCAATTGTTATTGGCTTTGGTGTAGATAACTGTGTCATCTGCAAATTGTAAAGTTTGAATCAAGTTGTTTAGAACTTTATTAAAATAAATTATATACATTGTGTATAATAAAGTGTTCAATAAATAGCCCTGTAAAACTTATTCATTTCCTTGCAAAGAACCTTCAATATTGTGATTGATTTTAAAGAATTACTTTCTGTTTGTTGTGACACTAAAAGACTCTGTGAAACTAGCCGACATAAAAACAGTACCGAAGCGCCGCCACGGTGTTAAGGTAAACTGCTAGTAACTTTTGGGGGAAGTTACTGACTATAGCAGACGATATTAAAACTTTTTAAGTAGGCCTGCTTTTTGGGTAAGAACGTTTGGGTAAGAACATTACCCAAAACAAGCAAACGTGATGCTTAAGATCAAGCTCGGAAACTATTTACTTTTTAACAGAGTAGTGCTGCCACAGTTTTTTCAGTGTGGATACAATATACATTTTCTTACATTGATAGGTGGATTGAGTTTGTATGATTTTTTTTTAGAGCGATTGGATTCTGACTATCGAAGGCAGCGTTCAGATCAATCATCGGACAGCATAGATTGGACTCACTTATCATAACTTGATAGATATCTGCTAATGGAAAGGTTGTACATCTTTTTAGAATTTAAAACATTGTATCATTCTTCTGGGTTTTGGTATACTTCACTGCAAGTTTTGGTATACTACTCTGCAAGTAGCTTTGATATTATGGTTGGATATTTGATCTACTCCTGGGCCTGCCATGAAATTAACTATGTCTATAGGGATGTCTAGTGCTTAAATTTCCTCATTGTTTATTTCATATGTCGGTGAAAATTGTGGTAAAAAACCGATCGAGGTGTCCACCTCCGATTTTCCTGAATTTTTGATATGTTGTTAAGAACAACACATATAATATTTGCAATAAAATCAATAAATTATTATGAAAATCATTTTTTAGCTTAAAATAAAAAAATTAAGTTTATGTGTTTTAGCGTTTTTGGAAATAAACATGTCATCAGGGGTAAACAACCCTTTGGGCGCAAAATACTTTCGAACAATTATAATTAATATTTTAAGTTATAAATATTGCTTAATTTATTTTTATTTGGGTTGATTCTTTTTATGCGCTCAATTTCCTACTGTTAAAGGGGTAAAACGTACCCCTAAAAATCACCTCCAAAATATGTTTTTCTGAATATTCCAAGTTCAGATTCAAATTCAAAATGAATCAAAATAAAAAATATTTCACTTTAAAATGACAAATTAGCTACCCTTATATTTTATTGCGGGAAAATTTTTTTAAAATTATTTTTGTGTAAAATATTTGTAATAAAATTACATAATTATTATTAATATTGAAAATCAAAGTTGACTGGTTTTAGGATTTTTTCTAATAATAGCATTATCGGGGTTTAGCAGCCCCTCGGGCAAGTATTCTTACAATTAGTACCATTGAAATGAATATTTTGAGGCGTATAATGCATATTTAATTTATATTCGTGACAGTTTTTTTAACGAAATAACCTCATTAACCTTTTAAGGACGGGACTGGTCGATATTTCGACCACTCAAGTATCATAATATTTTTTAGTGATTTCACATAATATTATCTCCAAAATCATTCAAAAATATTATGATACTCGAGTGGTCGAAATATCGACCAGTCCCGTCCTTAAGAGGTTAATAAAGTTACTTATGAACTTTTATACTTATTGTGCAATTTACATCCGAATATTTTGCTCGTATTTATAGGTTAATAAAAAGGATGGAACTGGGAAAAAATGGGTGAGTTAAATGATTGGCTGATCTAACAAATATAAAAAAAAATATAAAAATAAAAAAATGTAAAAATAAAAAATTATAATATAAAAATAGAAAAATATAAATAAAAAAATTTAATATAAAACATTAATGGTTATTATGTAATTAATTTTTATTAAAAGTAAAATATAGGTATATTTTCACAAATAGTCAAAAAAGATTCAAAGAAACTTTATACAAACGAGCTTTATTTCTTTTCACAATTAATTTTGTTCAAGGATTATAGATTAAACAATAATAAAAATCTTCAAAAAAATGCTTTAGGCATATTTCTTTCTGACACCATAAAGATTTCATAACATGAAATCTTTATGGTGTATTTTTACATCCTGGTACCTCACAATGAGCTTGTTTTACAAAATTACACTATCAGAAGTGTCTCATAAAAATTTTTCCTTAACAAAAACCAAACACATCCAGCGGCTGTATTTTTCAAGTTGTACCTTTAGGAATTTTAAAAAGTCTAATGTTTTTATCATTAGGTTTTTCACTTCAAACTGCTTCTGTGCAATGTCCACTCTGAGAATCTAGCAATAATATACTATTTTTTTCAACATTTGGAAAAAATACATCCCTTAACCATTTTCAAAAATGATCTGAAAATAAATTGTAAACAAATAAATTCCACAGGTCATTACAGTAAACTATTGCTATTTGTATTAAATTACTAATTTTGATAACGATTTATTACACGAAATGTAATTAACAAAAATAAATAATAATGAAATTCATTGATAATTCACAAGAACTTTTTTATAACTTTCAGAGTTAACGTGAAAATATGTTAAATGCTATGTTAAATGTATGAAGCGCTTGCCTTGTGATATCAATAGTAATTCTAAATACGATTGTGAGAGGTGTATAGTTGGTCGACCTATCGTGTCTCCTACTGCCCCACTCACTAGTACCAGCACCAAATCAGCAGCCTCTTGCAATGCCAGCTTGCGCAGAGCTCAAATAATACGGCATATTGTAGCTTCTACACCATCACAAGTATTTCTGCCTGCCACACCTGCCATAAATACTCCAGAAGAGTAAGCAAGTAAAAAGAAAGTCAATGTGAACTCAAATGACAACGTTTCTACAGTGGCTGGAGAAGAGCATAATATAAGTATTGATTTGATTAATGATAAATTTAGAGGTGACGCTGCATTGGTCGTCCCAATCACTAATATTAATGTGAACAAAAACTGTGGTCCAAAAGTGCCTGATAGTGGTGCTGATTATTCCTCATTACAGGCAGCTGTGTCTTCTCTGAAGAGTGCGCTATCTTGCAGACTCGAATCGATTTAAAATAATCTTACTCGACTTCCAGCTCTTGAGAGCCATATTATAAATGTTGACAAGGGCCTGTGGGATATCTTGACTAAATTCGAAAGTCAAAATGAAATTATTAAGAGTTTGTATACCAGGTAGATGTAGTTGCTAAAGGAAAATCGTAAACTTAAGGGAATCTTAGGCACCTTGAAAAAAAGTGTCCGCTCTCAATGGCAATAATGAAAAGATTTCTGAATCGTTGTCAACTAATTTTGATAACTTGCGGGCATTTTCAAATAATGAATTCCAAGGAGTAGACAGCAACTTTTCTCAAACTATAACCGGGGTGGCTAAAGTGGCGCAGACTGTTACTGATCTCACGGCTCTGGATAGGCACTCACTTAATACTTACACTGAAGGCCTGTAATTTCAAACGTAATACAAACAGTAGAAGTAAATACAAATGATATCTCACTCAACACTCACACTCAATCGCTTGTAAACTTGAACGAAATACAAACAATACAAGTACACACAGATAGTAGCTAACTTAACACTAACATTAACATTAAAGCGCATACAGATAGTAACAAAGAGGCATCCTGTCATACTGTAAAGAGGTGTGATTTTGCGGATGGCGTTTTGTTCATCTCCAGCGGACTGGACTGCTCTGTGACTAGTGTGGGGCTAGAGGATTATGCTTGCGCTGTTTTAGGAACTATACTTCCGACCTTTCAGCGTTCGAATATTATATCTGTTAATGAAATCACGAATTCTGGAATAAGGACAGGATATCTGCAGGGCGTGGGATCAATGGCAATCCGAATGGTGCATGCTCATTATTGGTGAGACTTTCTGAAGATGACCTGGCACTGAAGGTTTTATGGCTAGGCGTGCATTTACAGGTTTTCCGACAGCGAATCTGAATCCCTGCCTCCTCGGCAGATTCTCTGCTACAAAGCAAAAGCTAAAAAAGTATGCTAAAGGAAAAGGTTTTAAGTACATAGAAAGTACATAGATTTAAGAGTGAACATAACTTATATAAATTATCGGATTAATTTAAATGTGATGTACATAATGCTGTTAACGCGCCTAGTAATCTGAATTACGGTGAAGTTTAAGCTCAAATAAATAATGTTATCTCTCTTATTAATATTTTACTCAAACCTCAAAACACTAAGATGAATTTAAATCATGAATCTACCTACGGTGGTTCTCGAGTAAATTTGACCATAAAGTTTTTGCACTTCAGATTTTTCTTTCGGATATGATTCTAGACACGTTGAGGATCAAATTTTAACAAAAACCCAAATCGAAGAATGAGTACTTTTTTATTTATTCATATTCTATTTTTAAAATTTTTTATTTACAATTTATGAGCTCAGTTTCTAGAATGTCGTTTTTAAATAGAATTATAAATTATTTACACATTTTTAACAAATTTTATTGTAAATATATTCAGAAAAATCTAAAGTTATGTAACAATATGAGCGTCAGGTTAAAATTAAGATTTTTTTTGTAAAACATAATTGTAAAGACTATGAAAAATGATACTTTTTTAAATTATTTAAACGTCATTTGAAGTAATTGTAATTTGTTTGTAATTTAAAATACTGTGCGTTAATATTCTATAAGAACACTGTATGTACTTTCAGTATTTCAATAACACCAAAAGTACATTTTCCATGTTTGGATTCAAAACTTTCACGGTAAGTGTTAGACATTGTTAGAGGGTTTTTTCGGATTTGGATCGTGTGAGTTGTGGTTTAGGATACCAACCGTTGTAATGTTCACAAAACGTCGATATCCTAAACCACAACTTACACGGTCGAAATCCGAAAAAACCCTCTAACAATGCCTATATTTTCTATATTAAAGATTGTATTAAAAAAAATCAAGGCTTAGGTTTTTACTGCGAGCAGACTATGGATGCGGTCTATTTTGATTTGTTTGCAGCACAGGCTAATACAAATCATCGTGAAATGATTATCATTATGCAGATAAATCATTAAGAGCAGTCTGTGAGTATAATTCAATGTACGTTATTTTAGTAAAAACTATGTATATACATCTGCATAATTAGAATCATTTTATGATATTTTGTACTAGCCCATGTTGCAGGAAAATCAAAATGGACCGCTTCTATAGCCTATTCGCTGTAAAAACCTAGGCCTTGATATTCTTCAGTATAATCTTTCACATGGAAATTGTACTTTTGGTGTTACTGAAATACGAAAAATATGAACAGTGTTCTTATAGAATATTAATACACAGTATTTTATAATTAGAGTTACTTTCAATTCCGTGTTTAAATAATTTACAAACGTATCATTTGTCATAGTCTTTATCATTAGAATGTTTTACAAAAAAATCTTAATTTTAACGCTATGCTAACATTGTTACATAACTTTAAATTTTCCCAAATATATTAGCAATAATGTTTGCTTAATATATGTTAATAATTTATAATTCTGTTCGAAAGCGGCATTCTAGAAATCAAGCTCATAAATTATCAATAAAATAATTTTTTTTTATAAAAAACAAATATAAAATAAAAATAAAATTTGAATAAATAAAATAGTGCTCATTCATCGATTTTGGTATTTGTTGGAATATGATTTTGGTATTTGTTGGAATATACCTAGAATCATACTCAGAAGAAAAATCTGAGGTAAAAAAACTTCATGGTCAAATTTACTCCAGGACCATCGTGTACTACAAATAACGCAATACTTTTGAATGGGGCCTCTTCCCAATGACTGCGCCGGTCCTATTTAGGAAGTGGAACAGGTAAAAGGGATGAACTGCGCACGCACTTTCTAAATGTGATCTCTTTGAGAGCTCATGTTGGGCAAGTGCAAAAGTTTCCAAGTGGTGATCCTACTAGTAGTTATGGGGTTACCATGGATCGTCAAAACAAACCCCCACTCCACCACCCCAAAGGTTACTGACCAGAAGGTCAATGACCTCTGAGAAGGCTAAGTAGGGGTTGTTGAGACGGAACATTGGTGCCCCAAGAAATAAATGCACACGCACGCACACACAAATAAATAAACCATATTTTATATATATATAACATAAAATACTGATTCAAGGTCGATGACCTTAAAAATAAAGTATTATACATAACTGTCGATAGAGTAATATACGCATACATAAACACACACCCATTGTATACATACACAGGCATTCACACATTGTGTACTACAACATATAACCTTGGTCCAAAGTGCCACATAAAAATTGCTTACCAGCTAACTACTGTTGGAGACATACACAACCATTAACACATTGTATACCACAACATTTAACCTTGGCCCAAAGTGCCACATAATGATTGCTTACCAGTTGATCACCGTTGCAAACACATCCCGATCTAGACCCACATTGTAGAACAACCTATCTGTGCGGATTTTCGATGAAGACTGATAGTTAAGCCGAATATTCACCCTTAATAACCTAACTCCCCCCACCAAAAAATAAAAATATTACATACCATTCTCACACTACGAATAGCAACTTGATACTCTTTGCAAGAAAATATTAATAAGTATATTTTGAGAAGCATATTTTAAAATGAAGTTAAAATAATCATAATTAATAAAAAATCACATACCATTCTCACACTAAAATTGTTAATCTAACTCTTTTTGCAATTAATTTTATGAAAAAGACGTATTTTAGGGTGCTGACATTATGAAATTTAAAATTTCAACGTAAGAAATCTCTCTCTCTAAGACGTATGTACGGGTGCTGATTTTGTAAAACTTCAAATTTTTCTCTCTCTCTCTCTTTCTTTCTCTCTTTACCCTATTTTATTATTATAAAATAAATAAAAAATATGCGTTTATATAAGCTTTTCTCTCTCTCTCTCTCCCTCTCTCTCTTTTTCTCTCTCTCTTTCTCTCTCTCTCTCTCTCTCTCTCTCTCTTCTCTTTCTATCTTTCTAATATGTATGTCTATACATACATACATACATAATACGTGTACACAAAAATCTGTATAAAATATATACATTCGTATATTTATGTATATATATATTGCAACGATTATTCATAATCGCGCAGACAGGATATTCAAATCTCCCGCGAGGCACGATAGTAACAGGCTCAACCGCCAGGTGCCGTCAGTTTTTGCTGCTTCCGCAAGAGGAACAGCGAGCTCGAGGAGATATAAGAGCTAAGGCTCAGCGAAGAGTCGAGGCATTGGGTACTGTGCTCTCCCTCTCTCTTAGCCGAGTGCGCTCGCTGGCCTAGAGAGAGAAAGCAGTATACAGTACTGGCTTTCTTATATGGGGCTCCTACGCCTTATAAGAAAAGCCACTCTCTCTCGCTCGCTCTAATGTATCAAACCATTAGAAGCAAGTCGAGATGCAATTAATCTTTGCCGAGTGCGCTCGCTGGCTTAGATAAAATGCGACCAAGAGAACCGCCAATGCACTTCCGCACCGCCGTACCGCTGTACCGCCGTACCGCCCGTACTGTAAATATTAGATTAGTTTAACTTAACATAAGATCATATTAGTTTGTACCGCCGAGCCGCCGTACCGGCCGTTTTGTGAATAGTAACTTTATTTAATTCATTATTAATTAACATTTGATATTAAGGCTGATTTACACCGAACCGTTATATACCGCCGAGCCACCGCGCCGACCTGTGTATAAGACACTTTGTCTAAGATAAGTTCATAGTAACTTTAAGGTGTTTTTCCACCTATTACAACCGTAGTATTAAGTTAGTATTAAGGGTGCTTCCCACCCATTGCCGCCGCCGGAAAAAGGCAAGCCAGAATTACTCTATCGATGTGCATCTGCCGCGCATTAGAGAATCATAGGCCTTCAGCCGTATTCCGTGTTACCGCATTAAGGGTGTCGTCCACCCACCGTTATTATAATAGTTGATTAACATTATAATTATTATAGTTTTGCTTATTCATTAAAACCGCCCAGGCCGTTAACCGCCGTTAGTCTAATTCGACTTATTATTAAAGATAAAGTTCATTACAATTTTTTTTGATTTCATTTATTTCCGTCGCCGACAAGAGGCGCATAAGCCATCAAGTGGTTTATATTAAATTCAATCTTTATTTAATTGTATCTCGCGTACATATATTAGGTTAATTATTTTGATTTATATAAATTAGGTTAGTTTATTACTTTTCATCACTATTGTTATACGTCGTTGTATTATATGAGTTTAGAGTACAATAAAGCTCTGGTACTCCCTAGCATAAACAAACGTGTCAACCCGTTTACTATCCTTCATCTTTCCACCGTCCGTCCTAACCGACCTCCTGCCTCGAACCCTGGTCACTCACTGAAGCGTCTGGCAACAGGAGGTAAAGACGTAATATTTCCCACCCGCGGGAAATAAAAACGTTACAATATATATATATATATATATACAAATCGTATGCAGATGAATATATATTTATTTTCATTATATTACATTACCAAGGTATCGAATCAATAAATATAGAGAATTAGTGATACAAAAATGATAAAAAGTATCAGGAGCCCAAAACATAAGAAAAAGTATAACTATTCTACCTCTTGCAATTAGTTGTTTTGACATTCATTGTAAATACGTCCAAGTTGCGTATATAACTAAGAACAACCGTATATATATATATATATATATATATATATATATATATATATATATACATACATACATACATATGCAAATCATATGTAAATATAAATATTTATCAAAATCGAATATATTATATTGAAAGATATTTATTATTTAAAAATTATTATTCATAAATTATCAATCATAACGCAATAGATATCGACAATTCATGATAAAAATAAGAAAAAAGTATCAGGCTATTATAAAAACTATTCTACCTCTTGCGATTAGTTGTTTTTGACATTCAATGTAAATACGCCCAAGTTGCGTATATAACTGAGAACAACTGTATATATATACATATACATATGCAGATCATATGTAAATATAAACATTTATCAAAATCGAATATATTATATTAAAAGATATTTATTATTTAAAAATTATTATTCATAAATTATCAAACATTGCGCAATGAATATCGATAATTTATGATAAAAAATAATGAAAAGTATCAGGCTATTATAAAAAAGAAAGAGGTATACCATTCGTTATTTTGACAGTAGATGTATATGTAATAAAATAATTCACAATTTATATATTAAGGATATTACCTAATATTGATATTTATTAATAGTTTAAGTACGTATGCAAATTAGGTGCATATGCAAATTAAGTGTATACAAAAAGTATGTAAAGTACAAAGATTTAAGAAATATAATAGCCATTACTACGACAATATGGAATGGGTGTTCTTAAGAGATGCACTCAAGTCATTCGTTGTAATAAGATCACCCAAAGTTTGATAACACGACACGAGAGACGAATGAAATTGCATAACACACGCCTTAATGAAAAAAGTCCTACCTTCTTATAAGCGAAATAATGGCAGCCCAAGTTTTAATTATGTACATGCTAACTAAATATATTAAATGAAATTTTTAATAAATTGTTAATAATTATTAAAGATTATTAAGAATATTGAATTTCGTACTCACAACTCAGTGGTTCCCACAAAACTGATGTATTTCTTGCTACGTTGGAGGTTTAAATATCAAATTATTTTTACAGGTCTCGACAAGTTAAATATTATATTTTTACGCGTATGCTCACCCTAAAATTTATAATTTATTTTTGGTATAAATAGACAACGATTGACGGTTCTAATATCATTTTGAGTTTAAACATTGAAACAAGAATAACAAAAAAGAGAATGAATAAAAAAGACTTATATAATATCTTAACGGCAGGCCGGAGTAGAACCTGATACCGACCGAGTAACAATTGAGTTGTTTGTTATTTACTCAAGTATTAAACGGTGTATCTTCAAAATAAAGGTTGATCGCAATAGATATTATTATTATGAATATCTATGCACAAGAAAAAAAAATCTACCGATTTGTTTTTGAGAAAAGTAAGGAACGCCGAAGTAAAAGATTATGTTTATAATATTTTCGCGTTCCTTACTTTTCTCAAAAACAAAGCGATAGATTTTTTTCTTGTGCATAAATATTTGTAATAATAATATTGATTGCGCTTAACCTTCAATTTGCAGATACACCGATTAATACTTGAGTAAATAACAAAAATGCCAATTAGACAAGGACAGCGAATCCGGCCTGCTCTTAATAGCTATTTTAAATGTGGCTCTCCTTCGTGAACCACAAATAAAACTATTTTGTAATTATGCATGGCGCAAAAATGTGAAAACTTGCTCTACAAATGAGCTGTTAAAAAAGATTAAATTCATCATAGGAATTTGCGGGCTACGTACTTTAGCCTATATGTTTAAGCGAAATATTTTTACCGATAATCAGATACTTGATATAGTTGGTCATTGTATTAAGAGCAGAGAAATGCAAGATGCACCTCAAGTTAGACATCTCATGTTACATCATCGTGTCACTACAGGTAAGTTATGCATATTTTCTATCATGAATCCAATAACATATCTAGAAATGTATTTTAAAATCACGAAATCGTAGCCAATAATCGTTCAATAATCTATATCTTTTTTATTTATCACCGGAGAATTTCGCGGCATAAGACTTTTATGTTGTAAATAAAACAATATATCCAAAAATATGTTTTACTAAAAAATATTGATTTCCAATATCGGACCAATACTCGATAACTTACTTATTTATGGTCAAAAAATTTTGCAAGCTAATACTTTTATGTTGTAAATACAATGATAAATCCAAATATATATTTTACAAAAAAATATCGATTTCCAATATCGGATCGATAATCTATAGATTTTTTATTTATGGTCGGAGAATTTCGTGGGATAAGACTTTTTTGTTGTAAATAAAATAATAAATCCAAAAATATATTTTACAAAAAAATATTGATTTCCAATATCGGACCAATACTCGATAACTTACTTATTTACGGTCAAAAAATTTTGCAAGCTGATACTTTTATGTTGTAAATGCAATGATAAATCCAAAAATATATTTTACAACAAAATATCGATTTCCAATATCGGATCAATAATCTATAGATTTTTTATTTATGGTCGGAGAATTTTGCGGGATAAGACTTTTTTGTTGAAAATAAAATAATAAATCCAAAAATATGTTTTACAAAAAAATTGATTGCCAATATCGGGCCAATACTCGATAACTTACTTATTTACGGTCAAAAAATTTTGCAAGCTAAAACTTTTATGTTGTAAATACAATGATAAACCCAAAAATATGTTTCACAAAAAAATACCGATTCCCAATATCGGATCAATAATCTATAGATTTTTTATTTATGGTCGGAGAATTTCGCGGGATAAGACTTTTTTGTTGTAAATAAAATAATAAATCCAAAAATATATTTTACAATAAAATATTGATTTCCAATATCGGACCAATACTCGATAACTTACTTATTTACGGTCGAAAAATTTTGCAAGCTAATACTTTTATGTTGTAAAAACAATGATAAATCCAAGAATATGTTTTACAAAAAAATATTGATTTCCAATATTGGATCAATAATCTATAGATTTTTTATTTATGGTCGAAGAATTTCGCGGGATGAGACTTTTTTGTTTAAAATAGTGTAACTTTGATAGATATGATATTAAAAATTTTCAGACCTGGAAAACATGATGGAGGACAGTGGTAGGGATGAATTACTGATGAATCTTATGTCAGCAGAAGAACAGCTGCTTAGTTTGAGAGATCCTGCACTACTGCCGCCCACCAAAGAAGTACGAGAAGTTATAAATTCGTTAGATGATCACGTGATTTATGATCATAGTACTCCAAACACGATGTTGGAGGGGGTAATTGCTGATACTAAAGCGCCACCACGACCTAATGAACCGTTGCCTAGTTGCTCTCACTGGAATGACCAGGATCTACAAACGTCGAATAAAATAGTTTCACCTGAAACTACAATATCTGCAATATCGACACCAGGTACAGAAAATCTCGACTATTGAGATGTATGTAATTTTATAATTGTATTAATTCTTGTATATCACTGCTCGGTATTGTAGACGAATGTCTTCAACAGGGAGATGGTACTGCTGCTCAGAAACACATTACCATTCATGAAGGAACTTCACGATATTACAAACAGTTTAAGCTTTAAGGGCGACAATTAAGAGTGTCGATATTACCTCCGCCAGCTAATGCAAATGTATATGGCTGGTTGGAGGTTGCTATAAACGATTTATATCGTCGCGTGTGTGAATATGCACAACCATCAGATTATATTAGCATGACTATAAGCTCTGAACGTTTTGTGCACGGGTCTCTGTGGATTTCTTTTAGACTGCTTCGTGATTTTTCACTTGTAGATTTACTAGAACTGATAGCAGTATAGCGCAGAGTAATGATGGTTTCGAAATTGACGATGTTTTGAATGTTAAAGTCAGTACTGTGATTAAACCAGAGGGCCGGGGTCGTGTGTCTCTCACTAGCAAATCAGTTTTTAAGAAATCCATTCTAAATATTGAAAATAGCGACAGTCTTTGTCTTCCACGCTCGCTAGTCGCTGCTCACGTATACGCCATACGTGGTCAAACGCGTATGGGAATTTTCCATGACAGATGGAATAAAATAAGACATCATACAGCACAATATCAGAAAGTGCAAGCATTGAAACTTGTAAGAGCTGCGAGAGTTACGATACCCGAGACGGGCTTTGGTATAGAGGAGATTAAATTATTTCAAGAATATTATGCACTCTTTGGAGTCGCAATCGTTGTTTATTCATTTCAAAATTTTGCTCGTGGATATAGACCGCTTTACGATGGCACACGTTTCGTACATGACGTTAGTAATGTTGTTAGACATACTTTAAATATCATGTATTATGAAAATTCCAGACATTACCAGCCAATTTTAAATTTACTCGCAGCGGCTGGGAGTTGAGGCTACTGTATACCTTGCAATAAAAGATTTAGTCATACGAAAAATCATAAATGTGAACAAAAATGCTATAAATGTTTACAGAAGCCTCCTTGTGATATAAATCAGGGAAAAATAAAATGCTTTCAATGTAGCAGAGATTTTTACGTTACCGTTTCTTTTGGAAATCATAAAAATTCAAAATCTTCCGATAGTTCTCGGTCGGTATGCGAAAGTATAAAAATTTGTCGTGTATGTAGCAAAACAGTGCGCATCAACGATAAAGAACCACATAATTGTAATACGATATTTTGTAAAATATGTAATGGTAAAAGACCAATAGAACATATTTGTTACATGCAACCTATTGTCGATAAAAAAGGATTCATGATGTATAAAAAAACAATTCTTTATTTATTTTATGATTTTGAGACTCAGCAATCAGAGAGCATTTTAGGCTGTGATGCTGAAAAAGTAAGGCTGCATGTACCAAATTCATGTGTTGTCCAGCAAGTGTGTAGTTACTGTTTGAACGATGAAAACGTATCAAATTCTTGCGAAGTATGTGGGATGCGCGAGTATGTGTTTGAAATTGACCCCGTGAAACAGCTAGTCGATTTGGCCTTGGCACCAAGAAAAAATTTCAAACAAATCGTTTGTATAGCACACAATGCGCAGGGTTTTGATGCACAATTTATTCTTAAACATTAAATAGAACGTGAAGATCTCAGAAATAAGCCAAATGTAATTTTAAACGGGTCAAAAATAATCATAATGGAAATTTTATCGGTTAAATTCATAGATAGTTTGAATTATCTACATATGGGTTTAGCTGCACTACCAAAAGCTTACAGTCTTGTTAATATCGAGAAAGGTACGTTCCCTTATCTTTTTAATACACCGGAAAATCAGAATTACGTGGGAGAAATGCCACCGATATGCACTTTTTCGCCAGATTCGATGAAGATCAAAGAGCAACGCGAATTTATGCAGTGGTATAACAAAAAAAAGCTGAAAACTATATATTTAATTTTAGAAATGAAATTATAAAATACTGTAAGCAAGATGTAAAAATTTTACGTTTAGCATGTCTGGCTTTTCGCAAGACCTTCATCGAATGTGGTAATACAGATCCATTTGTAGAGTGCGCCACCATCGCATCTTCTTGTATGCGCGTGTATAGAAAAAAATTTTTACAAAAAGATACAATAGGTTTAATACCTCAAGATGGTTATAAACAAGCAAATAAACAGTCTATGAAGGCGATGCGATGGTTGTGCTGGATAGAAAATGAGCTGAATCGACAAATTCAGTATACCGTTCGTGCAGGAAAAAAGAGGCTTCCCGAAGGCCCTCTAGTGGACGGATATTGCGTACTTAGAAATGGAAAGAAAATCGTTTTACAATTTCACGGGTGTTATTGGCATGGTTGTGTCTGGTGTTACACAATAAACCGGGACTCGAGGCTCGTAAACGGTGAAAATATGGACGAACGTTTCGAGAGAACCGCGCGGATATCGGAAAAAATGCGAGCTCATGGTTATGAACTTATCGAAAAGTGGGAGTGTGATTTCGATCGAGAGTACTCGGAAAACGAGAATATGAGGTCGTACATGGAAGATAAGATACGGAAATGGCACGCGCCGTTAAATCCTCAAGAAGCATTTTTTGGCGGGCGGACGGGCAATACAGTCAAAATTTACGATGCAAAAGAGGGTGAGAAAATAAAATACGTGGACGTGTGTTCATTATATCCATATATCTGTAAGTACGGTCGATATCCCATTGGTTACCCAACTCTCTACGTGGACGAGGATAAGTGTCGCTCTCTGGTGGGTCAAAAGAATGACATAAGTCACGTTGAAGGTCTCATTAAATGTGAAGTATTGCCGCCGCAAAATTTAAATCATGCTGTACTTCCCGTTAAAATGCATAATAAGCTTTTGTTTCCACTATGTCGAATATGTGCTGAATTAATGTATACCGCAGATTGTGACCATGAAAATCCTGATGATCGTGTTTTTATCGGTACGTGGGTTGCTGGCAAGTTGAGAAAAGCTGTTCAGATAGGCTATATCGTCCGAAAAATATTTGAAATATGGTCTTATAAAATTACTCAGTACAACAAAGCCACAGGTCCGGGTGGTCTATTTCCAACTTATATCGATAAATTTTTCGCTGAGAAAACGTACGCGTCGGGTTACCCTTCGGAATGTGCTGACGGTAACGAAAATGCGATTGCTCGATATATTGAGTAATTTGTGCAACAAGAGGGCATAAAATTAGATAAAAATCGAATAAAATATAACGCTGGTCTGACGTCTGTAGCAAAACTCTGTTTAAACTCATTGTGGGGTAAATTTGGTCAACAAGAAAATATGCCAAAGACCGAAGTGGTGGATGATCCACAGAGGTTGTTTGAATTACTCTGTAGTGCTGAGAGCGAGGTTGACTAAATTTTACCGATCGACGATATGACAATTTACGTATGCTGGCAAAACACAGAAGCGGCTGTCAAGCCATCGGCATTATGTAACGTTGTCGTAGCCGCTTATACCACAGCCTTGGCGCGTTTAAAACTCTACGAAGAATTGCGACCGTTGGGTGAACGTGTATTGTATTACGATACTGACTCTATTGTGTATGTAAGTCGCGTGGGTGAGTACGATGCGAAAACAGGGCCGTTCTTGGGTGACTTGACCGACGAATTGGCCTGTTATGGCAGAGATAAGTAGAGATTGCCAATGCCGTGTTAATAAAACGTGCCGGATTCGATCATGACGATCCTTGCGGCGATTCTGGAACTATACGCGCAAAGCCCCTCCACGTTTATACGCGCGTAGAGAAGCAAGCGAGAGGGGAGGAGACAAACACAAGAAACACGCGTCTCCCAGTGGCGTAGGTAAACTTACGGCAAACTCGCTTTAGCTCGTTTTCGCCGCGGCACGTTATAGCTATATTTAAATGTGATTAACCGTCCCGAAAATTCGTTGAATAATCACATATTTTTATTTGAAACATAAATATATTTTTTAATAATAAAAATTGTTAAGGTATAATCAAATTAATAATAATAAATAAAATCTTTTGGGGGGCGATGAACATATGTAACTTTTTACCCTATTTAACTAATGTATGCGTTGGCTGTGGTCAGTAAGTGCTAACGCACCTCACTGTGATCCTAATTTTGCCAAGTTCGAACCCGATGTTCCGCCTTTTTTTTTTTGTTTTATTTTTAAATATTATATATTTTTATAATCCATTTTTATAGTGGAAAAAAGTAAAATTAAAAATTTATTTAACACCTTAAATTCTATTTTATTTCAAAAATATAAAAAAATATATTTACAGATAGGGATAGAAAAAAAATTTTAATGTCAATACTACATCGATATATAACTTATATCAATATGAAATAAAAACCTAGCTAGTTCTGTAATTTTTTCCCGCTAAATAAAAGATGTTAAAGATTGAAAAAAAATTATTATAAATTAAGTTGTTTTTTCATTCTCACTCAATTGCGAATAATAAAACCTTTTTTGTTTCTTAAAAAAAAACCTTTTCTAAATTTATATAAATGTGTGACATTTTTAACTAATTTCATAAAAATAGAAAATAAATATAAATAATACTAATTTTATTTTAGATAAGTGAAATGATAAATTTACCTGAAAAAATAAATAATTTTAAAAATTTAAACTTTATTAAAGCGCATTTTAAATAAAAATTGTATTGAATATCATTAATATTTTTAAAAATTGGACTTTTTCTTTTCTTTTTATTAAATATCATATCTTTATAATATCATTAACTTTTATTTCCAAAATAAAAAAATTGATAATTTTCTTTAACGAACGTAATAATTTTCAGTTTTTACTAAACAAAATTTTGACTAAACTTTGAATGGTTGAATTATTTTTGTCCGTTAAAAAAGTGACATTTTCTAAAGTTATATAGGGAATGATAACATTCTTTTTAATTAATTTTTAAAAAATAACATTTTATTTTAACAGTTACAAAATTTAAAAGGCGAAAATTCTCAATTTTTCAAAAATTACATAAACAGTTTTAAAATTTAAGTTACACAGAGATTAATTATTTAAGAAAATTGAAAATTCTTTCAGAAAAATAACTATTTTGCATTTTATCTGACTGCTCGTTCTGTTAATTATTATTTTGTAATGAAATTACTTTAAAAAATTTAAGATGTCATGCAAATTAGTATTTTAATAATAAAGAGCTGAACGGTTCTTCAAGCTGAAATTATATGAATTTTAAATAAACACACAATACTGATTTTATTAATTAATAGTTTATTGAGACCCAAAGTGATCATACTTTAGATGAGATTATCTTAAAGAAATGATCGGTGAGGCTATTTGAAAATTTACAGTAATAATATATGAAATAAAAACCCATTTAAAGTTTCAAAAGAGTATCCGCCTTTTTTAATAAACAACAAATTATAGCTGATGGAGGAGCTATCTGACTATTAACAAAATGTATATAATTTTTTAATCTTTGAAACTTTATGAGAAAAATATTGAGGATGACAGATAAAGGGAAACATCTCTTCCAATTATAAAATATTAAAGAATTATGAAATGTATCTTTCGAATTGGTTATTATATTTGTTTAAATGGTTTATTATGGTTACATAAATTAAATATTTTTATTATATTTTTTTTGATTTAACAAAAATTTAACTTAAAACGAATAAAAGAATAATAATAGAATAATAAAAGAATAGTTATTATTATTTTCAAAACAAAAAAATTGATTTAACAAACATAATAATTTAAGTTCTCACAAGACATATTAAATGAAATTTTCACTATATTTTAAATCTAAACTTATATAAGAGCATAATAACATTATTTTTAATTCATTTAATAAAAATTCAACATAAAATGTTGATAAACATCAATTTATTTTAGACACATAAAAAAATGAAGAAATGCTTTTATTAAAAGTATATCTTTTTAATATCAGTAATATAGTGGTATAGTGGCAAATATCTTGATATCAGGTTTTTAATGTTTTTTCATTGAATTAATTTAATATAAATTTATAATGTCGATAATTTGATTTAGGAAAGATGAAACTCTACAAAACCTTGCAAATTTCACGAAAGCGTTTCTATTTTATTTTTAAAAATTTTACATAGAATTCTAACATTTCCAAAAATAAAAAAAAAATACATTTCAACGTTTTTTTTGTATTTATTAAAATCATTCTAAACTTTGAACCATGATATGAAAAGCATTTAAAAATTTTTTTAGTTTGACAATTAATTAGGAAAAAATTTTATCTATGTTGTTAATTTTTAAAAATAGCAGTTTAATTATTAAATATATATTTTTTTATGTTTTGACGTTTATTATATCTTTTTAAAGTATATTTTCTACTGTTATTTGGGATAAATGTAATAAAATGTGTTAATACTTTATTATATCATAAAAAATGTATTTAAATACAATATTCCAAAAAACAGTGAAGAAATTTATTATTTAAATAAAAAAAAATTAATCATAAAAACGATGTGCAGCATGCAACGTGTTTGTCCTTAAAATGCTCATTTTATTAATTTTGTTATTTAATAATGAAAACTGTTTAGATAATTAAAAAAAATTAAGTTTGGGGCGAGAAAGCGATAAAAATATGTTATTTGGTTTAAATAAAAAACGTACAATAGCTGTGTTGGCTAAGTTTTAGGGTACGTTGCAACAATTAAAATTTTTTTTTAGTTGAAATCTTATGCTTTGCCTTTTATTATTAAAAAAAAATTAATAATATGCTTACAAATAAAATTTGTTACAATACAATAACAAAAAATATTGACCTACAATACAGCCGTTTAAAATAAAATAACCGTTAACTGCAAGCATTTTCTAAGCATGTGCTAATTAACGCTTTTTTAAACATAAAATTTGTAATTCAGACTTACTGTTCTTTGCATCGCTAGTATAAAAAAATTAAAGCTTTTTTCAAATCCTCAAATGCAGTTAAATGCAGAATTTGCATACAAAAAAAATTTGAAATAAAAAAATTCTTTTAATAAGAAAAACGTTTTTTTTTTAAATCTAGATTATTTTCTTAATTTGAATGTAATGAAAATTTCTATTTGATATATATTTAATTTTCTCTTTTTAAATTCTTCTTTATTTTATAGATCCATTTCATATAAGTAATTTGTAGATTTAATTATTCTGACAGATTTTCTTTTATAATTGTAGCCAAAGCTCATTTGTTTTGATTTTTATGAAGTAATAATAACATTATTGTATTTTATATATTTTAAAGATAATACATTTATAAATATAATATAGTTATATAACGTTTATAAATATTATATAGTTATATAACGTTTATAAATATAATTTATAAATAGATCAAATAAATTTATGCATAACATTTTAAAAGAATTGATAAAATATTAATTAAACTCTAAACATAAATAAATTAATAATGTACTTAAAAAAGAGTATATAATTTGAAAATTGAACCTTATGAGAAACATGTTTCATAATAGAAAATGTTAAATAGAAAGTATTAAAACATAATAATGAAATAAAAATGTTTAAGACATTAATAATAAATCTAAAGTATCATAAAATAAATAAATGTTTTTGAATAAAGTTCAAAATTTTGAATAAACATTATATAAAGTTTAAATTAAGTTCACAAAAATCTTACAAAAAGAATTACAAAATTTAATTTGAATGAAAATTTTTCAAATGAACAAGGAGAAGAAAGGTCCCTATCTTCGGAAAACGAATTTAGTTGAAACTACAGAATCTGATTTTTTTATGAAAAAAATGAAATGAAAAAAGGTTTCGGATATAAAAATACCGATATTTCATCAAAAATATAGTGAAAAAAAACGCTTATCGGAACTTGAATAGCCAAACAGCTAAAATTCTTACTAGAAAATGTGTGATAGATCAAAGAAAGTACTTAAATATATTAATTTAAGCTGTATTGTATCAAAAAAGCTTATGTAGTTCAAAAGTTACGAACAATCAAAATATACAAGTGAAATAGAGTAAAAAATTTATCATATATTATATGCTCAAACTATTAACAAATATGTAATAATTTTCAATCAAGCATAACTTTTTAAGCACATTTAGCTTTTTTGAGCTAATAAGACTTAAATTAAAGTATTTAATTTGTACTTTTTTAATATTTAATACATTTTTCTGTAAGATTTTTAGTTGTCCGATCGTTCAAGTTCTTACGACAACTTCTTTTTATTATATTATTGAAAAATGTGTATAACTTTGTCACTGAAATCTATTTAAGCAAAAGAAAAAAAACGGGTTAATTTTTTTCATCACCAAATCATGTCTTGTAGTTTTAACCGGGTTTATTTCTCGAAGGTGGAGATGATCTCTCCTTATAAGTAGGCTTTGATCATTAGTTATTTAAGTATGAAAAAAATATTTATACTCAAGATATAATTGCCTAATTAATTATTACAAGTACTTTAAATGAACTTTGAGTTTAAAATTTCAAAAGTTTTTTTTTGGTATTATATTTGTTAGGAAAAATTTGTAGTATTGGAAAAATTTCCAATTTAGTAAATGTTTAGGTGCAATATCAATATAATTAACATTTTATTTTAAAAAATACAACAAAATAACGTTTACCACATACTTTGAAAACTGTTTTAATAATAAAATGATCAATAAATAATTTTTGTTACATATCATCGGCTTGGATTAAAATTCGGCTTACTTCAAAAAAGTTTTCGGGTAAATTTTAAAATGAAAATTCCAATAAAAAAATTTATAAAGAATATAAATTTTTTGAATAATGAAATGTATAATTCTATGTAATGAGACAATTTAAATAATGAAGTACATATATTTGATGTAAATTTAACGAAAATTTATTTTGTTTCAAAGCATACAAAAATTTTACGTTGATTTTACGTACTTATGTGATACGATTTCCTATGAAAATAATTTTCACAAATTACACAAAACAGTGCAATACTAACAAATATATTATTTTCAAATTTTATTGAGTCATATTTGAAAAGTAACTAAACAAATCCATCTTTACAAAATTAAACGAATACATTTTCTTTTTCAGTTAACTTTATAATATAAGAAGTTTTGAAAAGATGTAATGCATTCTTTTTATTGAATACTTTAAAATACCTGCTATTTTCTTACGATATTTCTTTCTAAATATACGATAATTTTTTTGCATCAGGTTATTTTTTAGACTTTCATTTAGTCCGATAACACATAGCAAATTTATAAGCAGTATTGTAATGAAATTTTTTTTAATTATAAAAATTAAACCATTTTTTTAATAAATGTTTTTTTTAACACCAATGGTATTTAGCGTCATTTTTATTTAATGCGCTTTGATGAAGTTGACAACACTTTTTAAAAAATATGTTTTATCAAAGCATATTCCTTAATTCTTTTATTTATTCTTTTATTATTCTTTTATTATTCTTTTATTATTCTTTTATTCGTTTTAAGTTAAATTTTTGTTAAATCAAAAAAAAATATAATAAAAATATTTAATTTATATAACCATAATAAACCATTTAAACAAATATAATAACCAATTCGAAAGATACATTTCATAATTCTTTAATATTTTATAATTGGAAGAGATGTTTCCCTTTATCTGTCATCCTCAATATTTTTCTCATAAAGTTTCAAAGATTAAAAAATTATATACATTTTGTTAATAGTCAGATAGCTCCTCCATCAGCTATAATTTGTTGTTTATTAAAAAGGCGGATACTCTTTTGAAACTTTAAATGGGTTTTTATTTCATATATTATTACTGTAAATTTTCAAATAACCTCACCGATCATTTCTTTAAGATAATCTCATCTAAAGTATGATCACTTTGGGTCTCAATAAACTATTAATTAATAAAATCAGTATTGTGTGTTTATTTAAAATTCATATAATTTCAGCTTGAAGAACCGTTCAGCTCTTTATTATTAAAATACTAATTTGCATGACATCTTAAATTTTTTAAAGTAATTTCATTACAAAATAATAATTAACAGAACAAGCAGTCAGATAAAATGCAAAATAGTTATTTTTCTGAAAGAATTTTCAATTTTCTTAAATAATTAATCTCTGTGTAACTTAAATTTTAAAACTGTTTATGTCATTTTTGAAAAATTGAGAATTTTCGCCTTTTAAATTTTGTAACTGTTAAAATAAAATGTTATTTTTTAAAAATTAATTAAAAAGAATGTTATCATTCCCCTATATAACTTTAGAAAATGTCACTTTTTTAACGGACAAAAATAATTCAACCATTCAAAGTTTAGTCAAAATTTTGTTTAGTAAAAACTGAAAATTATTACGTTCGTTAAAGAAAATTATCAATTTTTTTATTTTGGAAATAAAAGTTAATGATATTATAAAGATATGATATTTAATAAAAAGAAAAGAAAAAGTCCAATTTTTAAAAATATTAATGATATTCAATACAATTTTTATTTAAAATGCGCTTTAATAAAGTTTAAATTTTTAAAATTATTTATTTTTTCAGGTAAATTTATCATTTCACTTATCTAAAATAAAATTAGTATTATTTATATTTATTTTCTATTTTTATGAAATTAGTTAAAAATGTCACACATTTATATAAATTTAGAAAAGATTTTTTTTTAAGAAACAAAAAAGGTTTTATTATTCGCAATTGAGTGAGAATGAAAAAACAACTTAATTTATAATAATTTTTTTTCAATCTTTAACATCTTTTATTTAGCGGGAAAAAATTACAGAACTAGCTAGGTTTTTATTTCATATTGATATAAGTTATATATCGATGTAGTATTGACATTAAAACTTTTTTTCTATCCCTATCTGTAAATATATTTTTTTATTTTTTTGAAATAAAATAGAATTTAAGGTGTTAAATAAATTTTTAATTTTACTTTTTTCCACTATAAAAATGGATTATAAAAATATATAATATTTAAAAATAAAACAAAAAAAAAAAAGGCGGAACATCGGGTTCGAACTTGGCAAAATTAGGATCACAGTGAGGTGCGTTAGCACTTAGTGACCACAGCCAACGCATACATTAGTTGAATAGGGTAAAAAGTTACATATGTTCATCGCCCCCCAAAAGATTTTATTTATTATTATTAATTTGATTATACCTTAACAATTTTTATTATTAAAAAATATATTTATGTTTCAAATAAAAATATGTGATTAATCAACGAATTTTCGGGACGGTTAATCACATTTAAATATAGCTATAACGTGCCGCGGCGAAAACGAGCTAAAGCGAGTTTGCCGTAAGTTTACCTACGCCACTGGGAGACGCGTGTTTCTTGTGTTTGTCTCCTCCCCTCTCGCTTGCTTCTCTACGCGCGTATAAACGTGGAGGGGCTTTGCGCGTATAGTTCGGGCATTTGTCCATGTGGCGGCAGTAGTTTACATTGAATTTTAACGGGCACGCTCTTGCCTATGCTCATTGGCAATCTCTACTAATCTCTGGTTATGGTCTTGGCATAAGCATCACATCATTCGTCTCTGGTGGACCTAAATTTTACAGATATAAATATTTGACAACAGATGGCGTTGAAGGATGTGATTGCAAAATCAAGGGTATAAGACTTAATTCGTCGGTGAGTCAGAAAATAAACTTTGATTTCATACGAAATCTTATTACTGGTGAAATACCGCCACTTTTTGCAAACTATGACGCTATTAGACGCACACGGTTTTACGATGTTATAACACAACCTGAATGTAAAATATGCGAGCCCGTGTACTCAAAGAGACGATTTGTAAATAACGAGATTAGCTATCCATATGGTTATAAATCTAATTAAATAATAAATAAATGTTGATATATTATTACCGAAGTAAAAATATTAAGTACATTTATATATATAGGTTATAGAATTAAGACAAAAACAATTTTGTAATAAATTTCATAATTTATTGAAATTAAAATTAATATAACAGAATAATAAATTTATTTTCTGTTAATTAAGTAGTCGTCAATTTTTTTCATAATTATAGGTTACAGAATAATCTTTTTTCTTTCCACTCTCATTTTAAATTTTTCTCTCTCACGAGCCGCTTGCTCCCACTCTCCACGTCGTGCTGTGCGACTCGCATAATCCAACACGCATATCACGTGAATATCCGGTTTACCTTCCTTGAAATGTACCTTTTTTGTTTGATTTATTATTATTATTTTTTCTACAAGATACGGATAATCACCACACTTCCTCACGACAAGTCTCTATAAAATTTTATCAAAATTTAAGAATTTGAGTCTTCAATGAATTTTTTGTTAAAATTTGATTACCTTTGCTTAAATTTGTTGACTATAACTTATTTATTTTCACGATACCAAAACTTGTACAACACTAACCTATAAATGCTGCTGCTTTTACTTTTATACTGGAAATGTGGGGGTGACGAGCAGAGTGTTGTGGTGGTGGTGGTGGGAGGTACAAGTAGTGATGGTGACGAGCGCTTTTGAGTAAATAACAGGTTAATACTTGTTAAGCTTTTCCAGCCATATAGCTAAAGAGCGGAATAATGCTGGCGTCAGCCAGCTATATGACTAATCAGCTAAACGATTGGCTAGCGCCAGCACGATACTGCTCGCACACACGCGCGCCACCGCCCCCACTCTTGCTCATTACTACTAATGATCGTATATGTAGAGTGGTTCCAGGATGTGATGAGGTTAGTAGTAGAAGTTTAGCAGCGGCGGTAACATGGACGTTTGCAGGTGGATGCATCCGTGGACTTTGATGATTTGTGGACCCAGCTCGTGTGGTAAAACAGTATTTGTGAAGAATTTTTTGCATCACATTGATCGCATGAGTGATACAAAATTCGAGCGTATACTCTTGTATTATATTGATTGGCAGGCAGTTTACAAGGAGTTGGGTGAGAGAATCGAATTTCACGAGAGTTTACCAAAGAGCGAAGATTATGCCAATGATTCACGAGCAAAACTCTTGATTCTCGACGATCTGATGAGAGAATCGTCCAGCAGAGCTGTAGTCAATCTCTTTACCAAAGGCAGTCATCACAATAACTTGAGCGTCATCTTTATTTCGCAAAATCTCTTTCATCAAGGTCAGCGAGGAATCTCTCTAAACTCTAATTACATCGTGGTATTTAAAAATCCGCGCAATCGAGCGCAAATAAATTATCTGGCGCGTCAAGTTTGCCCCGCGTAGTCTCGTTTTTTGCAAGAGGCATATCTCGATGCCACAGCAGAGCCACATGGCTATTTGTTCATAGATCTGAAGCAGGGTACACCTGAAAATGTGAGATTTCGTACTTGTATATTTCCGTTCGACAAATATCAGTACGTTTATGTGCCTCGTTGCACACCTATAAAAGCTGGTGCTCGCTTGAATAATGTACCAGTCGTGCGATTGTGATGAAGCCGGTAAAACGTAGTCGTAGCAGCAGACCAATTCCAGAAAAGTACTGGACTCAGCTACATTTCTTGTGTAAAAGCGAACTCTATAAAGTTAAGGCTATAGTACGCGAAGCAAATTCTAAACTTAGAACGTACATCTTCAAGTGTGCTTTGAACATTTTACGTGGAAATATTCCACTCAGCAAGTATTATAAGAGACAATTGCGAAAATTCGCACCTCTGTTACGGAAACTCGCTAAAATGGGTAGTTTGGAGGTAAAAAGGAAATTGATGGTCAAATCAGCATATTTACGGTGGCTAATTGTGAAACCTGTTTTATCGACATGGAGTACGCAAGAAAAATGATTTTAGTACCGCAAGAGTGCTTGGAGCAACAGCATCAGCAGCAACAGCATGACGTAGCAACCACCAATCATACAACACCAGCATCCAGTGTCCAGACACCTGGTACAGCCACGACACGCCTCAAAGAAGAAATGAGTAAAATTTTACATTCTGCGGGTGATGAGCGCCAAAAATTTTTGCAATATCAGCAAATCTTGCAGCTTTACTTGCATCTAAGAGAGGAGGAGAAGGATGAGAGTGGAGGTATAATACGTCCACATGAGACAACATTATTAGAAACGGGAACGACAATGGATAGAGGCAATAATGACGAAATCGACGACAAACAGATTGACGAGGCGGTACCGCAGAAATTTTGAAGCAATGCTAGACATCTCATTAGATACTTGCGACAAGCTGGTAATATTGAATGGGATAGTCGTGGTATAATCAAACTAGATGGCGCTTTTGTCGAGGGTACTAATCTTGTCGATTTGGTGAACGAGGCTATGAGAAGGAGAAAAAGACCGCCACCACGCGGATACAAACAGTTTGCACGCGTCTTGCGACAAGTTAGTATACCTCGAGAATTCGTTGGTAACGATCAACTGTGGCGTAAGATTGTATCTCATAGCGCTGACTCATTGCCGTCATCGTCGTCAGAAAACGAAGGTTATTATACTTCAACAGCTACTAGTCGAACGAGCGTAAAGGAGAAAGAAGTTGAGAGTGCGAAAAAGCGTAAAAAAGTAGGTAGCGAGTTGGCAGCTACGCCATCAACCCCTGCAAAAAAGAGTCGTCTTAAACAGCTAAAATGGAACCGTATGTTAAAGCATGGAAGGAAGTGATGGAGAGGTGGAGGAGGAGGAGAAAACTGGTACTTTGATAGACCAATTGATTTCAGTTGTATCCTTTGAAATGCATCTGCCAGGCTACCAGTTTCTCGCCCCTGGCACACATCTTGAAGAGCGTCACAGACGTGGTCAGAGAGAAAAAAACCCTCTTGACAATGCCTGTCTAGAGCACGATATTTCATATTCAAATAAAAAAATAACGAATCATATAAAAACCGACAGACTGCTGGCTGAACGAGCTTTTTCACGCATGCTCTCGGAGACTGCGGATGGTAATGAAAAGACTGCAGCTGGTATTACTGTTTTGTGCATGATCAGCAAAATGCGTTTGATAAATTTTTGAAACGCATTAAAAATACATTTAAAAGACAGCAAAAGAAAGAGAGAAAGCTAATTTATAAGAGAAAGAGGAGCAATGAGAATGAAGGAGAAAAGGGAGAAGGAGACGTCAAAGCCAGACGGTCTTGAGCATTATTACTATAATCTTTCTGCACCATCAGCGTACGCTGGTGCTTATCTACTGAAACGCGCGAAACCCAAAAAATTTGATAACAATAATATCGCTAAGTGGCTGGAAAGTCAGAATGCACATACCTTACACAACCTTGTGAGACATCGTTTTCCTTGTCGACATTACAACGTTTTCAGCCCCTTTGAGGTGTGGGAAGCTGACTTGGCAGATTTTAGATCACTTAAAACCTACAATGATGAGTACAGCTATATTCTCATTGTCATTGATGCACTTTCAAAGTTTGCCTGGGCAGAGCCTCTTCTCGACAAAACGAGCCGAAGCGTTGCTGTAGCATTGGACGAAATTTTATCACGATGTAATGATAGACATCCTATTTACCTACAGACTGATAAAGGTAAGGAATTTATCAGTCGAGAGGTGCAAGAGGTGCTAAAAAAAAAACTTATTACCTACCGAGTCGTCAGAGACCCTGATATAAAGGCAGCCATTGTTGAACGCTTTATTCGAACTCTCAAAGGTCGAATCTGGCGATACTTTACTCACTCGCGCACAAGACGTTATATAGATGTTTTGCGAAAAATTGTGACGTGTTACAACGAGTCGTGGCACAGTGCCATAAAAATGCCCCCTTCCAATGTCAACTTATATAATGCTCACGTGGTACGTCGAAATTTGACGTTGCGTTACAGCGAAAAAAAGCCGCTTAGAGTAGCTAAATACAGCGTTGGAAAGCATACGAAGGTGGCTGGACTCTGGAGCTGTTTAAAATTATAAGAGTCGACACAAGACAACAACCACCCGTTTATACTTTGGCAGATCTTGGTGGAAAAAAAATTGACGGATATTTTTACGAAGAACAGTTGAGTAGAGTGCGCAAGGATTTAGATAGCGAAGCGTTTGAGGTTGACAAGGTTTTGAAAAGTAAAGGTAGGGGGTCGAAAAAACAATATTTGGTCAGTTGGAGGGGGTATCCAGAAAAATTTTATTCTTGGATAGCGGCTAAAGATTTGAAAAATTTACAATGAACGATGAATTTTACATGCTTTTACCGAGTAACAGCAGCAAGGTTGTCTTTCCACACAATGTGGCGACACATTTCACAACACAATTATCACAAAATTTTTTTCTTCATGGCGACTGGTGTGTAGGACTCACGAAAATTCAAATGCCTCTTACATTTCAGCATATATCAATAGTTGAGCGGGAGGAAGTCATTTCTGTTAAAACAGCCAAACGTGAAATGGCGAATGTTTTGCGAGAAACAGAAGAGACTCAACAGGGGGCCGAGGTGTTTGTTAGAGTCAAACCTGGTGTTTATCGTGATATTGAAAGTCTCTTAGAAGAAATAAATAATCTCGAGAATGTGAAAAATCATTTATATTTTGAAATCCAAGCTGGTGGCTATGTACGGGTTAGATGTCGATGTGAAGAAGATGTACAACTTATAAGCACACGTTTCTCACTATCGGAAAAATTACTTAGAATTTTAGGTCTGGAAAATGTACCAATTTTCTCTGGCAAAGGTAATAAAGAACACTACATTACCGGTAATCGTCCAGCAAATCTTGTAAACGGGTTGTCAACCGTGCTGATGGTTTACAGCAACATTTGCCAGCTTTACGTAACAGGTGACATGCGCATGAGCTTACTACGTATAGTCTTGCTTCATTTGCGCGTTTACGTTTACGAAGGTGTTAAAATTAAAAACTTTTCACCACCCATGTACCTACCACTGCTGTCTTCAGCGTTTCAGTCGACCGAAATAGATATAAGAGACGAACACGGATTTTCCATTCCATTCGACTACGGTACGTTGACTGTAACGCTTTACTTTAAGCGCATCCAATAAAATGTCTGAGTTTAAAGATTTTTTCAATAACCAAATGGTTGGTGGTGGGGGTTAGTGCGTTAGAGCTGGTAAACCTTGTTTTGGTTATCACTAGTCGGGTGCAGGAGTAGGTAGTTTTTTGAAAGGTCTCTTCCGAGCAGCTATACCGAAGATCAAGCAAGGTGCAAAAGTGGTCGGTAAAGAGGCTCTCCGAGCGGGTAAAAATATCCTAGATGATGTCACTCTAGGTGGCAGACCTGTCAAAGAGGCAACCAAAGAGCGCATTCGCGAGAGTGGTAAAAATCTCAAAAGAAAAGCTGACGTTGTTCTGGACAAATTGCTCTTGGGTGAGCCGAGTGCAAAAGAGGGGGAAGAATCTGAATATAACAAGAAGAACGAGACATCGTCAGTTCAGTCGTCGTGTGCAGCTGGTACCACAAACACCTCAGCGGCTAAGCGCTTGAAAAGTGGTAAGGTTGCGAAAAAAAAGAAGAAGAAGCAGAATAAGAAAGCACGTGTAGCTAGAGATATTTTCGAAAATTAAAATCTCAAGATGGCGTTGTTGCATGGAGAATCTTGTCAGTCAATCAAGTCGGAATTATCACTCTTTGAATTGCCCTCGACACAGATCGCAATTGAAGGCTCTTACTGGGTACAGTACAAACCGATATCTTCACTCCACGATCAATCACCAATTGAATTTACAATCCCTGGCAACACTGAATATCTAGACTTGGCTCACACAATGTTAAGTGTGAGTGTAAGTGTAAGATGCACTAGTGTTGAAACACCTAAGGATCCGAACAATGGACCAATGAATAATCTTTTGCATTCGTTGTTTAATCAAGTCAACGTGCTATTCAATCAGAAACCTGTTTCACCGCCAAACAATGCTTATGCATACAGAGCTTACATTGAAACATTACTAAATTATGGTCCAACAGCTAAAAAGTCTCATTTAATGAGTGGTTTGTGGTACGATGATACAGCAGGGGAAATGGACGATACCACAGGTGGTAATGTAGGTCTTAATAAACGTAAGGCACTCATGATTGTCAGGAAGATTGATTTACTAGGCCATTTACATTGTGATGTTTTTAATCAAGACAAATTATTACTGGGTGGTGTTGAAGTTAGAGTAAGGCTTGTGCGTTCTCGTGATGGATTCTGTCTCATGCATCCCGCTAGTGCTTTCACGGTAAATGTTACCGAGGTTACGCTTTTTGTGCGTCGGGTAAGATTAAATCCTTCACTTGTGCTAGCACACGAAAAACTATTGTCACAGACTACTGCAAAATACCCACTGACACGTGTAGAAGTTAAGGCTGTAACGTTACATAATAGTGTGCATGGGGAAACAATTGACAATGTCATATTAGGTCAACTGCCGAAAAGAATTATACTCGTTTTTGTTGAAAATAAAGCTTACCACGGAGATAAAAGTCCTAACCCATTCAATTTCAAGAATTTTAATATAAATTTTTTGTGTCTGTACGTTGATGGAATGCAAGTGCCATCGAAGCCCTTACAGCCAGATTTTAAAAAAAGCAAAATGTACGTTGCTGCTTATCATACACTTTTTTCCGGCACAGGTATTCACTTTATGAATTCAGGCAACTCGATTAACCGTGAAGACTATCCAAACGGTTACTGCTTATTCACTTTTGATTTGACACCTGATTTATCGGCGAGTGATGGTAGTCATTGGAGTTTAATAAAAAATGGTCATGTACGAATTGATGTTAGATTCGACGACCTACTAGAGGGCGCTGTAAATTGTATAATTTATGCTGAATACGACAATTTGCTCGAAATCGACTCGTCGAAACAGGTTGTCGTAAATTATAGTGGTTAAGTAGTGGTGGTGGGGTGGGGGGGGGGTACATTTCTCACTATTTAAGTAAAGCAAAGCCAGCTTTATTATCTTAGTCGGCGAGTAACTTTCATTGCAAACAGTATGGACGTGATAATTGATGTGCAGTTTTTAAAGGACAACAAAAATCGTTTGATTTCAAAGGAGGTGGCTGTACTTGCTATTCATAAAAACTTTATCGCTCATTGGATTGTGGCGCCTTCTTGTAATTTAAGACGCTTACTTAAAAATGCTTTGAGACAGAACAATTGGGTGACACTGAATCATCATGGTCTGGAGTGGTACGAAGGTGATATATCGATAAAAAGATTATACAAAAATTTGGAAGATATTTGCATGAATTGTCGTACAATTTTCGTGCGAGGTCAAGAAAAGCTTGAACCACTCTCCAAGCCCACCACCTGTAAGATTGAAAATTTAGAAAAAGAACAAGATTGTCCAGCTTTTAGAAATTTAAATTTCAGCAATGTACAGTGCATGCATCATTGCTTAAAATCACCTTATTCAAATTACGTGTGTGCACTAAATAACGTTGCTAATCTGAAACATTGGCTACTGAAACTTAACCCCAGCGTAAAATCGCTGATTTCGGAAGAATTTTTAGAAATTCTCCGCAACGAATTCGTAAGAGATTGTTCAATATCTGATGAGGATCAAGTTTCACGCAGTAGGCGTTTATCCAGCGGATCGGATTCCTCTGATGTGGATAAAACCTTGTGCCTTTGTGCTTAATACGCAAAATTATAACCAGCGTGGTGCGCACTGGGTTGCCATATACGTTGATAAGTATGGCACAGGTGTGTACTTTGATAGTCTTGGTAAACCACCACAAATTCAACAACATTTACGACGTATTCAGCAACATTGTAAAATATTCAGATGGAATAATAAACACTTACAAAGCGAATATTCCAACGTTTGTGGTCATTATTGTATCATGTTTCTGTATTATATGTCTAGCGGATTGGGTTTCAAGAAATTCTTGGAAAATTTCTCACAGAACTTGCAAAAAAATGATACTATAGTCAAGAATTTTGAGGGAAAAATCTCGTACGAGTAATGTGATATTTGGTTGTCTCTGATTGGTCGCACAATAGCTTTTTGCGGCGCCCCCACCAATTTTTACAGTATAGAAGAAGCGGCACCCACTCAGTCTAGCCATAGTTTGACGACGGTGAAAGCAGCAGTAACAACAAAGCTCAAGCAAAATGGTTGGTCAAAAGAGAAGCCTGAAGCAGACATTTGGTAATGGCTTGGCATATTTAATAAAACAAAACAGCAAGAAAAATTATTGGCAGCAGGTTCTGCCAATGGTCTACGGGCGGAACAGCTCTTTTGGAAAAATTATCCAGGTAGGCCTGGAGAATATAGGCGGTGAAGGCAAAAAGGAGTTCGCACCCGTAGTACGCTTCTGTGGAGCCAATTTTCAAGGTTTACCTCTGTCACTGGACTGTTAAGAGGCGTTGAAGCAGGAGTTTGATAAAATTGAAGATTTTTTCACTTGCCATAACGAGCAATCTATGCTGGATCAGCGGCTATCTATTCCAGGATACACTATCCATTTTATGATTAGTTTTCACGAGAGAGCTTTTGAATTGGTACCCAATGACGCACAACCAGAAGGAGAGGAGTGTGGTGGACCGCCGAAAAAATATGGTCGATTTGATCGGTCACTAGTATTTAAACGTGTCACGTTTGAACGTTTAAAAGATTTATCAAAATGTATAGATTATAGAATTAGATATTTAAATACTGTTGTAAAATCTGTAGATTATATATTACGAGAAATGGTTATCAATATGAAAAATGTATTAGAAAATAGTCAGGAATCTCAACATGTATACTATACTTCTAGCGATATAAAAAGCACTATGTCTAGTTTTAATGATAATTTTTTAAATGATCATATCGAATTATTAAAAAAGAATAATCTAGTTTTAGGAAAAGAAGATGTGTTTATAATCATAAATGACTTTATTATTTATCATATGTACACACTAGTTAGTTGTATGAATGCTACGTTGTAATGTTTTATTATTAATAATAAATGTGTTGTTAAACTTTAAAACATGAGTATTTCAATCACCTTGTCTGTTACCAACTCCTCATCCTTCATACACACAATAATTTATATGTAAATTTTATATTTTCTGATTCAATATAAAAATTTATAATTATTGGAAATTAAAAATCTTTTAAATTCATATTTTATAATTCAAGTTTTTATTATTTCGATAATTAAAAAGGATTATATTACAAAATTTTAAATTAATAATTTTGAAATATCGATTAAAATATTTTTTATCCTTACTCTAAATTTTGTGGGAGGGGGTAAGTGACCCTCCAGTTCAACCCCACTCTAAATTTCTAGGAGGGGGTATGTGACCCTTCAGTTGTTTGGGTACCATGCCTAACAAACCCCTACTTCGCCTTCTTAGAGGTTATTGACCTAGTGGTCAATAACCTTTGGGGTGGTGGAGTGGGGGTTTGTTGTGACGGTCCATGGTGCCCCAATAACTACTTCTACTAATTACATATTTGGAGTTGCTGAAACCTGGCTGGGTCCATCTGTATCGGATGACGTCATTCAGGTGAGAGGGCACAAATTGTTTCGATAGGTCAGAGACTGGTGGGTCGGAGGAGTTGCCTTGTATATTGAGGATAATCAAAAATGAACTATTTTGGTCACTTCGGATACGCAAACTTGTAATAGTGGTAAGCCGGATGTGCCTGAATATATCTTGTTCTGTGCAAGTTGACGACTCTAAACCCGTGTTGGTTTTTGTTATTCATCGTCCTACGGCTATTTCGTTTTTTAGAAACTCCAACTTATTAAATGATTTGAAGAATTTCAGTTCAGACTTTTTCCATAAATATATGATGGGGAATTTGAATGCCGATCTCCTTAAAGAGAGCAGTGATGCCAAGTTTCTTAGTGTTAGTCCAGCATGGAGCAAAGCATTATACTTCGACATCTCACACGTAGATTGACCTGATCTTTGTTGAAGACAGTGACTTAGTGCTTAAAGCACGGAACCTGCTGGCGAGCTTTCACAGTCGACATAATTTGATCAACGTATGCCTGCCTTGCCAAACTGTTACTTTTGATCAGAAACCGATCATGTATAGAAACTATAGAGATATTTTTCAACTTCGTTGGGAGAAAAACTTGCCGTCTGTGATTGTTCGCCGTTCATGGTTAACACAGTTGAGTCACAGTCTGCCTTTCGTTGCCTCTGTGACAATCTCACTGCTGCAATTGAAAACTCGGCACCGTCAAAAACATTAAAGTCTAGTAAGAATGAGCTGCCATAGATAGATGGAGGATTGTTACAGATAAGAGGTAAAAGAGATGCTTCTTACCAAAGATACAAACGAACAGAGAAAAAGCAGTATCCCTCTGAATATCTGCAGTTGCGTAGAACCGTAAGAACACCAAAGAGTCTATTATGAATGTACGTCGTCTTAGCATGTTCCGTCTGTTCGTCCATGGTTCTACGCAACGGCAGATATTCAGAGAGATACTGTTTTTTCTCTGTTCGTTTGTAACACAATATTAAAGGTTCTTTGCAAGGAAATAAATAAGTTTTGCAGGGCTATTTATTGAACACTTTATTATACACAATCCATATAATTTATTTTAATAAAGTTCTAAACAACTTGATTCAAACTTTACAATTTGCAGATGACACCGTTATCTACACCAAAGCCAATAACAATTGAACGAAAAAAACTTCTCACATAATCAAAATATTTGTAAAAGCATATTTTTCATATACTTATTGTTTTTTCACGGGATATTCAAATTTAAATATTTTGAGCCTCTAAAAAAATTTGAATTCAGCGCCAAATATTTTTTAATAATTTTATTCTTTTAGTATTATAGACTATCTTCAATTTAATTTTAGGATTAGTCGTATCAGTTAAAAAAAGAGGTCTAAAAATTTACGTGAAAGCTAATTCTTATGTTAATAACATAGGTGAATATTTGATCTACGCTGGAACACCGGATATGGTCTAGCATCACTCGAGTTTTTGAAGTCGCTGATTAAGATGAGGGGGTCGATTAGCCTATCACGTCAGGTTCAAGGACATTCGAAGGTTAAATGTGCTAAATCAAGAGATATTAATTTTTTGACTTCAGAATGAGAAAAAGCGGGAAATTTTACGTTCAGATATGATTTTAGAAAAAATTTTTCATGGCCTTAAATGACCCTCAGAATAGATATAATTCATCTGGTTTGCAAGATTTAGAGAGAATGCCTTTCATAAAACATAGATTTTATTCCGAGAAATCGATTAGTGACTTTGGTTTTGACCTTGGTGGTCACTTTCAAGGTCATTTCAAGGTCACATTTTTCAATTTGATAGATATTAATTTTATGATTTTGGAATCAGGGAAAGCGGGAGATTTTACGTTTAGATATGATTTTAGAAAAATTTTTTCATGATCTTTAATGACCCTTAGGGGTCATCTAAAGGTCAAAATCTCTAAAATTAATATTTCTGTTTTCTAGTCATCTTTTTGATCTTAGTAAGATATCGTATATCGTATATATCGGGTTTCCAGTATTGCTGATTCCGAATACAAGGTCTGTTGAACTGTATCACGTAAGGTTCGAGGTGATTTAACGGTCGAGTATAGAAATAATCTTATGAAAAATCTGGAAAAATTCATGCATCGATTTTTTGGTTCGCTGAATACGATCCCGTAGTTTTTAAACCTTATTTGAACTTCTAGAGGTAATTCAAGGTCATTTCAAGGTTAAGTTAAGGTTTTTTCCCAAGTAAAACCGTAAGAAACCGTATTAAAATTGGAACAATTTCACATATACGTTTCTTCGGTCATCGAGTTCAAATACAAAGTTGGGCAACGTTCATTATACGAGGTTCAAGGTTATTTGAAGAAAAAGTGGAGAGATAATCTTGACATATCTCTCACAAAGAAGTTTAAAAGCAATCTTGTTAACTATGGGAATGTATATTCCTCATCACCTGCTGCTCATTCTGTTTTTGTAAAAGAAGAATACCATTGGATCTGTTATTACAGAAAATTTAAATATGGTATGTATATATATATATATATATATATATATATATGATATTCACGGTGACTTGAAAATAAGCACTATTATGCTAAGACTACAAAAAAAATTTATGTCATATCCATGCTTCCTTTGTGAGTGGAACAGTCGGGCTATAGTTAATCATTACGTAAAAAAAGTTTGGCCTTCTAGAACGCAATTAATTCCAGGCATTAAAAACATTTTGACTGAAAGTTTGATACCTTCGCATTAAGTACTTCTCTCACCGTTGCAAATAAAATTAGGCACCATAAAGCAATTCGTTAAGGTGATGAGTAGAAATCAGAGCTATACTTTCACGTATATCTTTAAAATATTTCCATTTCTTTGAAAAGCGAAAATAAAAGAAGGTGTTTTTACTGGACCTTAAATAAGAGATCTATGAGAGAATGAGAAATTTAAAAAATTAATGACAGATCACGCGAAAGCAGCTTGGCAAAAGCCTTATTAGAGATATGACTAAAAATTTTTTGGGAAATTACGAGAATCCAAATTATAAACGGATTGTTTCGGAAATGTTAAGCAACTATAAAGAAGTCGGTTGTCTTATCAATCTGAAAATTCACTCTCAGGATTCTCACATCGATTACTTCCCAGAAAACTTAAGGGACTTTGGTGAAGAAGAGGAGGAAAAAATGCACTATTGCTGGGGCTTGAAAAGAGATGCGAATAAAACATAAGACGTAAAACAAAAGCAATTCGTAAATCATTTACTAATAAACTTAAGTGTTGTCGGGAGGGTGATTGATATAGCTACTTTAATTGATTCATTAATTAATTTGATTTGGGTTCATAGCTTAGAGGTTTATGGGTTTGGGGTATTCAAGTTTAGAGTTTATGAGTTCAGGGTTTATAAGTTTAGGGTTCACGGGTTCAGGGACTACGGGTTTAGGGTTCATGGATTCAAGGTTTATGGGTCTAGTGTTTGTAAGTTCGTGCTATATGGGTTTGGGCTTCATGGGCTTTAGGTGAATATGACTTTAAATTTAAGGGTTTAGGATCTACGGGTTCAAGGTTTGTGGATTTAGGTTTTACGGGTTCGGAGTTAATGGGTCAAGGATTTATAAAATTGAAGTACATGGTTTATAAGTACATGGTTCAGGGTTTATAAACTTAGGTTAAGGAACTTTGGGGTACATGCGTTGGCAGGACTCATAGTTCATAGGTCGCAGAAGTTTGAAATTTGTGACTTTTTCTGAATATTCAAGCCCCAGTATGCGACGTGAGGTGTAGAAAACTATGGGATCGACTGCCGTCAACACAACCCTCGTGCAAATTGCCACGAATTTTTTCTAAGATTATCTCTCTACTTGACCTTCAAATGACCTTGAACCTCGTATAATCAACGTTGACCAACTTTGCATTTCTCGGCGACCGAAGAAACGTATGCGTAAATTTGTTCGAAATTTTACATGGTTTCATGGATTTACTTAGAAAAAAAACTCAAATTAACCTTGAAATGACCTTGGGTGACCTCTAAAAGTCTATATGAGGTTAAAAGAACTACGGGATCGTATTCAGCAAACCAAAAAATTCATGTATGAATTTTTTCAGATTTTTCCTAAGGTTATTTCTATACTTCACCTTTGAATAGCCTTAAACCTGACGTGATACAGATCAACAGACCGCGTACTTAAAATCAGGGATATCAAAAACCCTAAGATACCTCACTAACCAGGAGAGGCTATGAGCTTCGGGTCACAGATCTTGATAAAACTTTGAGATATGTTTTTAGGTACCAAAATATGAGTAAAACCAGAGCGGTACGGTCTAACGCTTCGAAAAACTGAAATTATAGACGTTTCCAGTATTATTTGAAGAAAAATGTAAAAAAAAGCTCCCAATTGAAGTGTGAATAATCCACTCTAGAAATGTCTTTAATAAATCAACAGAGACTAAAATAAAAGTACAGAAAGCAAGCTTTAATTTGCCGTTTTCAGAATTGAAAAATAATAATTACAACTAGAGATATGTTCGTTCAAAGTTAAGAAGCAAGAAAGTACCAAAAATTACCTAAATTCTAAAGGACAGTGATTTTGTGATTTTTGGTACTTTCTTGCTTCTTAACTTTGAACGAACATATCTCTAGTTGTAATTATTATTTTTCAATTCTGAAAATGGCAAATTAAAGCTTGCTTTCTGTACTTTTATTTTAGTCCCTGTTGATTTATTAAAGACATTTCTAGAGTGGATTATTCACACTTCAATTGGGAGCTTTTTTTTACATTTTTCTTCAAATAATACTGGAAACGTCTATAATTTCAGTTTTTCGAAGCGTTAGACCGTACCGCTCTGGCTTTACTCATATTTTGGTACCTAAAAACATATCTCAAAGTTTCATCAAGATCTGTGACCCGAAGCTCATAGCCTCTCCTGGTAAGATAAAAAAGATGACTACAGAACGAAATATGACTTTTAGAGCTTTTGACCTTTAGATGATTCCTAAGGGTCATTCAAGATCATAAAAAAATTTTTCTAAAATTACATCTAAACATAAAATTTCCCGCCCTTCCTGATTTTGAGATAAAAAATTGATATCTACCGGATTAACAAATATGACCTCAAAATAACCTTGAAAATTATCTCCAAGATTAAAACCAAGGTTATTAATCAATTTCTCGAAATAAAATCTATCTGTTTTATGGAAGATATTTGCTCTTAATCTGGCAGCCTAGACGAGTTCTGTCAGGCTAGAGAATGATAATATGATTTTTAGAGCTTTTGACCTTCAGATAACCCCTAAGAATCTTTTAAGGCCATGAAAAATTTTTTCTCAAATCATATCTGAACGTAAAATTTCTCGCTTTTTCTCATTCTGAAGTCAAAAAATTGATATCTCTTGATTTAACATAGTTGACCTTCGAATGTCTTCGAACCTTCTATAATGGAGGCTGATCTACTCTCTCATCGTAATCAGCGACCTTGAAAACCGTAGTTATACAAGACCATGTCCGGCCTTATGTAACAAAATTGTTTTGCCCCACCCCCCCTCTGTATGGTGATTATGTAACATAAATATTTAATATATAGTTGAGAATTTTATAATTTATAGCATAATTTATTAAATTTATTATAATCAAAACATTTGATATAATAAAACGATTGACGTTAATTAATTATGAATAAATAATAAATATTATTCAACTCTAAGCATGTACATAAATTTTTGAATTAACCCTCCTGAAAATAATCGCGGAACTTATGATGCAATATTTTGCGTCACTTTTTGTGTCACTTTTTTCGTCACTTTTTATATCACTTTTTGTGTCACTTTTTCCGTTACTTTTTATATCACTGTTCGTGTCGCTTAATCGAGCCAAGAGTGAAGCAACTTTTTGCGCAACTTTTCTAAAAATATAATATTAAATCAATTATAAATATTTTTTTAAATTTTATTTTACATAATTTAAAAAATGTCAAAATACAGAATTAAAAATATTTAGATCATGATTTAATTGTCCACGTTTAAAGAACTAATTTTTAAAAAATCTCACGAATAAATTAAAAATTCTTTATCTAAATTATTAAAGGAGTGTTAATAGTCCAATCAATAGAGCAAAAAAAGACTATTTTAGACATTGATTAGGGGCTTAATGAAACCTATATAAAGTTGTTAAGAACATTGAAAAAACATACCCTTTATAAAATGTAACAAAAAAACGGTAGAAAATGCTCAAGAAGGCTGCAAAGTTGGCCAAAACAGCTTTTTCAATTCTCTGAAGAAACCTATTCATTTTAGCAGAAAAAGTAATTGATAAAAGTATTAGAGAATAAAAAAACCTACAATTTAAGTACTGCCACGATTATTTTCGTCAGTTAGTTATTGCAAAAAAGCCAAAACACCATAAAAAATGGTCATTTCTTGGATATCAATCATTTATTGCAATGTTAAGTGACGAAATTTTGTTTTTTTTTAAATAAAAATAAATCTAATTAATAATTGAATTTTAATGAAGCGCAATGCGAAGGAAAGCGGGCTTAAAATGCTCAAGGCTGCTGTCTTTTGCATTTGCTATCAGTTTTCCAAGAATTTAACGACAATCGTCGACGGCTGCCAGTGGGTTTTTCCACTCTTCATGCATTGTTGCATTGAGAGTGGGAGAACAAACGGCCAGCCTGGGACGACGGGACCGAAGGAGCAACAACGAGAGAGAATCGGACTTCTCTCTCTCATTACCTCTCTTCGCTCGTCGGTTGAAGAGAAGCCTAACGGCTTGGCTTCACCGACGAACGCGACGGAGAGCAGACGTGCGCGCACCGGCAATTAGATCAGTCGAGCGTGCTGGGGCCCGCGTGGCTTCAGCCGCTATCATCCAATAATAACTCATCTCTTTCCAACGTAGCATGGGCTTTGCTATGCTAAGTTACGTGTTTTGTGTCTGAAGTGTCAAAAATTTCCTTCAAGAATTCTTTTAAAAGTTTTCTTTCAAATAAATTCATTTTTTTTTCTTTTAAATAATTTTCTTTGTCTTAATCGCGGGTGTGTTTTCCTTTAATTCTCTTGAAAATGTCTATTTCTCCAACCCGCTCAACACTTTCACGTCATGACCCCTGCAAGTGGTGCGATACGGCAGGAAGTCACATACCCGCGAGTTTAGAACCCACAAGCGGATATCGATTAACGGAAGAATAAGCTCCAACGAGCAGCACCGGGGGACCAGGAATGCCGGCAATGCTGCCTGGCCGGCCTTCGAAAGAAACAGCTTAAAAAGATAAGTAACATAATTGTATCTCTCGCGTTGTAAGATTAAAAGTTATTCACGTGTAATTGGTTGGCGTTGAAATCAAATAATACCAACCTCTAATTGATTTGTGCCGGAATTCAGTAAATTTAAATTTCAAATTAGTTGCGTTTTCAGCTTAAATAAGTTCAAGTTACTGTGTTCGTGTGTTTTGAATTTTGTAATTGCAGAAGAAAATAAAACAAAAGAGTTTTATTTTGTTCGCGTTTTCTAAAATTGGGTTTTAACCGTTAGTGAGTGCAAATCCTAAGTTTTACATATTAATTTTCATCGAAAATAACCATTGTTTCTTTTATTTGCGTTAATTTCATTAGCAAAAATATATATACAATTAGTTATAAAAAAATTTTTCAGGTGGACCAGAGATGAAACACAAGAAACCGCGAAGAATCAAAATTAAAATTCTTTTTTTTTTTAAAAAAAAAAAAAAAAACAAAACAAGAAGAAGAGAAAAAAAAATGAAAGCTAAAAGCTGTTATGTAACCCATCCGCGACCGCGAAAAAAAAAAAAAAAATCATAAAACATGATTTTTCCCTTTAATTATAAACGCTGAATTTCCTTAATGTGGAAATTGAGGCGAGAAGAAAGAAAAGAAAATATATGTTTCACCGGGGAAACTTTAGTTTTAAAATAAATAATTTTTCTCTGTCGGAAAGAGCAACTTCTTTTATTTTTGTCTAAAAAACGCAAATTTCTTTAACCAAATGTTATTCATTAACGTATTTTCCATTTAAATTGTACAAAATTTAATATCAAATTGTCAATAATTTAAGTAATAAAGGAGGTTGTTTAACCGACGGATAGCTGGTTATGCCGGGGCTTACAGAAAGGAAAACCAGATTTTTCTATCTGTCGATTTAGAAACGCATCTTTTAAAATCTAGCGTAGACTAAGTTTTTTTTTTTTTAAAAAAAAAAAGAGAGAAGTAGAATTTTCAAAAGAATTAAAAGTTAGTAGTTTTATTAAAGAAATAGACAAAAAAAAAGAATTCATTTAATAAAAACAAAAAATCGTAGCTAACAACTATTTTTTTTTAAAATAGATTGATACAATAATAGTAGATTAAACGTGCGCCGTTTAACTACAACAATTAGAAGAAAAATTTTAATGAAAAACAGTACCAAAAATGCTTGGTAAAAATTTAACTAGCGTGAAAGAATAGGTGGAAATAAAAAAAAAGGAAAGCCGTTTACCTGGCCCTTAACGAGAGGGATTAAATAAAAACACAAAAAGGTTTACCTTGTAATTTAATAATTACTCTAAAACTAGAAGTAAAAAAAAAAAAAGAGGGTAAACTTGTAAAAACCTTAAAGTAATTCAAAAATCTTAAAAAAAAATAACAAAACTTAGCAATAAAGTAATAAAAATAGTAAAACAATTAAAAATAAACCGGTTTAAGTAAAAGTGTAAAAGTATAAAAATTCAAGGCTTAACCATAAAAGGAGAAAAACTAAAATCGTTTCTATTTTAACAAACAATAAATACTACAATTTTCTAAAATTTTCATTGTCAAATCCCGTAAGATTTCAACTAAAAAGTTAAAATTCAAATATTAGCAAAATTTCAATTTAAACAACTATAAGTAAACTTTAAAAACAATCACTATAAGTAAAATTTAAAATTTCGGTTAAAATTTAAATTGATTAATAAATAATTGTCTGTATTTAAAATATTATCATTTTGTTCAAAACATTTATTATTAAAATTTTCTTTAAAATCAGTAAACGTAAAAATGAGAAAATCTAAGGTTTAAAATAAATTCAGTAAAAGATTCTTGTATTATTGTTAATAAATAATTGAATTTTCGAATAAAGAACACAAAATTAACATCGTTAAAAATTTAAATAAACAGTTTTCAAAGAAGAATAAATTCTAAACGTTCAAAATTTAAAATTGAAATAATTTCAAATAATTCAAAATTTTTAGTTCAATAAATTTTAGGAAAAAAAAATAAAAAAAAAAACAGAAAATTATCAATTTCATCAAGTTAAAATTACATTTTAAAATAAATCATAAAATATTTTTGTCTCTAAAATTTAAAATTGAATCATTTTTTCCAATTTTGAAATTTGAACTCTCAAGGGATTCAAACTCATGAATTAAAATTTAAACATTTTTAAAAATTTTTTCTTTTGTAAAATCTTAAAAATTCAAATTTAAAAACGAACCTAAATTAATTCAAAAATCCTTTTTCTTTTTGAAAAACATTTAAAAGCATCAAATTTTCATAAAAAAATGTAATGAAATAGTCCTGAAAAAGTTTATCAAAAAAAAAAAAAACGAGTTTAAACGCGCGATTCTAATAAAAATAAAAGATTATTCCTATCAACAATAGCAAAAATCATAAATGTTAATTAAAATCAAAAAGAATAAAATAGCATTAGAGTTAAAATTAATGATAAAAATCTTTCGCAGTCGCAATAAAATAACCAAAGTGAAATTCCATTGCGTCATAATGCGCGTGAATAAACCTTCAACAGTTCTCACGTCTAAAGTTACATCCGGTCAACGGCAAAATAAAAATATCGGGTTCGGAGTTTGAAGCTTGTATATATCTAAATGCAAGATATATAAGCTTACTTAGAAATGACCGTTTGCTTCGTCTCAACACACTCAGCAAAGATAAAGAGTAACTTCAGAAATATCTCTTTCGATATGATAAATTAAACTCATTGAAATACTCGTTGAAATTTTAGCGTGGCGTAATGTTAATTTAAATAAAATATTTAAAGTAAAACTTTTTAAACTATTCTTTTGAAATACAATTAACTTTATTTTAATTAAATTATTTTAAATCAGAATAATCTAGCGAAATAATCAACAATTAAAATAATAATTCAATTTTCAAACAAATACTTTTTAAAATTTAATAAACAGTTCAAATCTAAATAAATTTAATAAGTTACTTTAATAAGTTTTCAATTTTTAATAAAAATATTTTAGGATTTTTCAATTTAGTTTAAACTTAAATTACTTAAGATCTTTTTCGCATAACTTTATACAATAAAAAAAAAAATCTTTAACAATTTAGCGTTACAAAACAACTAAACTTATAACATTTCAGAATAAAATTACAATTTAATAATGAACAAAACGATTAAACATTTCACGGTTTTTACCAAAGTGACCTCGACTTTGAAAACGTTTTTTTTATTATTTCGCATTAAATAAAAGTAAAATTTAAGTAAGAGAAAATGACGTTAAATAAAAAATTGTAAACAAATATTCATTCTAAATAGAAACCAATTTGAAAATTTTCCGTACTTTAGTATTGAAAGGGCGCAGGTAAACAAGTTAGGGTACATGGCTATAGGTATAAAACCATGCTTAGCATTAGGAATTAGACGCGCCCACTACCTGCGTAAAGGCGTTGAGTGGCAAGATAGAAAATATTGAGGAAATTACATCAAACCTTTTTCAGAATAATTACCAAATTAGACTTAAACTAAAATAGAAAGTTGACCATTTAGAATGAGTAAAACAAAATAATCGATTATTATTCACATAGACTAGACAGTTTATTTATGGAATCTAATCCTTTCGTTTCAAGAAAAAAAAAGAGAATGCAATAAACAATTTAAAATATTATTGTTACTTTTTACAACATCTATTTAAAATAATGTGTTAAATCAATAATTTTGTACAAAAATGGGAATTAAATAAATGTTTCTATTAAAACGCAATAAAAACGTATTAATAAAATCCGTCATAAATTTAATGAACATAATAAATAAAATACAAATCAATAACGCCTAAACTATACTAAAATTTAGAAAATTCATATAATACAATTTTAATATTTTCTAACATGCAAGCTTGAAATAAATTCTTTCTCAAGGCATCATGTCTAAATTTATCGGCGCAGCGTCAAATTTGTAGTTGTGCGTGAGCGATAAGTAAATACCATTCTTATACGTTGAATATAGTATTACTTCAACGAATAAAAACGGCTAAACGCAACAGCTTGAGTGAAGCTGCTAAATATCATCTTGCAGCGATAATCTGACTTCATGGAAATAAAATAATGTTTAATCTCAAACGTTAAAAAAATAAAAAAATATCCGGCTGCAGCGATACTCAACTTTCGTGTGAAACAAAATTATAATCGCTAAGAAATGAATCCTAATATAATCATTAAGTAACTTCAATTAAAGTATAATTTAAAAAAAAAAAATTCTCAAAATTACTATTATAACATTTAATAATTTTTCAATAAAAACAATACCTTTTGACACATTGTTAACATAAAAGTTTTAGCATAAAATTACTTTTGTAATAATTAAAGATTAATAAAAACATAATAATGATTATTTTTCAACTAACAACAAATAAAAATCACGCGTAGTCTCATAAGTCTTTTTAGAACCACTAATTTTACGAATACTAAAAAAAAATTATTTTCCTAGAATTTCAAAATTTCCACGACAACAAAATTTTAACAGATTCTTGAAGAGAGCATTATTCTTACATTGAAGTAATACTCAATACTAACGGACAAAAATCATAAATAACCTCTTTTAGAAAGTCTCACTACGGTTTCAACACGTGTTGATGACCCTTAATAGGATTTGCAAACAATAGGATCATAAATTTTCTAAAATCTTGAAACTTTCTCAACATAAATCATAAATACAATAACAATTTTAGTAAAGCCGCGTTAAAACAGAATTTCACATTTAGAATCTCTTAAAATAATGAATTTAAAAAAAAAAAAAAAAACTTCCTTTTTCAAAAATAAAAATTCTATGATATATAATATTTGTGATTTTATTAAATTCGTATAATCCTAACTAAAAGTTAAAATTGCAATAACTAAATATTAAATTAATAATTCTTATGAATTTAATTTAAATTAACAAATCAATTTATTTTACAATAAAAACTATTATGAAAAATAAATAATAAAATCTGTAAAATAATAAAGCATGATTCCGGGAAATTGATAAAAAGCATAAATTTAAATAATCGCGCTTTAATGACAAAATTAGTAAAGAATAAATTCAAATGATTTAAAATAAAATATTAAAATAGAACTAGCAAGTGTAAAACGCACTCGTTTGTAAGCGTCGAGTCGTAGTCACACGTGGAGATAACGGCATTCCAAGCTCTTTGAAGTGTAGTATTATGTATACTACTATGTTTAACGGCCAAAGTCTGAAGTCATCGTGACGTCATAGTAGCTTGTGATATCTTAATTTCTTTCAACGTTATAACCGCGCGTAAAAACTATTCAATTTTTTTACTAAGAATTTATTCTCATAGTATTTCAATATTTTAAATAATTAATTCAATTATTTATTTTATCAATAATTCAATAATTAGTTTTATTTTTGTTAATTTTTGACAACATTTTGAAAACTTGTAATTTAAACTTTCTTTTAACTTTGTTACCATTTTTCTTTTAAATTATACATTTGAATAATAGTGACGTATTTCAGAAATTACTTCTGTTTTGTCACTATAACGGTTACATTCATAAAGATATTAAATATATAATAATTCGAATAAACAATTTTTCCTATAACGGGAATTTTCTTTCAGTTTAACATTTTTACTTAAAGTTGTAATTAAACATAAAAACAAAAACAATAATATCAATTCCGTTAACAATAGATGAAATTAACACCATAAATAATAAATTGCAATATTTAAATAAAATAAAAGTACTTTAACATCATTAAATTTTAAATATTCAAAAATCACGAAATTAAAAAGGTTTCAATACAATATATGTATGCTTTTGTATGAAACACGTGGAAATAGATGTGTAATGCATACTTTGTTTTTCTTTTTAAATTATATCTCCAAAATTTAAATAATTGACTTGAAATTCATAATATTCCTTTGTTGCATTAATTTTTCTAAATTAAAAATGGGACATAACAAAAATTAATAATATTAATTGCAAACATGACAAGTCTTTTTATATTTAACTAACATTCACAATAAATTTTACAACAACTTCATTCATTTAACCGACAAATACGTTTTGTTTAAAATTATTATAACAACATAAAGATTACAACCTTTTTGGTAAATTCAACTAGATAAACCAAATTTAAAAGCAAATACTTTGAAATTTTAAAATATTCTAAAGCCTCTACGAAACTGAAACAATAGCTAAACATGCATCATATGAAAGCCATGTGTTGCACACACAAAGCATTTCTAAGATTTTCTTCTCAAAATTTTCATTTTAGAATAAAATTTTCATATTTCGTTTAAAAATTAAAAATAAAACTAAATGCAGTAATTACAATAATCTTTTAACATATTTCTTCTTTTTACCAATATTAAATACTAAATTACATGTAAATTAAAATTAAATAAAACAATAATGCAAATGGTTTTAAAATTAAATTCTCACATTAATAAAATAATCAGACATATAACTAACAGATTAAAATTTTCTTCGAAGACGAAAGACGGTTAAACACCTTAGACTATTGCAATATAATCTTTCAAAGAAGAAAAGCATTTCTTTTCTCATTTGATAACGGTGGGACACCTTTCGTCTAGTTTTGCATTTTTATTTACAAGAAATATATATGATAATTTGCAGTTCTTTTTATCTAAATGCTAACTCAGCGTCTCGAGTAGGATAGCCAGAAAAAGAAAAGCGAATAAAGCGATACTCAACCGTAAGCGTTAGAATAAAATAAGATAACGTCAAATGGATAATGAGAACCCAACGCCTTGAAAATTGAATTTCAATTTTGCGTGAGAATAATATATAATAAAAGCGAAATAATGATTCATTTAATGATTTAAGTAGAATAAAACTAAAATTCGAATAATGAGGAAAATAGGAATAAGTTAGTTTTAAAAAAAAAGCGTATAGCATTTAATATGCACGGATTTACTGTTGTGTGTGCACCGGTAAAATTTCTTTTTTAAATTTACAACTAATCTCAAAAAAAAAAAAAAAAAAAAAAAAAGGCTGTTTCCGGTTTTGCTGTTGTTACCCTTTTAAATTTAAGATGCTGATCCTTGTTGGTGTGGGGGTGGCGATGATGAGCCGATGGTAGCTAATAAAACCAAATTTGTTTGACTACTAAATTCCTTTCTGAATTATGATAATTGTCTGAGAAATGCGCTGTAACTCCGTGAATATTATCAATACATTTTCTTTTGCGTTCTAAATTTCACACAATCGAGCGGAATAGTTATAAGATTCAACTGCATGCGGAATCGCACGCAAATACCATTATAATAAAACATATAAACTGAAAATTTCAAAATTATTAATATATTTTTGACTAAAAATTTTTACACTAACGATCGTAGTAATAATAATTATTAATGTTTGCTATTTCGCAAGCAGTATAAAAGCGAATTAAAATTAACTAGTTTTAAGTAAACTAGCAATTCATAGTAGATTCAGTCGAACGTAGATAATTTAACAAATAAATTTGAAACTTGTTTGCTTTTTAATACAATGAATATTAAATAAATTAAAACTTATATTTTTTTTTAAAGCAGCTGATTGAGATAACGTTTCAAAATAAATTAAAACTAAAACTAATAATCAGAATTCAATTAAATTAATTACCAGAGGCATTAAAAATATCTGAAAATAAATAATAGATAACCTAAAAAGAGAAAAAAAAAAAAAAAAAAAAAACCGTTGTTTAAATAATTATAATATTTATATAATGTTTATTTAAATATACAAAATCGATAACGGTATTTTAATATCAAATATAATTAATACATAAACAAACTGTTGCTGATTACCATAAAAATTTCAGTCGATAACAAATCATACTTACCAACGCGATAATAGTAGAAAACTACAGCAACCCGTTACCATCCGCGGCATGTTACCCACGAAGTCGATAATTTACCGACATAGCGCCCCATGATAACTCACCGATGTTGATCGATAATCAATATGACGATGGTAACAATATTAATTTATCCTACGGTAATGATAACTAATGAATTACCATTAAAGTTTTATATTTTAATAATAATTGGGACCTTGCATGAGGGAGTGCATTGTGTCCGTCGGGTGAGTACGGGGAGGTGAAGGACCCGTATTTTCTTTCGTTTTTTTTAAAATATGATGAATTGCATTATAGTCAGTATAAGTTAATACAGTTTTGATATATATAGATATAGCACCAATGTACATGACGTCACGGGTTCACCTGTACTCGTGACGTCACACCAATTTTCAACCGCCTTTATCTCTTTGAGTTTTCATTTTTATGATAAAAAAAAAATGCGTGTCCTTTATTCTTCTTTTTCTGGGTGACGGATGAAATGGATTAAAAAAAAGAATTTTTTTTTTCATGCAACATCCCAATTAATAACTCTAAAGTTTTTTTAAAAAAAAAAAAAAAAAATAATAAATTAATTAAACATCATTTTCTCTTTTGCATTGACAACTTCCAATATTTTAAAATTCATAAACAAATAATATTTCTAAATTGATAATAATAATTGAATTTCTCTAACTAGCATTAAACTTACATTCAAATTTAAATCAACTTTTGATTTTTCTTTTAGTTAATAATATTTAAAATAGTCAAATCACAGAATATTTTCCTCTTAAAAATAAAAATTTCTAAACTATAACTGAGTTATTTTTCTACTATTAAAACTAAAATTAATGTAATATGACTAGATTACCATAATTTCGTAATCTATTCGCTTTTAATTTTCGTGCGCAGAAACGAAATTCTTTTCTCAAGTAAATTTATTATTATGCATTTTTTTTTGTCAAGTAACCGTATGCTCACGAGTTTGAAATAACAACGAGGTTATCCTATATCGTCTCGAAAATTTAACGTAATATCTTTCGTAACAAAACACCGAATTTTGCAACCGTAAAACTTCTTAAAAAATAATATAATATTTCTAAATCCAAAACCTAACCGTTTTTTTTTACGTTATTTCAAGCAGCTAATGGATAGTATTTTTGCAACTGCTATTTTAATTTCAAACGAATTTCCTTTTTTTTACGAAAGTAAGTTTAACTAAAAACGAAATGCGTGATATGAATTGCTAGTACAATATAAATATTAAATTTAAATATATACCATAAATCGGTTACCTTAATTGTCTTTTATGTTTTCAGACGGATAAACCAATCTGCAAACAGTCATAGAAAATTTTAGTTTATTCACTACACAGTTTTTAACAGGTACGCTTACTGTGATCAGTTTGCAACCAATATAGTAATTTTAATAGTAATCTAACAAAAAAAATTTTTAGTATTATTAACAGCTCGCTAAATTTCCAATCATCAAAAATTAACATTTTCTTAAAACTTTGGGCGGAGTCACCGTAAATTTAAAAAAAAAAAACATATAACTTGTTGAATTTTACTAGATACTATTCAATTAAAGTAAATTCATAGTAATCAATAGTCATAATTGAATTAATCTCTTATCTGCTGGTGGATATACAGATTGATGTTAACTGTGATTTTTCGTTATACTTTGTAACATTTCATTTTTCTTCTTCTATTATTTACATAATTCAAATTTTGTAAATTCAATAGTAAATAAAATATCATTACCGAAAACTGCTTTATAAACGCGAATAGGGCGTTATCTAAATTTCTTTTTATACTATTTAAACAAACAAATACTTAGATAGTTGCAACTTTTAAGTTAGGTTAAGTAAAATTATTGATTCTTGTGGCGTTTGAATGGATGGTTCAAACACAGATGGCTTCAATATCTAGTGAAGTGCACGTCACGAAATGTAAAGAAGCAGCCACAAAATCCATAATAAGATGTTTGCGACTCGAGTAATGCGATAATTGCGAAATAACAAATTGACAAAATGAATAAAGCAAATAAATATAATACTGATTCAATGAATATACCAGGAGTCTATTCATACGCACATATATATACAAATGAAAAATAATAAAATGAATCCTTTTGTTAGGTATTCTTGGGGATAATGAAATAGTAATATAACGCGTGTGGAAATTACCGATATGTTGGGGTATCTTGCAAATACACACAACATAATGTTTCCTAGTAAGGGGGGGTTATGGCCATAATTTCTCGTGCACAATGGTGCGACCAATAAAATGAAATTTAAATGGACCTTTTTGTTAAGGTTACATTCTAGTACAAATGAATCAAATACAACAAAATGAATAAACAATGAATCAACTACTTATAACAAATAAAAATAAAATGATGAAACAACAAAAATAATACTTTCAATCCAAATACAATGAAACAAATATTTAGGCTAGGGGCACTAAAATATCTGACATCACAATAGCAGTCAGATATACAGAGCCATAGTTTAGTTAGGTTAGGAAACAATACTTGGAAGATTAGAAAACCAAAAATATATCTTGTGACAATGGTCTCGAAAAACACAACGAATGGAATAAATCAGAATAAACATTCTTGTAACGTAGGTTTCAAGAAAACATCGAACAAATAAATCAATCAAATAAGTTCTTGTAACGCAAGTTTCAAGAAAACATCGAATTAATTAATTAAGCATAAGTTCTTGTAATGTAGATTTCAAGAAAAATAATAATACTAGATAACGTCAAACATAAACATTCTTGTAACATAGGTTTCAAAAAAAAACAAAAAAATAACTTAATGACGCGTAAATTACGATAAAGCAGAAAATTTTTTTTGGAAAACCAATGTAGATTCTTTCTCACGCTATAAAGAAATTTTGCGATGATAATATAACTCCGGTTTTATTACATTTCATGTGACTCCGACACCAAATGCTTACTTTCATGATATGCAATTCCTTTAACGTAAATTCTAAGAACAAAATAGCAATTCTCAGGACTAAATCTAAATTTAGTAAGAGGGAGAATTGAGATAAGGTTAGAGTTAAGAAGGAAGGGTGGTACACCTCAAAGAAAGGGAACCCCCACATGCGTTTTAATTTAGTATAAAAGCTGCTCGGACAAGACAATGCGCATCAGTCTTGTTTCAACAGCAGCCGAACAACATTTAAAACTTACTTTAACGAACCGTTACCGTAAAAAAATAATTAGAAGTAAAGTAGTGCTAGTGAGTTTATACAGTTCATTAGGAATAGCCGTGTGCGAGCACATTCAGGGAATAATCACAATCTGGATCTGCCTAGGTAATCTCAATAATTTCTTTTAAATACTGGCAAAAAGCATGTTTCATGTTTTTGCAAGTAGAATTTATTATTTGAATTTTCTTTTACTTTTAATCTAATTGCATTTCACGATTGATTTTTCATCTTAAATTTTTTTTTTTTGTATGAATATTAATAATTAATTAATTTTTAAAAATTCAATTACCCGGGTTACTTTAGTAAATTCATTTAAATTTTAAATTTTGTTTTAACTGAATTTTTAAGTGATTCCATTACTTCAAACATAATAATTCTCCGTGATGACATTAGTTCACCCGTGTATCGCTGGTCCATGCAACGGGTCCAGTCAATCTTTCGACAACGAAAACTATGCGCCGCGTCTAGTGGGGACTGACGGGTGTGTCGGGGGTCGTATATTTGGCGAAAACTTTATTAAACTGAGAGAAAATATAAAACTATTGTTCAGCAATTTCTTCTAATAATTGCATTTTTCCGATAAATTGTACCAATTCGTAATGTAGTTTTTTTAATTTCACCTAATTGTCATTCCTAAAAATAATGGGATTCTTTTGTCTTTGCTCTAACCTGGTATTTATTTCTACTGAACAAATCTTAAATATGAAAAAAAAAAAAAAGAGAACCAAAAAAAAATATAAGCGAGAACCGTTGGATGTTTTACACACGTGCATTGCATGATGCAATGGAATTTTACATCGATTATTCTCTCACAACGTTAAAAGATTTTTATCTTAAATTTCAATTTATGCCTGAAAGTCTTTATTGTCTAAAAATATTTTATCTATAATTTGTGTTAAATTGATTTTGAAATTGTTATAATCATTGCAAATGATTTCCTAACTAAGTCGTACGGTTATCTATAATTCTTTTATTTCTCGTTGCTTTTCGCTATTTTCTTTATTTTTAAAGGAACCATTTGTTTTTAGATTTCTATACAAAACGCACGTTGCGGTCCAACATAGAATTGTTAAAAAAGGACTGCCACGTATTTTGTGTCTTAATTCTTTAATTTAATATTCTACATTGACCTTAAACTAAGTCACTTGAAAATGAGTAAAACAGTAACTTTATTTCGAAAGTTTACAGTAGTAACTCTATTTTTAAAGGAAATTATCCTAAATATAAACATTAATAACCACAAAGGAAATAAAAAAAAAAAAAAAAAAAAAAAAAAAAAAAAACTCGTTAGATATAATAAACTTCACCTACATTAAAACATTTAATTTTGCATTATTGTTTTGAAAAATATTAAAAGTCCTTTTTAGGAAAAATTTTTACGCCATTGGTTACTGACATAATTCTGTTTGTAACCTCCTACTTCTGTGTTCGTAGAACAATCACGAATCTTATTGAAACATTATCAGAATTCCGTGTGTTTTCGATAATTCTCCTTTTCCTAATTGATAATCCATTCAAGGGTTTACCGCTATTCCTGCTTATTTATACAATATTTGCTACTAGGTATAACATTTATTTTTGCATTATTGTTTTGAGAAATACTAAACGCTCTTTTAAAATTGTATTCCATTTTCGACACATAAGGGTATCGAAATAAACTAATTAGCAACAAAATACTTCAGTTTATAAATTGCTGTTTCTGTGTTTGTAGCACAATCACGTGTTTTATTCGGAAATTATTAAAGTCTGGTGTTTTCATATTTTGTCTAATAAAATTTGTTTTATAAAATGATTTTATGAAAAATTAAATTATGAACTTTATCCTTGTTACTTTCGAAAATGGTGTAAACACTATATTAATAAATTAAACACAAACTAAACGAACGAAAAATTAAAGGTTAATTATTATCCTAGTTCTTCAAAAACATAAATCTCCATTTCTTTAATTATTGATACACAATTGTACAAATTAGTGCATGGTATCACTATGACTTTCGTTGCTATCAATGTCCGATTAATAAGGGATTATCATTCCGGGAAATTACAATCAACATTATATTCTTTTTTAAAAAAAAAAAAAAAAAAAAAAAATAATTCTAACTATTCATAATAAAAAGAAATGAAATTTCTTTACTGAACTTTCGTAACATTTTATTGCTTTTAATTTCCGTATTTTGTATTTCTATGAATATTATTATTTCGAAAATACCTAAAGAAAAAGAAAAAACTCAATCAATGATTAACTTTTGGTTACCATTTAATAAAGTCCCGGTTTCCAAAACAAATTCAATATGAATGACAAAACGGACTCGTTTTTAACATCGTATCTCACAGCAATATATATTTATCGTAACGAAAAGAGAAAAACTATTGTTCACCTCCTTCTCGTTGTTAGCCTAACAGTTCTCGAAGCTTCATCGATCCCTAACCAAAGTTAATTGTCGGGGACGACAATAAATTTAGTAAGGGGGGGACACAGTCTCTCCTAAATGGTTTAAATTTATGGATTTCTTTATTTTGCTTTTTAGTTAATTTTTCTGATATCTCTGCGTGTTTCCACCCGCAGACTGGTAGTCGTGTCTCCGAAAATAATTATTTTCATGGTAGACTGGTCTTTGATTTTGACATCCTTCACCTGGTGCTTGATATGGATTAAACAGTCTTTTATCCTGAAATAGTTGATTATTCCTATTTCTATAACCTGAGTCAGAATAACTTCCATAACCTTATCAATAACTCCGTAACCTTATCACTTCAATTTTCTATACGACTCTAGGACCTTTAGGGACTTTCTAGTCCGATACGGGATTTTCTCGTTATTCCATTTAATTACCGCAGGAAATTTTAAATTATTTAATACGTTTTCAACGTAAACCTAGTGAACATAAACTCAAATAGAAAGGGTTTCTGCGTGCTGTTTCAAGGCTTCATATTAAACATGGGCCCTCAATCAGCGCTTCCTCAATGTAAACGAAGGATTCTTTGTAAATCAAGTAATTTCAAGTCATTTTCTGGTGAGTGTATCAGGGATTTTGACCCCCTGATCTCTAACCAAGAACTCTTTTTAAACTTCGTCACGTCCTTTAATTAGGGAAATATAAAACTTTTGATCAGGAATATAATCTCATGTTGAATGTTATCCTTCTGTTCTTTTCTCTGGCCCTTTTTCAGTATTCTCTTCAGACAGAAATTTCTTGCTGCTCAAAAACTTTTTCTAAATGGTTTTAGTAAACACTCTAATTCCATGATTAATCATTGTTGTTAATTACATTGAACGAAGAAAAATAAGATTTAACTCTGATTTAACTCTCATACACAGTATGAGGACTATTGTCACGGTAGTACCTCATTTTTCTTCATTGATGTTGTCTGACAATTAATTACACAATGGCCGTTGACTGTCGAAGGGATAACGCACTTTTTCCTTCAGTCTTAGGGATAGTTGGCTGTGACCGCTACATCCTAAATATATTATCTTTTTCTGGTAATCTTGAAAAGCTTCGCTACAACCCAAGGGTTTATCTCGGGTTTAATAGTCCGCCAGTTGTTAATGTCTGTATCATCACCTTCATTCTGTATGATACGAGTTTAAGGTTTCGCCACTAATACGAACTTTTCGACCTCTGTCGCTCGGTTTTCGCTGGATTAGCGGGGTGTATGAGTAGGAAAGATTTGACAACGGGCTTACGATGTCGACCAGACGCGCTATACGGCTCTGAACAAACTGAGAGAATTATAAAAACAAAAATAATATTCATTTTATTTAAACTCAATTTTTCTTTTATTTAAATATTTATTAACTTTGTAACTTACTGATTTAAAAGTTAAAATAAAAATTTAATATATTGATATCATGCTAATTGCCAGTATGTTATATATATTTGATAGAAGAATTCTTGAATGTGCTAACACAGGTTTTCTTTAGTTTAATTAGGTGCGAACAAGGGGAACCGAACGCGGCGAACACAGAAATTCCCATATTTCGCGAGCGAACAGAACAGGTATTATATATACTTATATTTAATTTAATAGGGGGTATTTAGCAAGATAGGACACGAAAACAGAAATTAGACAAACACTGAATCCCAACAAAATTTCAATATGCCGAACCAATCCGAACCAAACCAGCAAGCGGCTGCTCTTGCCGAAGCTTCTACGCTTATGATGACGGCAATGGCAAGTAGTTTTGCATTGCATAACGCAATTCAAGGTCTGCGCAGTTTTGACGGGCATAACATGCCTTTAAAAGACTTTATCCAAGACGTCCGCAATGGGAAAGCATATGTACCTGCCGGGAATAAAGGACAATATGTCAAGGCCGTGTTAACGAAGTTACGCGGGAATGCAAGAGACTGCACGTACGGACATGCATTTGCAGACATAGAGACCCTGGTAAATCATTTAAAAACTAGATTTGCACCAGGAAAAACTTATACTTATTATACCACAAAGATCAATGACATGAGAATGAAGCAAGGAGAAACAGTGGGAGATTTTTACGATAGACTCAATATCCTACTTAGTGGAGCAAGGAATGTTCTAAAGGACGACATTCCAGACGCTACAGAAGCCAATTCAAACGACATGATAAAGCCGTTAGAGTATGCAGCAAAAGACATTTTTATCCGAGGATTGCCTGCTGATATAGCTGTGCAAGTGGATGGAAGAAATCCTGCAACTCTAGCTGACGCTTACAAGTATGCTGTACGAATTGAGACTCGTATGGAAGCGAAGATTTTGCCTGACACCAGATATAAATTCCATGGGCAACTTCCTAAAACGAACTGGGAGCAAACCGAATTTTCCGCAACAAATCAGTGGAAACCCAGAAACCCGAATAATGGTTGGAATAATCGACCAAATACAAACTATGCACCTCAGCCAATGCCTAACAATGTAATGCAACCGGGAATGCAACAGCGACCGGCACGCACTAATTACAACATGCAGAGGCCGAATCCACAACAATTCAGGCCGATGCAGCAAAACTATTCGACTCCTAACCAACAGCCGAGGTATAACCAAAATTATTATACCCAACGACCTCAAATTGCTCAGCATAATCAGATGTTCTCTCAAGATGCACGGCTATATAACCCTTATGTAGCAGAAGGACAACGACCTCAAAACAACTACAATCGACCCCAAGGGTATGTGCAGAACCGGGAAGGCGGATACAGAACATCAAATAACTACAACAGAACGCCTCCGGCAACTATGACTGCTCCGCAGCAACCATTTAACCAACAACCAGCTTTAAACTGGCAGATGGCTCGTCGCAACCCAGAGCAGGTGAGCCAGAGACAAACGACTCCAAGCTTATCTCAGACGGCAACATCGATTGCCCAAAAACCATCGACACCACAGAACCCAGCGCCTGTGATGTTGATGCAGGGAAATGCACCCGAGTATCCATGCATAAGAGACTTACTGAAAGTGATAGCGAATTAGATGAACCTACTGCTATTCGACTGCATGTACCAGAAGGCGACAATCCTTGGATGACCTTCATGATAGACAACGGCGCGGCAGTGAACTTAGTAAAATGTAATACAGTAAGAGGGGATGTACCTTACGACCCTACCCGCAGCACTGAGCTCAGTGGTATTACAAATGAATGCATCAAGACTCATGGTATCATTTGGCTCACATTACGAAAAAGACCAGTTAAGTTCCATCTAGTGGCACCGACTTTTCCAATAGAACAAGACGGATTAATAGGCAGACGATACCTCAAAGAGGAAGACGCCGTAATATCCTACTATAACCATGCACTTATGATATCAGGAGATGCCATGCACCCGATTCCATTCATCGATCAGGGGCAAAACAAGGAAAATTACACTAACAACGCCACCTATGCAGACTCGCTCGACCAGTTATCTTTGGGCGAACTTGACCTTAATACCCCAGACGATCAGCTGAATGAATCAATGACTCAATACTGCATTCCGGGTAGAAGCAGACAAGTTTTAGAAATAAAACTTTGTGATACTGAATTACCGGAAGGTTATTTACCGAAAATAGACGTAGATAACGATAAAGTATTAATTGGCGAAGGCATAGTTACAAACGACAATGGAAGGTGCAGAGTTCTAGCAATCAACACTAGTGAGGATGACGCTTTAATAAGTATAAATCCACGAGAAATTCTGCCTTTTGAATATGCAGACCCAGATTTCTATTCAGATGCCACCACTGACAATGAACAAGGGCCGATAAGTAACCCTTACCAAAGAGTGAGCCAACTAATGGACATAATGACCATGGATCACATGAATGACGAGGAAAGGGCCCATGTAGAGAATTTACTGACTGATTACAATGACGTATTTCTGCTGCCTGGCGACCCTTTGCCTGTTACTCATTTAACAGAGCATAGGATACCTACAACAGACGATATTCCTATCAATACCAAACAATATCGACACCCACCTATCCACAAGCAAGTGATAAAAGACGAGGTAGCCAAGAAACTTAAAGACGGTGTAATAGAACCATCTTGGTCTCCTTCTAACAACCCAGTAATAATAGTACCAAAGAAACCGGATAAATACGGAAATCCGCGTTGGAGAATGGTTATCGATTTCCGCAATTTAAACAAAAAGACAATAGGGGACGCTTATCCTTTACCCAACATCACTGATATTCTAGATCAATTAGGAGGATCCGTGTATTATTCAGTTTTTGACTTAGCACATGGGTACCAACAGCTACCTTTACATGAGGGCGATCGGTGGAAAAGTGCATTTACCACTCCTAACGGCCATTATCAATACACACGTCTTCCGGAAGGCCTCAAAGGGGCGCCCTCTACGTTTCAACGGCTCGTCGATAAAATACTGCTCGGTTTACAGAATACCGAAATGCTGGTGTACTTGGACGACACCATCATTTATTCTAAAGATCTACATGACCATGACCGAAAGACCAGAAAGTTTTTCGACCGACTCAGAGCCGCGAATCTTGTGCTTCAACCGGAAAAAGTGGAGTTTTTAAGAAAAGAGGTAACATTTTTAGGCCACATAATCAGCGAAAAGGGAATAGAACCCGACCCTGGAAAAATCCAGGCTGTAAAAGACTTCCCCACTCCTAAAACTCCGAAAAATATACGACAGTTTTTAGGACTAGCTGGATATTATAGGCGATTTATCCAGGATTTTTCCAAAATAGCCAGACCTCTATCCAATTTGCTCAAGAAAGACGCAGAATTTGAATGGGGAGAGGCACAAGAAAACAGTTTTCAGACTTTAAAAGGACATCTCATCAGATCACCTATATTAATCTTTCCAGACTTCGAAAAAACCTTCACGTTAACAACTGACGCTTCAGACTATGCTATTGGAGCAGTGTTAAGCCAAGAAAAGGACGGTTTCGACCATCCAGTGGCTTATCTCTCAAGACTATTAAATCATGCTGAAAAAAATTATTGCACGACTGACAAGGAGTGTCTAGCAGCACTATATGCTATGCACCACTTTAGACCCTATCTATTAAGCAAAGAATTTATCCTTCAAGCTGACCATGAACCATTAAATTGGGTGCACAATCGAAAGGATCCAGGGCAGAGATTGATGAGATGGATGATGAAATTTACAGATTATATTTATAAATTCAGATATAAGCCGGGGAAATTAAATACAAACGCCGATGCTTTATCACGAATTCCAACTGAAACACCGACCGAGTTGGAAATCAATGAACGCCTACCTAAATTAAGAATCATGACACTGGATAGAAAAGGTAAAAAGACTTTGGAAGGGCTACCAGTTGTAGAAACTAACGAGCCCCCAACCCTGAATATACCTGGTCCATCAGGGATCCAAGCAGAGACAATGCCTCCTGCGCCACCAAAAAGGCGAGGTAGACCACCTGGTCCTTTAAAGAGACGACCACCACCTACTTTAGATCATAGTGTAGTCGCTCAGCGGACCCGAGCGAAACAAGTAAAACCTCCTAAATCAACGAGTGGTGTTCAAAAAGGGCGAGTGACGAAACCTGTGGCAACACGTCCTAAACTAACAATCCGAGACACTATTACCAGTCAAGCTAGAAAAACAGTAGCAAACAAAGAGAAACTAAGTAGTCTACAAGCCACTGACGTATCCAGTGATCACAGTAGTGATATTGGATCTACGTCCATAAAGACAAAGAAAGTAATTAAGAAAAGAATTACTAACGTATCAGATACTGAAAGCGAAGCAAGTGTTTCATACACGGATGAAAGACCTCCGATAAAAGATCCAAGACGGATGGGGCTAAGAGATTTCGCCACCACCGAGAGTGAAAATGAACCCAGTGCTAACGAGAGCATATTAGAACCTACAACTAGTAAACACATAGACCCTGGTATCATTCAAATGGAAGCCGTTCCCATGAGTGACACAGGAGAAGGTACTGATTTGGAATTTGACATTAGTGGTTTAGAAGTCACTAACCCGACTCCTGTAAAAGACAGTTACACTGGATTTTCTGAAAAGTCAAAAGTAAATCTCTCTGACCTACCGGATTATGACGGAGCAACCTCTAAATCTTTATTGTCGTCTACTGGGATAAATGAATTAAGCCCATATCATGAAGAACGACATGAACTTGCTGTATCACTACCAACAAGCACGACTACATTAACAGCTGGAGACAAACAAAGAATTCGCTATGATTGCAAATTCAAATCAAAAAGACTAGAAAAGAGTCTCCAAGATTACTGGTATGATACTGGTGAATGGCTGTTTGTAGAGAAGAACGCTGATCCACCTGACAAACCACTACCAAGATATTTCTCCGAAGATGAAAAACCAACTCCATCACAGCGTGAAATACTAGATGAAATGGCAAAAAGATTAGACCTAGCCGAAATAAACAGGAATTTAACACCAAAAACAAGGGACTATGAAATAATAACCGTCGCACCAGAAACCGTGCCTTTAGTAACGGAAACCCAAGACATTGTAAGTACTGCTCAGCAAACCATAGAGAAAATTGTGACTGACGGTGATTTCGAAAGGGACGATAGTCCTAAAGACGCCGATATTGAGGATAATTTGGACACCTCAGTTATTCAGAGACCACAAAAGAGAGCTTTATCAGCCACTCCTAGTGTGCGTACATCGACACCACGGTACAGTAGTACTCCTCGAAACATAAAGAAGCATATCCTTGGACCAAAACTCCAATCAATACCAGAGGTGACCGAGAATCCAATCCATATCGAGTACTCTCAAGTACCAGACGATGTAGTGGGTGTATTAATACCTCACCCATGGACATGGAGCGAACAACAACACACCTCTGATATTAGCGAACGAGAAACCAACGATTCTAAGCAAGACCGTAGTCAGGACATTTCACCAGTAAAACCTACCAGACATTGCCTCAATCACCTTAGAGATAACATTATTCATTTTATTTCGGGTGACTGTGACAGGCATGATCCAATAAACAAGTTATTAAATGACATCGGTGCAATTGAACTACGAGATATAAAACGACAAAAACCGAAAAGGGGAAACATAATTATTACTCCGTACAAACAACATACCATTTTTTCTTTAGTGGTCAAGGATGACGAACAGGACTCGCTAGACAGTGAGGACTTGCGCGCACTCCTAAGACGAACTATAAAAATCTGCCAATCACAACATATAACAACTTTGCGAATTCCTAGAAAGAGCAAGGTGACTAACCACCTAGCACCAGGTATACTAACCGATATTTTAAGGGAAGAGTTTCAGAACACCGACATAGCAGTAACTCTATGCTATGGACAATCTCAATACCTTAAAGAAGACCAAAGACAAGAAGTTATTTCTAACCTTCATGACAGTTTAATAGGAGGACATAAGGGGATTAACCAGACTTATGCCAAGATCAGAGAGCGATATTATTGGCCTGGTATGAGAAATGATATATTGAATTATATACGTGCTTGCGCTACTTGCAAGCAACACAAAATAGACCGTATAAACAAAAAGGCGCCTATGGTAATTACCGATACGCCTGTGGACAGTTTCGACAAGGTTTCCATTGACACCGTAGGAAAGCTGCGGTTAACGACCTCAGGGAACTGTCATCTTTTAACTATGCAATGTCATCTGACTAAGTATGTCATTGTAGTTCCTATTCGGAACATCGAAGCAACTACGATAGCAGACGCTCTGGCTCGTAATTTAATATGTCAATTCGGTGCTCCTAGAGCCATATTATCCGACAGAGGGACCAGCTTCATGTCTGACCTCATCTCAGCCCTATTACAACTTCTTAAAGTAACCCAATTACATTCTTCAGGTTACAGACCTCAAACTACGGGTGCACTAGAACGTAGTCATGCTCCTCTAGTGGATTTTCTAAGAACATACGCCGAAAATTACGAAGATTGGGATCGTCTAGCAGCTTTCGCCGCATTCTCATACAATACCAGTGTGCATACCTCCACCGGATATACACCTTTCGAACTGGTGTACGGCAAAATTGCTCGTTTTCCTTTAACTATACCACCAGACGAAAAATTGGCAACATATAACCAATATCTATCAGACCTGGTCACCAGATTAGAGGAAATGAAACTATCAGCCGGGAAAAAGCAAATTGAAAACAAAATACTTTCAAAAAAATATTATGACAGAAAAGTTAAAGCTTTTCATCCTGAAGTGGGACAGTACGTTTATATAAAAAATGAACCTCGAACATCCAAATTTCGAAAGTACTATCTGGAACCACTCAGAATATCGGAAGTACTCGGGCACAACAATATCTTGCTAGAGACCCCCGATCGCAAGACTATTTTAAAACATATAGACAAGGTTAAACTTGCTAACCTTTAAATTTGTTTACAGACTAGCAGACCCAAAACCATGATGTCAACAATAATGACCCTATTCATGGGAATAATTCTCTCTGTCTACCAATCTACTGGATATCCGACTCATAAGCTAACACCTTTACAAGTAAATCCCGGAATTTACTATGAAAAAATGGGAATGCTCCGTTTAAAAAGAGCAGAATGGAAAATCTTAATCCATGTAAACACCAGTGTCACTGACAAGCTATCGGACGTGACAACAATATTAGATCAAACTTCTAGAGATTGCCACGACCAATTGGCTAAACTAGAATGTACACCTGCTACCATCGACCAACGTACTGAAGCAGTTGATGCATACCGTAACTGCCTAAAGAGTTTTATTAATGATGATTGCTCGCATGCTCTGAACTCAAAAGTGCTGCTAAGAAAGCAAGACGAAGTAATAAAACTGCAAAAGACGGCCAAAGATATGCTGGCCAGACTAATGCTAAAAGAAAATGAATACGACGATCCGGAAATAAGTAAAAGATCAATGACACCTTTAGGATTCATTGGCAGAATTAGCAATAGCCTTTTTGGTGTGGCAACTGAAGACGAGATCGAGGGAGTCCAAAGCAATTTAAACAAAATGTTAGAGGACAACAAAGAGATTATCAAATTAACCAATCAAAAATCGCATTTGATAAACACTAACTTCCAAAATCTAGAGAATATTACCAACAACCATGCCGAAGCACTAAAAGGTTTAGAAAAATCGGTGCAGCTAATAAGCAATGGGCAGCAACGGGACTCTTACTTGAGATACCTTGCTGCTCATCATAGTTTATTAGCAATGGCACTCGAACAACCTCAAGACGCTCTTAAGGAATTGATCGGAATGATAAAATCCTTGCTGAGAGGTGAATTACCAACGAGTAAATTAACTCCTAAACTACTATCCAAACTGAGCCGAGATATTAGAGATCATTCCATGGACTGGGATCTACCCATACCCACAGACCACCTTAGACCAGAAGAAATAGCGAAGATTTCCAAAATCGACGCTATATACCACGACAACCGACTGGTGGTAGTTTTATACCTTCCTATGGTCGAAACTGAACCATACGTGTTTTACCGCATGTACCCATTACTAACGACACAAATGTGGAAAGATCAGCATCTAGGTTATGCAAAAATCAAACCAACGCATGCTTTCTTGGCTCTGAACGAGAAAAACAAGCAGTACGTCAAATTTGACCATGACTACTTACATGAATGTACCAACCAACCTTATGGATTGATTTGTGAGACTCATTGGCCTTTGTTGGATGTTACAACCTCCACAGACTGTGAAATTCTACTTTTAACACAACCGACTGGAAACCACTTCAAATATTGTGAAGTAATTTTCATGACATCACCCAGTTCTCAATGGAGTTATCTTCATAATGAAGCGGCGTGGTTATATTCACTGATTGAGCCGACCACTGTCCGAATCATATGCAATCAACAAAAGGACGAAATACTTAAATTAAATGGCACTGGTAAAATCCAGATACCCGATGGTTGCACTGGTAGAACTACCCAAGTGACTTTAGTGGGAATGACTACCCATTTAAGTACTGAATTCTACACTTACCAGCCGAAATTGCAACTAACAATGACGGATTTGTTGACAGGACTCAGTCCTGGAGAAATAATAAATCCTGACGATTTACCAACAGTACTGGAGCTCAATAAAGAATTCCATTGGAACAACCAAAATATGCAACAAATATCATCCAAACTAAACGAAATAGCCAAGCACAAATTGGAAAAAACTCATATACAGACCACCGTATACGGAAGTTATGGGTTAGCAATACTGCTATGCCTCGCAGTGGTTGCATTAGCTATAAAAATTATTTTCCGCAACAAGAATTCTGGAAAATACAGACCACGAACGCATGCACGTTCAAAACTACAGCTGGGTAAACTTAGATCAGAACCAGCCACAACTAGCGGACACAGCACCCCTAACTCAAATGCTGACAACAACCCCAACGCACATACTGACAATACAATAGGACCTGTAAGACAAGATGCTTACATTGACAGTTAAATCTGTAATTTACCTCGGTTCTAGACGGACAAGCCAGCAACATGTCGGCAGGCGAGACCCTACAAGTACCCATGAACCAAGACCAATCCCTTTGGGAAATCGTTCGAGATCTCGAAAGACAGGGAATGATAAAGCGAATCACGACCTTGGAAAACTCTGCGAATAAGTATATTCGACTGCAGGTGGAATTTTTCCATAAATTAGACATTAATAAAGCTTCGACTACACGTAACGACGTTGCTACGTTTGACGACTCTGCAACTAACGCTATTGACCCCAATCGACTTTTCTGTCTAGTAACTAAAAACGACACTATTCAGACGATAGCCGACGCGTTTAAACCATTTGGTCCGTTAGACTATATTAATATAACGCGTGGAAAACTTAACGCATACAGATACGGATACTTACGTTTTATTAATCAGCAAGACGCTCAGCTAGCCTTGACTAAAACCCGGAATAAATACGGGGCAAGATCAGCTGAACCACTAAGACAAAAAAAGTTACGTGACGAAACCTACAAAGCATGGAGCAAATGTAGTAATTGTGACTGCTACATCACGACTCAATACCGACGCACACATCAACTGTTGTGTGGAGACAAGCAACCATTACTTGACGGCTCTGCTAAACCTTTGACCGACTGTAATTTGTGTAAGACTCCAATTACAGGTAATTACGCTGTACATAGTAAAGACTGTGTCTATAAACTAGACATACGACCTTTTTAGGTGACCACATCAGAAGATGTGCCTGTAAACACGACAACCACTAGTTGTTTTACCACTAGGGCAGACGCGCCAACTACAAGCGCCGACAACCAATCGTTAACCTCAAACCTAGATAATGCTGACGAGCATTTCTTTGACCCGACTGAGTTTAAAAGACTCAAACAGGCCATATGCCAAATCCTTTCTCCCGCTATACCAATACCGCTTAAACGTTGTGAGGATAACTTACAACTAGACTAACCTTTTTTTTTATTATCTTACTAACCGCTTATTAACATTTGTGTGTGCCTATCTAACCTTAGCATGCGACTAACCTTAAACACATTAGAAACAAAATTTTCAATGCACTTCTGTTTTAGGTAACTGAGCGAGAAACGATATTCTACTACTGCCAGCAAAAACTGCTGGCCTTGACCAACCTTTTTCTTCAGGGCCAAAGGTATGGCCATGCTTGGCCATCTTCACCACTATCAACATTATGGGGCAGCAAACAAAAAACAATCAACCCGCCTACAGGGGGAGCAAACGGAAGAGAACCCCGCTCCTCCTGTGAAGATATCTGAATAGCAATCAACAGTCAAGAAAGAAGATCGAGAAACTTAAAGAAAAAAAAAATTTTTTTTTTAACTTCACGTTTATTTCAATTCAATTAAATCGATTACTTTACAGAGACCTTCACGATTTTGCAGTAATCATAACTCAAATCTAATTATATGCTATTTATAATTTATGTTGCTGCGTTAAAATTCCTGTCAAATCTAATTTAGTATATTTTTAGCTAATTTTTGGGTTATTTTTTTAAAAAAAAAATTTTAATAACGAAACCCAGTTTACTACAATATTGTGTCAATCAAACTTCCGCATTAATTAATTTTGACATCATTAACCTTTACAAGCTTTCGATTCAAAAACAATTGTAAGGTGGAATCCCTCCCTTTGAAATCCTAGTTTTTTATCAACAAAACTTTTCCACTACATTTACCTAATTTTTTCCAACCACCATTTTTTTTATTATCTACTAATGTAAAATTTTTTTTTGTTTGTAATGCAGGTGTTCCTGGGCTCTTGGTGTTCGCTCGTTTCGCCTACAACAACGCGCCTGTCGAGGACGACAGTGGTTTTAGTAAGAGGGGGTGTTAAGTGACGAAATTTTGTTTTTTTTTTTAAATAAAAATAAATCTAATTAATAATTGAATTTTAATGAAGCGCAATGCGAAGGAAAGCGGGCTTAAAATGCTCAAGGCTGCTGTCTTTTGCATTTGCTATCAGTTTTCCAAGAATTTAACGACAATCGTCGACGGCTGCCAGTGGGTTTTTCCACTCTTCATGCATTGTTGCATTGAGAGTGGGAGAACAAACGGCCAGCCTGGGACGACGGGACCGAAGGAGCAACAAAGAGAGAGAATCGGACTTCTCTCTCTCATTACCTCTCTTCGCTCGTCGGTTGAAGAGAAGCCTAACGGCTTGGCTTCACCGACGAACGCGACGGAGAGCAGACGTGCGCGCACCGGCAATTAGATCAGTCGAGCGTGCTGGGGCCCGCGTGGCTTCAGCCGCTATCATCCAATAATAACTCATCTCTTTCCAACGTAGCATGGGCTTTGCTATGCTAAGTTACGTGTTTTGTGTCTGAAGTGTCAAAAATTTCCTTCAAGAATTCTTTTAAAAGTTTTCTTTCAAATAAATTCATTTTTTTTTCTTTTAAATAATTTTCTTTGTCTTAATCGCGGGTGTGTTTTCCTTTAATTCTCTTGAAAATGTCTATTTCTCCAACCCGCTCAACACTTTCACGTCATGACCCCTGCAAGTGGTGCGATACGGCAGGAAGTCACATACCCGCGAGTTTAGAACCCACAAGCGGATATCGATTAACGGAAGAATAAGCTCCAGCGAGCAGCACCGGGGACCAGGAATGCCGGCAATGCTGCCTGGCCGGCCTTCGAAAGAAACAGCTTAAAAAGATAAGTAACATAATTGTATCTCTCGCGTTGTAAGATTAAAAGTTATTCACGTGTAATTGGTTGGCGTTGAAATCAAATAATACCAACCTCTAATTGATTTGTGCCGGAATTCAGTAAATTTAAATTTCAAATTAGTTGCGTTTTCAGCTTAAATAAGTTCAAGTTACTGTGTTCGTGTGTTTTGAATTTTGTAATTGCAGAAGAAAATAAAACAAAAGAGTTTTATTTTGTTCGCGTTTTCTAAAATTGGGTTTTAACCGTTAGTGAGTGCAAATCCTAAGTTTTACATATTAATTTTCATCGAAAATAACCATTGTTTCTTTTATTTGCGTTAATTTCATTAGCAAAAATATAAAATCACTTCGTACTAATTACGTCAGTGCGTTAAATTTTTCTTTTTTTACTAAGTTGTAGAACTATCCGTTAAAACGAAGGTTTAGGCCGGCTATTAAATTGTAACCTTATTTAGAGAATACAAAGTGTGTAATCCGGAAATTAATAAACTAGAATTTAGTACTTTTAAATCATTCGTATGTGTATTATTGCATTTATTAAATGCATAAGCCTTCACCCGTCGATATATATATGTATATAGGTTTATTCAAGTACAAACTTAAATTAATCTAACAAAAGTGTTATTAATAAATTTTTCTACTGCATTACTCCGTTTACTCTCACTCTCTACTGTTATAAATTCAGTTTTGAGGGGAATTTGTTTATTAATCAATAAATGAAGTTGGAGTTTTACGGAGGGTCAAACCTCCTGAAACCCCACCTTATCATGCAAAAATAATTTTTTAAATATTTTCAAACTTTAAAATGAGACGTTACACGTCTAAAAATATTGATTCAGTGAGCCACAACAATCATTTGCGTTTAAGGTGTCCGTATTAGGTACAGTTGTTTTAACTTAAATATACCCTATTTTGAAAAAATATTTGCACCAATACTGATGATTTTTTAAGGTACCCCAGATAAAAAAAAACTTATAAATTGGTCCATCATTTATGGAGATACAGTTAATTTTCACGAATTTTATTGGAACGGGGTTCTTCGTTAATTTTTCTCACGCCCAAAGATAAGCATCCCCTCCACGACTCCGACTTTGACGTTATTATTTGTATGTTATTATTATTTTAGTTTTAATAGTAAAGAGTCGCATTTTTAAAAATCTAATCATAGATTTTTAAAATATAAGTCTTAACAAAAAAATGACGCTTGATTCGTTTCTTAATTTGTTATGAATAAAGTGACTGTGATTTAAAAAAAAAAAAATTATCTCGGCTCCTATTGGCTTTAGAGAGTTCTTTTTTTTCAAATCTTCGTTTTAAACAGAGCTATAAGAATATTTAAATAGCAAATTCGTCAAAGTTATAAATAAAGCCCCAGCTTCATTTATTGATAAAACAAAACCCTCTTTTTTAAAGCGTTATAAAAAATATTGCCATTCAATTTTCTCATTCGCTCTTAACGAAATATGAAAATTTGAACATTCATGAAGAGTTTAAGCCCTTGTACAACTCAATATGTTCAGCCAAAAAAAAATTATAGCAATAAACATTATGCGTGTTGGGATAAATAATAGGGAATATCTAGGCAACAAATTAACCAATTTGCTGTTACAACCTTTCTTTTTGATCGTATTTATGAAGGCATTCTTTTGAAAGTTTGGAAATATTCAAAAAATTATTTTTGCAATAAATAATTGATACCCAAGAAATGGGCATTTTTTATGGTTTTTTTGCAATAACGAATTGACGAAAATAATACAGTGCTAAAATTGTAGGTTTTTTTCATTCTCTAATACTTTTATTAACTACTTTTTCTGCTGAAATAGATAGGTTGCTTTAGAGAATTAAAAAAGCTATTTTGGCCAACTTTGCAGCCTCCTGGAGCATTTCCTACCGTTTTTTTTGGTAACATTTTATATAGGATATGTTTTTTCATCGCCCTTAACAACTCTATAAAGGTTTTATTAAGCCCCTAATTAATGTCCTCAAAATGTCTTTATTGATTGAACTATAATAAAATAAAAACATTATTGAAAATTAAAAAGTTCAATCTTTTACGATAGAATGTGTATGTGTGTAGGCGTGTATGTGTGTGTAAATGCATACATGTGCATGTATATATCGACGGTGGCTACGGAAACAATCACAGCTGTGTAATTGACTACAAAAAAATCATATCTCTAAAGGTGTGACAAAAAAAACACATCTCCAAAAGTGCGGCTAAAAAATAACATCTTCAAAAGTGCAGCTAAAGAAAACACATCTCCAAATGTGCGGCAAAGAAAAACACATATTCAATAGCGTGGCGAAAAAAAACACATCTCTAAGAGTGCGGTGAAAAAAAACACATCTTTAAAAATGCGGCGAAGAAAAATACCCCTTAAAACACTGAAAATTTTCAAGGGCTGTTTTTTTTCGCCTTACTCTTAAAGATGTGTTTTTTTGGCCGTACATTTGGAGATGTTTTTTTTTGCCGTGCTTTTGAAGATGTGTTTTTTTCGCCGCACTTTTGCAAATACGTCTTTTTAGCGTAGTCGATTACACAACTGTGATTGTTTTCGTAGCCACCATCGATATATACATGCACATGTATACAGATACATACACATAGACGCCTACACACATACACATTTTATCATAAAAAATTGAACTCCTTAATTTCCAATAATGATTTTATTTTATTAACACTACTTTAATAATTTATATGAAGAATTCTCAATTTATTTCTAAGATTTTTTCCAAATTAATTCTTTAAACTTAGACAATTAAATCATGCTCTAAATATTTTTATAGCACACTGCGTCCTAAATCCGCAGTTAGACACACAGCTGCGTGCAACTTAAGTAGCCTATTATTGAACACTATGTTCAGCAAAATTCATGCTATACGATAATGAGCTACTATTAATTTTCATGAGAAATCTGTAGCCATTGACAATTGCGAGTCTTCCAAGCGGGCTCTTATAACCAGATTTCTACCTCAGGCCGAAATCTGCTCTAACATCACCCAGTAATCGAAAATTGTTTTCGGTGTTTATGTCACATTCCGTTGGTTTAAACACCAAAAACATTTATCGCTTACCTATACACACATTGTTGACAAAGAAAAAATACCTAATCGATCGACGAAGTTATATAGGCAGCGGTCACCCATCCAAGTAATGACCGCGCCCAATGCTGCTTAACTTCGCCAATCCGCTGAGGTGCAGTTCCGTAACCCCACCAATGTGCCAGTACATTTTTTAAATTGAATAACAATAATAAGAACGTGAGATACAAGTAAAACGAAAGTTAATACCAGTGTAACATATGAAACGAAGAGGTAGTATTATTGTATTATCATTATTATACGATTTAAGTAAATATTTAAAATTATAGTTTTAAAATTTTTCTGTTTTGATTTATCATTCATAAAATGTTCCAATAGTATAGTTTTTGCTTTCCTTTCTCGATTCATCATTCACGGAATGTCTAGTACTTGCTCTTTTACAATTTCCGTTTTTATTTTGCGAATTATCATTCGTGGAGTGCATAGTTTTTTTGAATTATTGATTTTTTAGAGTACTCATGTAAAGCGGCGGATTTATGACACTTGTGCTATAAAATAGTATACGATACTTGAGACTTAAGTTGCACATTGCACGACGTGATTATCGCCCTCGCTACGCTCGGGCGATAACTTCACGTCGTGCAATAATGGGCCACTTAAGTTACACGTATCGTAATATACTATTGATTCTGTATTTTAACATCTTTTAAATTATGTAAAATAAAATTAAAAATAAAATATTTATAATTAATTTAATATTAGATTTTTGGAAAAGTTGCATCACTTTTGGCTTGATAAAGCGACACGAAAAGGGATATAAAAAGTGACGCAAAAAGTGACTCAAAAAGTGACGCAAAATATTGCATCATAAGTTCTGTGATCATTTTTAGAAGGGAATATAATAATTATAAATAGCGGCGCCATCATTAATAATATCAAATAAATACTGCGTTCATTACATGAATCAACATTGATATCTTGAAGAAAAATGATATATCGAAGTAAATAGAAGCAACTTGGTTCTAGAGGAAATAATTTTATTTTTATATATTCGTAAAATAGAAACAAAAATTGTAAAAGAGCAAATATTAGGCAGTCCGTGAATAATGAATCGAGAAAGTAAAGCAAAAACTATTAATAAAAACAAATTGAACATTTCATAAATGGTAAATCAAAACAAAAAAAATAAAACTATAATTTTATAAATTTACTTAAATCGTATAATAATGATAATACAATAATACTACCTCTTCGTTTCATATGTTACACTGGTTTTAACTTTAGTTGCACACGTATCTTACGGGCTTATTATTGTTATTTGATTTGAAAAATGTACCAGCACATTGGTGGGGTTACGGAACTACATCTCAGCCAATCGGTGAAGTTAAACAGCATTGAGCGCGGTTAATACTTGGATGGGAGACCGCTGCCTATGTAACTTTGTCGATCGATTAGGTGTTATTTCTTCGACAAAAATGTGTGGATAGGTAAGAGATAAATGTTTTCGGTGTTTAAGCCTACGGAATGTGATATGAATACCGAAAACAATTTTCGATTACTGGGTGATGTTAGACCTCGTCATAGTAACCTTCAGATCTTTGCCTGAGGTAGAGATCTGGTTCTGAAGGTTCACTCGAAAGACTCGCATTATCGAATTCGAAAGGTATGGAAAACAAAAAAGTGACTGTAAGTGGGTAAACCCAAGTATCTATCACCTATCTATTCAAAAAATGTTAATATGAAAGAGTTACATTAATCTGCACCTTGTTTATTCATATATAATTATCAATGGCCATAGATTTTTCATGAAAATTAATACGTTATTATATGTATGAGTTTGGTAGCTCATTATTATGTAGCATAAAGTTTACCGAACATAGTGTGCAATAAGGGGGTATTTAAGTCACAGGCAGCTGTGTGTCTAAATGCGGATTTAGGACATAGTGTGCATTAAAAATATACTTGCAGAATTCAAAAAAATTTTCAATCAATACTAAATCCACTTGGATCAAGTAGATTTATTTTGAATGAAGACATTTTAATGTTTGAAACAAGAACCTTGTAATTTTTAAATATTTAGTTACTTGAATCTAACAAATTTTATTTTTCATCAAAACGATTACATCACATTGGAGTTTTCCCTTTTTTCAAGAAATCTTTTTCTCAGTGTACTTATTAATAAACAATTTAGGAATTTCATTTCTTGGCAACTCACACCCTTAATTCAATATAATATTGAAATCATTTTGTTTACATAAATTAATTCATGAAAGTAAAAGCTCTCATTAACATCATCAACGCTATAGAACGAAAAAGTTTTTGAATAAGCACCTCTTATTTATATTGCGAGGTACACACGTACACGTACCAAATAAAAGTTGGTATTACATCAGAAATAAATGCAGGTGGTAGTGCGATGTTAGCGCACTTTTTTGAGAACTAATTAAATCTTACATTGAATTTTTTTTTATGTTTCGTTACGTGCATCTATGGCCCCCTATAATTTAGCATAACATTTAAGTAAAGCTCCCTCCCCCTCATGATGTTACGTAATTTGTGAACGATCCCCTATAAGCTTTATAATTATTTTAATACAAATGATTCGATCAACTGATCATTTTGAATTCATATTGATTCACAAAAGATTATATGAGCTATTTTATACCTACCTCTGTGAGAAGTTTCTAGAATATCGTATGATACTGGATAAACAGAATAGTCCAAACTTATTGAAGAAGTACTGGTATGCTTGTGCCGTGAATGGACTTCTTTTATTGATGACATAAAGGCCAATTGTGTAGAGTTATTAAAATCAAAAATTAAACCTATAATTAAAATATAATAATAAGTTTTGTAGTTATTTATTATTAATAGTCCTAAAACTCAGTTATAATTAGAATTTAAAATTTAAAAGGTTCCCAATAGTTGAATACAGATTAGACTGAACATTTTTCTAATAAGATATAATTCAATTACCATATGAATTCTCGATAAGTTCTTAAAAAATAGTAATTTCTGATTTTTAGTTAATTACTAGAAGTACAGTTGGATATTCTAATTTAGGCCCTATAGCACCAAAAATCTAATCTGGTTCAGAAGTTGCAGAGAATCAAAATATGCAAGCGAAATAGTATAAATAAATAAGTTGTTATCATTTCACATAGTTCAGCAATGTTAAATTTTATTTATATGTAATTTCAGCAGACTAATCACAAGTTCAAATATAATGAAGATATTTTTATTATGTTAAGCAATGTAATTTTATTACAGGTCTCTGACAAAACTGCAGAGCACCGTGTTCTTTGGCAGGAATGTGTTTTGATTCTCGTATAACATGCTTCTTTATCAATTAAAGGACTATCTGCTTTTTTCTAATGTTTATAAAGTTATAGTTAATTATTCCCAGTTGAAATAAATCCTGTAAGAGTATAATTATTTTTATTTTTTATAACTACCTGGGAGAGGACCCCTAGTTTGGGTCATGAATTTTGCTGTAACTTGTAGATATGTTTTTACACATTAAATCATGAAGAAAGCCGCAAGCATTTGATCTAACGCTCAATCATTCCAATATTATAAGCTATTCCGTTCAATTTCTTTAAAAAATCAGTATTTATAATATTAAATATTACTTTCCAATAGAAGCTTTTAAATTTATTCAGCAAAATTATACTTAAAGTTAAGATTAAATCCTTTTGATTAGGGAAAAAAACGTGTTCAAAAAGATCAATCCGTTTAAAACTTATAGCGAAATAAAAAACATGAAAAAATAAGCACAATCATTCAATGAACATTAAAGCTTAAATTTATACTAATTTTTATAACAATCTCAAAAACAATTTTCATTCTGCTATAACTTTTGAACAGATTGAACTTTCAAAATATTTTTTTTCTCAATCAAAAAAATTCAATCTCAAATTTTACTAGATTTTAGCAAATAAACATAGAAGCTCCCTCGAAGTAATATTCATTATGAAAAAACAACGATTTTCTTGTGTGTATCATTTTTTGTAAGGAAAGAAGCAATTACTGACAAAGTCTTAGCATTAATTTTATTGAAAGTCGATTATTAGATCTAACTGTCTGGATCATTGTTCTACCGTATGATCTGTGCTTTCTGTATGAGATCATCAATATATCTCCTTTCATCGATCCCTCTTTCTTCACTTTTTCTTTCTTCTAGCTATTCTTTTATTCTTCTCATTATCTTGACTCGCCGTCTCCCTCTACACATTCGAACATAAACATACACATACAAACAAACACATAAAAAAACGCATGAATACATACACATACGCACATACATACACTACCGCCGAAATACTTTTGCACCCCTTCGTCTAAAATCGACTTATCTAAAAAGTTTTATAACTCTGGAAAAAATGGTCGTAGCCTAAAAAATCCAACAATGACAAACTAATATTTTTATTTTCTGAATTCTACGATGTAACCTTTGATTTCGCTTTATTTATTTGTAGTACATACGTAGTATATAGTGTAGTATGTAAATATGACTACAGTGATTGTTTACAAAAAGATTTGAGAATGTACTTACTCGGAAATTCTTTACAAATATATATATATATATATACTCAATTTTGAATATATAAAAATTATAAGCAGTATAATATGTATTAAATTTCAAGTGTACAAATAATTTAACACTTCATGGTATGGAAAACATGAATAAAATTGTTGACTTTATTATTTAATTAGAATTTTGTGATCGCATCTCAAAAAAGGCAGGGGAATTATATGCCAAGGGAGATTACCTGATAATTTAAATGAAATTTTTACCAAGTAAACGGTCTTCAACATTCACTGCTATACAAACTTTTTTAGTTGTACATTACTACTTTCTTAAACGTCTATTACGTATTTGAATATGCGCTTATATCATCTGTGACAGTTAAAAGTTTAGAACCAGGGAAATTATTGTAGAAAAGGTAACTTAGCTTTCATAAGTGAAATGATGTTTACACGTAAACAAAAATGTATTCTATGATCAACAAAGCAATTTTTTTAGCGATATAAACATATAATAACAATATTTCCATGTGATAGGAATAGCTTATATTTTCATAAGATTCAAATATAACATTTTTTATTATTATTGCTTTTTACCTATGAAAAAATATACATTTTTTTTTATAATAACAGAGGGTCAAAGAAAATATTTTTTTTTCAACCATTCTGCTGAAATGTATGTACGGATGGAAAAAAATATTTTTTGATCTTTTAGAAGTATTAATTCATCTATCCTGTATCTTTATAACGTTTAAAAAAAATTTTACATATGATTACCGACAGGGGAGATTACTTTTTATACTTTCTAAGGGTCCCTACAAAAGCTACATTGAAATTAGCGATTAAAAAGTCAACGATTTATAAAGTTACAACCTGAAAGTATATGAAAAATTTGTGGTTAATAATATTTGAACCTTGTATTGATAGTTTATTAAACGATTACATGTGATTACCCGTTAGAATAGAATCACCCATATATTGGAAGCATTGACCGTCCTTGTCCAAAGCTTTAACTAATTGCTTTATCAATCCAAGCTTTATATGCAGAGGCGGTATCAAAATTTTCGAAGGATTAACGAGTGGATCTTTTATAACATTCTGTTTTCCAGGTTCAAACGATTCTCTTGATGGCCAAATTTTCTTTTTATAGTGTTTTTCTCTATCTCTGCTATCAAACATGCATAAATAACATGGGTACTTCGTAAATCCAGATTGTTGTCCAAGTATCATAGATAAAATCTTTAAATCGCCACATATTTGCCATTTATGTTCTCTATATTTTATTTTCGTTAAAAGTAGTCCAAGATTGGAATACTCTTCTTTAAGTACTGTTGAATGTGCTAATGGTATAGGAGCATATTTATTTGTGATATTGAGGAGTACTGCTTTAAGGCTGCGCTTTGATGAATCAATGAATAGTCGCCAATTTTCAGGTTTGTATATGTTGGGTTTCAATTCATCAATAAGACCTTTCACGTCCGTGCAATAAATTATATTAGAATCATTCTTGAAATAATTTCTAAAGCGCTCTTCTCGATTACGATATGCACATACTTTAGTACCCTTTGTCAACATATTTCGTCTCTTAAACTCTGAAGCCATAAACTCTGATTGTTCCTTAGATAAACCACTCTTTCTAAATAAATCGTTCAGACTTTTTTGATCAAACTTTTCAACAGTTCGTTCTTCACCCTTAGGAATATACTCTTCATCACTATCCAGAGAATGTTCTTCAGGTAAACTTAGATCTTCTTCATTTGGTGTGTTTGTGTCAGAGACAATTTGATCTGTCAATTTTTTATTTATACTTATTCTGTTGTAAAACTGGGTAATGTTGTTTAGAAATGAATTCGGTTTCATTTTAAAGCTCCGTTCAGTTAATCACTGTTGTACACTGTCATTGATCTTAAAGCATTGTTTATAAACGAATGGGACTTATGATCTTTTTCCAAAGCTATATATATATATCAGTACTCTATAAGGGTACCTAAAAAAAACCTGCTGCTGCGAAGTATTGGTCACGATGACAACTGCCCTGAAAATGGGATGTGTAGAATGATTCGGTGTACTCAATACTTTGCAGTAACGAACCCAGCGAAGGCGCGCTGTCCTGCAGGGGAGCACTAGGATGTGAGAATGATGCCGTAGTGTGTCCGACGACGAGTTGACATTGTCCTCGTCAAAGTCGGAAAGCTCTCATACTTAGGCCTGGGGAGGTATGAGAGTTATCACCCCTAGGACGGCGGACTCACCTGCGATCGGAACAGGATTCCTAGTGTGTGGGGTTTAATTCAACAATATGGCTAATTCAAATTTTCAACCTTTTTTAAACTGCGCTGGTACATCCAATAACAGTTTTAACCATACGTGTAATGGATCTCAAGATAATTTCTGTTATGTATGTTCAGAATATATTGGACAACGAAACAAAAGAAAAATCACAGATAATATTAATTTTATCTATCAAAAATGTTTTGATATTGAGATTTCTCAACAGGATAAAATTTGGGTTCCTCATTATATATGTGCTTCATGTTATGCCATGATGAATCGATACAACACCAGTCAGGCTAGGTCCAAATTAAAATTTACTATACCTACAAAGTGAAAGGAACCAAAAGATGAAAATGATTGCTATTTTTGTTTAACAAAGATACAAGGTTTAGTCAAGATACAGAAAAAAGGAATAGTATATCCTAATACTTCTTGTATAGAATTTCCATCCAAGAATTTTATAGATATTTTTGAAAATAAAGATTCGAGAGATAGTTTTACAACAGGCTTAGGGAATCTAAATGTAGATGAAAACTCGACAGATGAAACAACTGAAAATCTGATTGCCGCAGACGGAAGCTCATCAAATGAAGAGGATCTAAGTTCACCTGAAGAACATTCTCTGGATAGTGATGAAGAGTATATTCCTAAGGGTGAAGAACGAACTGTTGAAAAGTTTGATCAAAAAAGTCTGAACGATTTATTTAGAAAGAGTGGTTTATCTAAGGAACAATCAGAGTTTATGGCTTCAGAGTTTAAGAGACGAAATATGTTGACAAAGGGTACTAAAGTATGTGCATATCGTAATCGAGAAGAGCGCTTTAGAAATTATTTCAAGAATGATTCTAATATAATTTATTGCACGGACGTGAAAGGTCTTATTGATGAATTGAAACCCAACATATACAAACCTGAAAATTGGCGACTATTCATTGATTCATCAAAGCGCAGCCTTAAAGCAGTACTCCTCAATATCACAAATAAATATGCTCCTATACCATTAGCACATTCAACAGTACTTAAAGAAGAGTATTCCAATCTTGAACTACTTTTAACAAAAATAAAATATAGAGAACATAAATGGCAAATATGTGGCGATTTAAAGATTTTATCTATGATACTTGGACAACAATCTGGATTTACGAAGTACCCATGTTATTTATGCATGTTTGATAGCAGAGATAGAGAAAAACACTATAAAAAGAAAATTTGGCCATCAAGAGAATCGTTTGAACCTGGAAAACAGAATGTTATAAAAGATCCACTCGTTAATCCTTCGAAAATTTTGATACCGCCTCTGCATATAAAGCTTGGATTGATAAAGCAATTAGTTAAA